>OX940799.1:47697014-48193122 GCA_954870605.1 Acer campestre
CGTTTCTTTTCTTAATATTTACTATCTATATGCCATCTAGTGATCAACACATATATTAGGGCGATCTAAACGCATAAACTTTTAACAAATCTTTAATTGGATTGGTGTCGGATTTCAAAAAAAATAATAATTCAACATGATTACAACACTCTTCAAACACTAAAGTACCAAAATAAAATGAAGTTTTGAATAGACCGGTCAAACAAAGTCATTTTGTATCATGGTGCTTGAGATAATTAAAGAAAAAGTCTTGAATATAACTCAAACTTCGACAAACTTTTATTTAGCGAGTAATATTGTACTTCCAAAAATAATAATAATAATTAAATAATATCCTATTTCACGACATTATTTGAATAATTGTTATTACATATCAATTCACGTCATTTTTTTTTTATGTCAAATATTCTTATATAAGAATAATTAATACTATTTTAGTTAAAACCTCATAGAGTCACGACTTTGAAAATATGACTTACAGCAATAAAATCCACAACTCTAATACCATAGCACGACTGTAGATAGTATGAAATGTTTCTCTTGATGGATACTTAATTATCCCAAATGAATGTATTTATTCTTGATGAATAAGTACAAAGTTTTTGATTCTTCAAAAAAAAAGCACAAAGTTTTTGAGTGAAAATCGAAATATATAACATCATATAATTTCAGTTTGCCCTTTTCTCAAGAGAGATTCTTTATACCTTAACACCAATTTGTGGATATTTTCGTGTCATGTGTTCAATACTTATGGATGTCTCGTGACTAAAAACTTTTGCATTTCCTAGAGACCAATTTTGCAATATACCGTATAAACTCCATAAATTAATAATCTTTACAATATATAATTTTTTCGGTCTCAATTCGGGCCAATGAGATAAATTAATAATTTTGATAAATTGATAAGATAATAATTTTCAGAAAACCCCGATATAAATCTGTGGCCCCATTACTGAAATTACAAATATAATTTACTATCATATTTTCTTGAAACATGACTCTATTACTTCTTTTTTTCTTGAAATTCAAATCTAGTTGAGTACCTAGAAGTTCTGGAGTTGAATTCTCAAATTGCAACCACAGATTATGAAGTGTTGTTGATGCTTTAAGTGCATAATGGAATTAGTTTTTTTTTTTTTTTTTTTTGTTATTATTAACTTAGGCCATGTTTGATTTTTCCACTTAACACTGAATGGTAATTAATGTGTTCCATTCAGTTATTTGGTTTGATTTTTTAAGTGTTAAAATCACTTAATAAACCCTTAAAACCAGTTGTTTTGAAAAGTGAAAAAATTTCTCTTTTCACTTAACACAAATCCAGTAGAATTTAATACAAAGTTTTACTTTCAAAACTATCCTCACTAATTTAATCTATTTCCAAAACTAACCACTTGATCTATAATGTTTTTTATTTTATTTTTTTAACATGAAATCTATAAATTATATAATTATCCAAGTTTATTCCAAATCAATTAAAGAATAAATTATTCACATGAAATAGATTGCTAATAACTAATAAGAACATATTGATGAACTTCATTTCGTCTATAATATACACATGAAGTATCCATTAGTTTTAAAATATTACTAGATAAGAGTTTAGTAATTATTAGATTCTATACAATAATATAAATTTGAAATATTATTAATAACTATAAAAATTTATTTTAGACTTAATTTATATGTTAGAGTTGTCCAGGTAAATTAAAATGTAAATATATAACAAATAATAGTTAGAAGGGTATAGATGTAAAAGTATTTATTTTCAGATATTTATAACTTAAAAAAACAAACTACTTATCACTTATATTCAGTTTTTAGTGGAAAAAAAAAAAACAAACATGTTTTTCAGTTTTCAGTTTCAGTCACTATTCAGTCTTCAGTAACATTCAGCACTGTTCAGTCTTCAGACAAAAAATCAAACGGGGCCTTAATGTATTTTTAGTTGATTAATGAATTAGATTAGTTTAATTTTTGTTGGTTATTTATATATACATTGAATTATAAATGAACTCTATGAATTAATAATTTTTTTTAACAGGAATTAATAAATTATTAATTTATCGATTAATTAATAATTCTATCAACTAATAAATTTTGAACAACCCAACATTATTAATTTATAGAAGTTTTACTTCTTTATTTTAATTATGAAAAAAGAAAAATACATGAGCATGTTTCAATTTATAAATTTTTGTTTTGGTATTGGATGATTGGATCATACTTTATCTTAATATTGATATAAACTGGCAACCATCAGGATTGTTTGTTTTATTTTATTTTTTTTGGACATATTACAATAATCCGGGTTTTTGAGGAATGGGAGACAGACTCGAACTCATAACCTTATAGTGTAGGTGTGAGAGGCAAACCACCAAGCCAATCTCATCTTGTCAACACATAAACTTTTATTGAATAAGTAATATTGTACTTAAAACAAAATAATTCATACTTCAATATGCAAATGATGTAACAAATAATTCACGGTTCTCGTATTATTTGCCACATCATTGATAAGACTACAAGCAAAAAGCTCTTAGCAGGAATTGCTACAAAGTCTCCAATGAGTCTGCTAAGCATCAAAACTAAGAAAGGAAAAGTCAATAACATGAAGTCAGAAGCAGAGCATTGCAATACATCCTCACATGATCATCTGTATCTATCATCTGCATATCATTCTATGATTGAAGATGATAGATAGTTAGCTCCTGGTTAAGTTTAATAACTAGATTAGTTAGTTAATCATAGCTGAATGTTGACTTGGATGTACAAGTGGCAAAATTAGTTAGAGTTAGTTAACAATTTCCCCAGATTTCAGGAAAACGTTTTTTGTATGTCATAATTGGTATATAAAGACCAATCCTCATGTATCGTCTTATTTATTGAAAAATACAGAGAAAATGGTTTCTCATTAACCTCCATTAATGGAGTTCTTCAAAGCTCTATTTTTAGCTTTGCTTTCTCTCATTGACATTTTATCAAACATGTATTTGTTTCTATTAAACACCTCAATTGTGTTTTTATGGTGTAAAAGCCATTTTTAACTAACGTCAGGGCTTCTCAAACTCTTACTAATTCTCCACTATCTTCGAATGCAAAATGCAAGTCAAAGCTTGTCTGAAGTAGCTGAAGCAATGAAGTTCTCATCGATTTCGAAATGTCTCAACTTCAATCTAGCAATAAAGCTCAACAAATCTAATTACATTTACTAGAAAGCGCATATATTATCTACAATCCAAGCACTTTATCGTGAAGATTATGTTTGTGGTCTAAATCAACCTGCGAACAAGTTTGTAAACATAGAAGTCTTGAATGAATCTGGTCAAAAAGTTATAGAACAACATATGAGCAAGGAGTTTACAAACCGGAAACAAATTGATAAACTTCTTGTGAGTTGGATTTATTCTACAATTAGTGAGAACTTCATTGGACAAGTAATTGGCCTTCAAACCTCATTTGAAGTCTAGAATAGACTTGAAAGGCTATATTCTCAGTAGTCCATAGCCAAGATCTGTCAATTAAATAATCAGCGGTAATCACTAAAGAAAGGATCAAACAACATCAATGATTGTGCTCTCAAGATCAAGAACATAGGAGATGATCTACTATCAGCTGGTGAAGATGTTAAGGATGGAGGTCTGGTTCTAACTTTAATAAATGGTGTTAGACACGATTTTGATGCTATTGTGGCTGTAATATCCACTCAACAAAGGTTTATCTCCTCTGATGATGTATTTTTTCTACTGATGATGCATGAACAACAAATGGAGCATCTCAATTCTAGAAATATTGGATGTTGGTTAAGCATTTGCGAATTTTGTTTCTAACAACAACAATCAGAATAATAAAGGACAAAAAAAATGGTAACTACCAAAACAATAGAGGTGGTTTTCGTGGTAGAGGAAGAAACAACATATCATGAGGCAGATTAGGCAATCGAATTCACTGCCAATGTGCAATAAACCAAGACATGGAGCATTGAAGTGCTACCATCGTTTTGATAAGGGATTTCTAGGTCCACATGCTCAACATCAAAATCAATTACATTACAATCAATATCAAGGCTTTAACTAGTCTGCAAGCTTCAATGGACAATCAGTACTTGGCTCCTCTTCTCAAAACAACTTGAATATAAGTTTGATTGAGCCTTAAGCAAACATACATCAGAACTCAACATTCATTGCTACCCATGAATCTATTGTTAATCCAGTATAATACATGGACAATAGAGCCACCGATCATATTACATCAGACCTAAACAATCTCTTTATGAGGTTGACTTACAGAGATAATGACAAGTTCATTGTAGGTAATGGGCATTGACGTGCTCGAACCGGTTCTAATTAGACTACAAATAATCTATCCTATTCTACCTCGACAATCTAAAGGGGCACATGAGTGTTTCACCCTTTGCAAGTGCACAAGTCGTTCAACTCATATATGGTGCACAAGTACGGTTTATCGTTCCCATGAGCAGCGTAGATTATAACTAAGTAGATAGAAAGCAAATAACACAATGTAACTTATTCTAACAGATGTCTATTTGATTAACTAACGTAATGAAAACTTCAACTATGCTAAGATGAGAATTGATTAAGACTATAACTACATTTTTTTTATTCAAATACTAGATTAAAGGATTGCTAGGGGAAGGACTCATTCAAGTAATAACCTATTAACTAATCAATCATACATTAAGCTCATTCACATTGACTAAAGCATGCACCTATCAGTACCAAATTATAAGGCACTAAATCCATCACTTTAATCACAACCTAAGATTAGAGAAGTGATTTAAAGGAGGTTTACTCAAAAGCGTTAGTAGAGATTCACAAGGTTTAGTAAATCTCTACAACATAGATGGCACAAGTGTCATATGCATTAATGGTACTTATTGCATATTACATCTACAAGCATATTGTGTGCATTCAATGAAAGATGAGTGGTTGTATCAACCACCTTACATAAATAGAACATAAAGCACACATACAACTTAAGATAGTGAATAAAACATTGATTGATTATGTAACAAGGTTATTTACAAGAATTACATCTAACCCCTAACAAAGTGGGTTTTAGTTCCACATAAAATTAAAGTTGCAAGAAGATACAAAAGAAGATGACATCATCGGTTGGTGACTTTTGTGATGAAGAATGTTCCTTTTTGCAATCCAAGCAACAAACTCTTCTATGTAAACTTGAAGTAAACTAAACTAAGGTACCAAAATGGGTGTTTGGTTGCCTAGAAAGTGCCAAGAAACTAGCTTGGCTTTTTCTAAGAGAATATCTAATTAATTCTAACTATCTCTAAGTGTAAGTGGTAGTACTCTCATTAATGTGTAGTGGTTGGATACATTAAATGAAGCAAGAGTTATGAGATGTGATGTGCATTGGGGGAGGCCTTCCAAAAAGCAAGTGAGGTTAACTTGGTCGACTTTGAAGGTCAGTTCATGCAAGTGGATAGGAAAAAGGGGTGATTTGACTGGTTTGGAAAAGATTGAATCCACTTACAGCTCGTCAAACATCTTCATGAGGTTGAGGTTGTTCCGAGGTTTCTTTCGAGCGGATTCATCCCGCTAGATGATCTCTCCCTTTCTACACGGACTCCTTCCGTGGCTTTATTCCATCTGGGAATCGGTCTGAACTCACCAAGGTTTCTACAGGTTTGATCCGATAGCTGAATTCCCACGAGAAGGATGTGAAGTTCCTATGACTTCTATTCAACGGCTCTATTCTCACGAGGAAAGGATTGTGAACTCGCCTAATGTTTATGATGTTCCTAACGGCTTTGCTTCATTGGTTTGTTCCTGCCGGTTAGGAGGTGTGAACCCGCGGTGGTAGAGATTCATCTCTTTTCTGCCTTATTTGCCTTCTTTTCATCACTTTGGACCAAAATGCCTTTGATTTACAATATTAAACACCTAAAATGCTAGAAAAATGGTTACAAAAAACCAAGTAAATAGAGAGCTAAATGCGAACATTTAGAGCGCGATCAGGCATCAACTTTTTATATCTCATTTAGGTGACACTATCATCAAGTCACACATAGCCTCATCAACAACTTTTCCTCAAAAATATTTTACATGTGCCTCAAATCACTAAGAAATTACTTAGCATTTCAAAGTTCACTTGTGACAATCAAGCCTTTGCTGAATTCTTTGCTAACAAATGTATTATCAAAGATCTCAAAACGAGGAAGGTTTTACTTTAGAGAACACTTAAAGATGGATTTTATATTAGTATAGCTTGATGTTAGTATAGAGTCCTGAAGTTCTTTGCCCAAACCTCAAGCCGGCTCAAGATAAAGATTTCAAGAGTGTGTTTATTTGTTATTCTAGTTATGTTAATAGAATGAATAAGACTAGCCTTGAAAACTTATGTAATTCCAAATGACAACCAGCCTATGCTGCTATGAATGCCAATGTTTAGCATGCTAAATTGGGGTATCTACCTCCATTGATACTTCAAAAATTAATGCACAACATACATTTTAATAATAGAGTTTTAGCACCTCACTTTTGTAATTCTTGCAAACTTAGGAAGTTATTCTTGCAAACTTAGGAAGTTATACACAGGCTACCTTTTTCAAGTGTGGAAATCACAGCAAAATAACCCTTTGAACTTGTATATTCAGATGTATAGGGTCCTTCTCTAACCTTGTCCACTGAGGGATATTGATATTACGTATCAATTGTGGATGCTTTTTCACGTTTTTGTTGGATTTTTCCTTTAAAGTTGAAGTCAGATGTCTTGGCAATTTTTGTTACATTCTAGAAGAATGTGGAGCTGCAATTCAACAGGAAGATCAAAAGCTTGCACTATGATATGAGTTGGTAATATATAGCTCTCACGAAATATCTAGCAAGTCAAGGCATTCAAGCAACATATTCTTGTCATCACACACATCAACATAATGGATTTGGCGAAAAGAAAACATAGGCATGTTGTTGAAACGGGTTTAACACTCATTACTCATGCTAATCAACCTTTCAAATTTTTGTTTGATACCTTTAGTACTTATATGTTTCTTATTAATAATATGACAATAGCTAGTTTTCGTTTTGGTTTCCATTTAAAAATCTCTATCAACGAAAACCAAACTATAATTTTTTAAAACTTTTGGTTGTAGTTGTTTCGCTTACTTGCGTGACTACTCAAAGCATAAATTCAACTTTCACACTTCAAAATGTGTCTTCATAGGGTATAGTCATTTGCATAGAGGTTACAAATGTCTTCATTCATCAGGTAGGATTTACATTTCTAAGCATGTATAATTCAATGAACTAGCGTTTCCATATTTGTCTCCTACCGATAAGACTACACATCAGCATGTTCATAGCTCTAACATTCCTTTATCTATTGTGCAAAGGATCTTAAACACTATACCAACACACATTTCCAATAATAGTAATTCTACTCCTAGTATGTCATGTTCACAGATTCCTCATCAGTCCTTATCCAGGTCCATTTTAGCTATCAATAACATATCAAATTTGTTGTCTAATTCTTCGAATAGTTCAATTGGTATTGATGTTGGTCCAACTGGTTTTTGTCTAATCTTATAGTGTCATCAATACAACCTTGAAATGCTTCTCGACCTAGTGTCTTAGTTTATCCTATGCAAGAATGGTATCTCAAAACCATAAGTTAACTCAAGCTTTTATTTAGCTAATTCTAAATCAAAGTCGGTAAAAGTTGCCTTATAAGACCCAAAATGGCTCAAAACTATGCAAGAGGAATTTCATGTCGTGCAAGCTAACAACACTTGGTCATTGGTACCCTATGCTTTAGACATGAATAATGTGGATTATAAATGGGTGTTCAGGATAAAATACAGGCAAGATGGAAGTCTTTTAAAGAACAAGGCTCGATTGGTTGCAAAAGGGTTTCATTAAATTCCAGGCTTGTATTTTATAGACACTTTCAGTCCAGTTGTAAAACTCTCAACAATAAGAGTAATCTTCTCTTTAGCAATAACAAATGGATGGTCTATTGAACAAGTTGACATTTTTAAGGCCTTTTTAGGATTTTAAGTCTAGTTGGTATTATTTTACATCAAAACATTATTTCCTTTGTATTGTTATGTTATCCAAGTTGTACGGTTTATCAAACTTCGAAGAAGATGGACAACGTTTCAAGCAAAGTGAATCCTTCGTACGAGGAGAGCGTTATTGACTACAAAGGTAATAAGACCTCTTTCCTCTTACAAGGCTTAGGCGCGCACACACACACATTGCATACATTTGTGTCCTTGCATTATAGCGCTAAATTGGTATAACACATTCACACACGTGTTTAAGTATGCTTATGCATTAGTCTCAAATTGACAAACATTGTAGAAATGCATGTACTAGGACTATCTCTAGAAAATTGCATAATTGTGTGATATTGTGTTTATTTGTGAAAATATATAATTTTACCATTATACGTGTGTGTGTCTTTTAAATATGACATAGAGAGTGTGTGAATGGGTTGTTAATCCATTATTATCAAATTTTTGGATTAGTCAATATTACAAATATAACCCCAAACACACAAATAAATAATGAAGTGTAATATGGTGCAGAAATATAAACGACACTTGATTTTTACGTGGAAACCCTCAACAGGGAAAAACCACGGGCCGGTAAGTGCGCCACACACACTCGAACATTGAATCCACTAATTGTGATAGCGTATACAACTTAATCCCGATTTGACGGCCTAATCCCGGCCAATATCCCGCTACCATTACCCGCAGACCTGTAAAAGTGGATCTAGTCCAATTTGCTCATGTGGCCACCTAATCTCGATGCACGACCTAATCCCAGTCTATCACACAAGACTTACCTCTTCGAAGAGATCAACACCCTAAGTGAATATGCAATGATATCCAAATATGCAAGATAGAGCTAGGGTACTCTAGATGCTTACCTAGGATTATATGATAATAAAATCAATCCTAGATATGAAAATAGCTATATATCAAGGAATACAACTTTAGCTAAGTAAAGGATAACCAATCCTTGATACAAAGCTACCACAAATAACCCACAAACATTCAAAGGATTAACTAGTTGATTAAAAAAAACAATCTATCAACCTAGTTATCAATAAATCACACAAGAATGTTTATGACAAAGCTTTTAGGCAATAATGACCTAATCAATTAAGCTATGTAAAAATTAACCCAATCAACACATAATCTCAATCATATATGTGGAAATTAATCTAAATACAAACAAGTAATAAATGAGATAAAATTGATAAGTAGAAACACTAAAATTAAATGAGATTTGTTTAACAAATCATACCATGTGTGTTGAAGAAGACTCATGCATTAGCATGCACTAGATGATTCTAGATAATGCTTAGATGATGATTTATGCATGTGGAAATGGGTTGAGAGAAATAAAGATATGATCTTTAAGCTTTTTCTCTCAAGTCTCTCTAAAATATCTCTCTAGGGTTCTAAGGATCAGAAGACTTAGTTTGTGAACCAGAGATAATGATGTATTTATAGAGACCAAAAATAGGGTAGGTGAAAAGACAAGTTTGCCCTTGAAAACGCACGATCGACGGTTTCAATCTACGGTCGAGGCCGCAGATTGTAACCGATGAATTGAAACCCAATAACCTTGGTTTCATTCGACGGGTACATAACCGCCGTTTTAGACCCAAGATATTTATTTCAATCAGGTCTTGGTCGATGGTTTCAAACAGCGGCTAGGCCGCCGATCTCAACCGCCGTTTCACTAAAAATGGTGAATCCAATGGAGAAGCCAAGGGCATCTCCACCGGCGATTATCGTACTAAACCATGCACATTAACGTGCACGCGCGGACACAAATTACACCACACTTAAAGCTAACAAACATGAAGTGCAAGTGTGGGAATTGAATACATCCTAATGCCTATCATGTCATGGCATTGTCATAGAACAAGATGCAATCAATTCAATATGCATGAATAGAATTCATGACTTTGCATCCTAATACCTAAACATATCTTGGAATTTTAATGACCTAGATGCAATCAAATAAAACATGCAAGAAGAGATGTTCAAGAACATGCATGCACTCATATAAAAACAAACAACATACAAGTATTAAAGATATGCATGAGTTGTGTGTGTGTGCAACTAGATCTCTTCAAAGCAAGTAAGCACTAGAATTTACCTTTAGTGCTTCTTCTCTTGAGGTCTTGAGAGGGCCATTGAATGATCGCCAATTCCTAGACTACCTTTACATCAACCCCAACATGTGGTTTGTCTATGAAATAAGCCAATCAACAAATGGAAACCCTTACAATTTGTTTGTGTTTTAGTGATTTGGACTTGAATATGCTCTTATATGATTCATTGTTAAGTTCCGGTCATTTCGGTTACCCACTCATTAAATTCCGAGTTTAGACTAGAAAGTTACGAAACTTTAAGTTATGAAACTTTAAGTTATCTTACAATTCATTGTCTTCGTCATTGTGTATCGAGTCGAGTTCATATCCATTTATCAAAGTTTTATAGTCGTCCTCGTGTGTTAGTGAGTTATGGTTCGTAATCTGGAAATAGATTCAAATTCTCAGTTTGGAGGTCGAAGAAAGATCGAAGAACGCGAAGGATGTGCGATGAGAGGAGTGAAAGGAGAGAAGGCCAACAAGGGAGGCCTTCCCGTGGAGGTGCATGGCCTCAACATGAGGCAACCTTGAGGTGATTTGATTGAGTTTTCATTTGGTTCCACACCAAATTTGGACTGCACTCCATTGTTCTAGGTAATTGTTAAATCCTTTGTGTTCTTGAGCTTAAATGTTTTTCAATTACCTTTGGCTTTCTTCCTATATATGTGTATGTTCTTGATCAAATGTTATTAGGTTTGTGAGCTTCACTAGAAGCTAATTTGAGCTTAATTAGAATCTTGAATGTGAGTTAGGTTTTTCTAAACCTATGTTTTCACATGATTATGAGTTATATTGTGATTAGCTTTGAATCTAGGTTATTTGTGCATTGATTATGAATATTATAATGAGTAATAATTCTTAGTTGTGCTATATGTCTTTGATTGAACATACATGGAAATAGCACAAGTTGTATGTTTAGAGCATTGATTATATTCACTTGATTGATTTATGAATATATGCTCTAATTGATTTTTAGAGAAGATTGTAGATCTAATCTCATTTCTCTAGCATTTTAGTTTTTGTACTAAAGGCTTGAATATGTGCTTCATAAATATGTGTTTATCTCAAGCTTTAGTTGCATGAATCAGATCTATGATTGAAGTATGTTTGGTGTATTGGCATATCTAGATTTCGGTTTTCATGTGTTTATGATCTAGACTATTTTTGTTGTGATCTTTGTTGACTAAGTCTAGTTCTACATGAAGTGTACATAATCCATACATTTCATATGTTCAAGCATCATCTTGTGTGATATCATATTTTGGATTGTAAACTAGAATATCATACATTGTGTGCTTATTGTTTAATTATAGTTTCCATAGTTCATATTGACCATATGTCCTATGTTGGTTGTGCGTGCATCATTTGCATCACTTAGATCACTTTCTTTGTAAAAGATGGAAGTCTCATATTAGGGTGGATTCTTCAATATTGTGCAAGGAAGTCTTAACTAAGAGCAAGGGGCTGATCCAATTAATCAAGCAAAGGAAGTATTGGCAAGAAGCAAGAGGCTTTAAGTAAGACCGAGCAATTGGGAAGTCTTGGCAATGAGCATGAGGCTTCAAGTAAGACTTAGCAATTAGGAAGTCTTGGCAAGGAGCATATGGCTCCAGTAAGTCCGAGAAATGGAGAAAGCTTTGGCAAGAAGCATGTGGCTTCAAGTAAGACCGAGCAAGGATACTTTCTAGAGGTATGCGATTTGTCTCGGTTAGAAAGTAGGCAAGTCTTTCTCTAGTGGGATTAGGTAGGAGGGATATCCAATAGATAGCGGTTCATGTGATTTGGTCACTTTTGAGGGTGTACTCTTATTTAACTAGTGAAAGACATTTTACCGGTGGTTATGGATTCAACTTGTGGATATTTTCTCTTCGAAGGTTTACCATGTAAAAATATCACGTGTCAAGTTTCTCCTTCCCTATCTCTTTATATTTGTATATGTGATTTACTATATCTTGTTTAAGATCTTCATTTCTTCATATCATTGTAGCAAGATTCTTGTAGAGATAGAGATGTAGACATTATTTATTGAATCAACATTTGTCTCTTGTATCTTTGTAAGTGTTTGAACATTGTATCTTGTGATATTCTATATCAAGTTGTAAAGCTCTACTTAGTGAATTTACATTGTAATATTCAAAGTACAACTTGTGGAATTTGCTTTGCATTGAACATACTTTTATATAAGATACATTGTCTCTTGTTATATGTTGTGTAGACTAAGGGTGGTGAATCTAGCATACATGTGATTATTGTTTTCTCATAATAATCATATTAAAGGTTAATTTGTATGCTCACCAAAGTTTTGACAAAAGCATTAAAAGAGTTTTAAAAATATAGTGTCAACCTATTCACTCCCCCCTCCACCCTCCCCCCTCTCTATGTTGTTTAGTATAACCTTGTAGGTATTTTAGCCTTCTTGAAAAGCTAAACAAGTCACTCTACAATCTCAAACAAGCTCCTCAAAGTTGGTTTCACAAGGTTAGAACAACTCTCCTCTCCTGGGGTTTTCAGAACTTTACATCAGATACTTCTCTTTTCTTCAAGTTCTCGGGTTCTGAGTCTTTATTTGTGCTGGTATATGTTGATGGCATATTGATTACGAGCAGCAATACTTCATTGACCAATAAGCTTATTGTCATATTGCATAGCTTATTTGTATTGAAAACTCTAGGTCAAGTGAACTACTCTCTTGGGTTTAAGGCTTTTAAGGATTCAATAGGATTATACCTTACTCAATCCAAGTACATTTTTGATTTGCTGAAGAAGAAAAACAATATGGATTCTAAAGCTTGTGACATGCCAATTACAGTTGGTAGAAAACATTATTTATCAAATAGAGTGGCTTCCACTGAACCTACTATATCCAAGTACTATCGGAGCTCTTCAATACTCAATTAACACAAGACCTAATATCTCATTTGTTATTAACAAATTGAGTCAGTTCTTGGTTACTCCTACATTAGTCCACTAGCAAGTCTATAAAAGAGTGCTTCGATATCTGAAAGGCACTCATCACCTAGGTTTTCATTTCAAGGCTTCCTATGTCTTGTCATTAGAAGCTTTTTCGGATGCGAATTAGGCTAGCTGCATTGATGACAGGCGTTCAACAAGTGGTAAATGTGTCTTTCTCGGTGGTAACTTGATTTCATGGTGTTCTCGCAAGCAAAGAGTTATAGCTCGTTCTAGTATTGAAGCTGAGTATAGGTCCATGGCACAAGTGACCAATGATATTCTTTGGTTGTGTTCTTTGTTGTCTGAGCTTCATATATCTATCTCACCATGTCCAATTGTTTGGTGTGACAACGTTGGTGCCAATTCACTATCTCAAAATCCAGTCACCGACGAAACAAGCTTATTGACATAGATACTCACTTTATTTATGAGGAAGTCTTGGCTAAAGAAATTGATACTCGTTATGTACCCACCAAATATCAGGGTGCAGATATTTTTACTAAAGGTTCTCTAATGATAGATTTCAATATCTATGCTCCAAGCTAAATCTTACAAACTCTCTTCAGTTTAGCTTCTGAGGGGGATGATAATACTACAAGCAAGAAGCTCTCGGCAAGAATTGTTACAAAGTTTCTAATGAGTCTATTAAGCATCAAAACTAAGAAAGGAAGAGTCAATAACATGGAGTTAGAAGTAGAGCATTCCATTACATCCTCACATGATCATCTGTATCTTCATCTGGAAATCATTCTATGATTGAAAATGATAGATAGTCAGCTCCTGGTTAAGTTCAGTAACTAGATTTGTTAGTTAATCATAGTCGAATGTTGACATGGATGTACAAGTGCTAAAATTAGTTAGAGCTAGTTAACAATTTCCCTAGATTTCAGGAAAACATTTTTTGTATGTCATAGCTGGTATATAAAGACCAGTCCTCATGTATCGTCTTATTTATTGAAAAATACAGAGAAAATGCTTTCTCATTAACCTCCATTAATGGACTTCTTCAATGCTATATTTTTAGCTCTGCTTTAACTTTGCTTTCTCTCATATACATTTTATCAAACACATAGTTGTTTCTATTAAACATTTATGTTGTGTTTTTAATAATCATGTTTCACAACAATATTTGAATAATTGTTTGTACAAATTAATTGGCACACATTCGAGGATTCCTACCGGATCAATTACTCAGAATTGTCATTTGTTCGCCAATCCACATGAACTCAATCTCTTATATTTATATAAATACCTAGATAGTCCATTAACATGTATTTTTTTTTTCATTATGTGGTACATTATTAGAATCAGTTAGATTTGATTAGATTCATGTATTTTTCACTATTAATGATATTAGGATCTCAACTTTTGATACAGTAATTGCAAGAGTATTAATGCTACACATTTTAATTTGTATCTCAACTTATCTATGAAGTACTAACAATATAGAGTATTAATGGACTAATACTTATGTTAATTGCTGAAGTACTAATGCTAGCATTTTCCTTATTTCGTTTACTATACATCCATTGATCCACGATCTAAAAAATGATTGTTGGCAGCAAGAAATTAAAAAATCTTCCCCCAAGTGATGATGTCATTTCTGTATTTGTTTGAGGCCCCCATTTCCTATTGCTTGCGCTCGTTTTTTGAATATTTTTGGTATTTTAATGTGTTTTGTGAGCCTTGTGTAGGTGATTATCCCTAACTAAGGGGTTTGAACTTATTTGGATAGTTTGGAGGCAAAAAGGTGGGAAAAGGGCTGAAAAACGTAAGGGCATATGAAGAACAACCAACTTACGGAGGCCATAACTCTCTCCAAAAATTGAACTCAGTTTTATGCTACATATATTCGGAAAGCTCCGGATGTCTAGTCTCTGAAAATAATTACAATTCACTATTCTGAATTTTCTAAGGGGAGTTATGTCAATTTTAGTGACTGGTGGTCAGTGCCGAAAAGTCAACCGCGATTTTGACAAGCCAATTGCGTCATTTCACTATTTTGAAGCTCTAATTTCATGCATATGCTATTTATCAATCTTTCTACTATTAGTTCGTCCTGATATAAAATATAACAGGACAAAGAATGTGGACCACAGATTATAGAGACGTTTTGACAAGTGCATACACTTTGAGTCAAAGTATTTAAATCTAATGGTCCACATTCTTCGTCATAATATATTTTATATCATGACGAACTGATAATAGAAAAACTATTCTATTTATATCCCATTTTGAGCCTTAGAAGCAGCCACCAACCAACCTTACACATCCAAGACCACACAACACCATCCCTTGTTCTTCAACACCAATCAAGAGAGAGAGAGAGAGAGAGAGTCTCCAAAGGCATTCATGGAGGTTTTCCTCAATGGATGCCTCACCATCATCACCTTCTAACTTCGTCCACCCATTTTTTGAGGCTATTTTGACCAAATTCGAGCCAAGCATGCAACAGTGGAGATGAAGACACTTTGGAGGGGCTTCTCCACTTGGGTTTTCTCTTACATCTCATTCTCCTTTGTATTTATTTATCTTGATGTGTAATCCACCACTTGGGAATATTTGTTAACCTACACTTGTGCTCATCTATATAATGATTGTTCTTAATTTGATTTGGGTCTTGTTCTATTCTTGTTCTTATTGTGATTTAATTTCTTGTCCCTACATGCATGTTTATGAGGGTTAGAAATTGATGTGTATTCATGAATGTGATTAGAAGTAGTATAACTTAATTTAGGAGTAGTTTAATGTAACATCTCCTTCTTGTATGTATGTTAATGGATGATTCAAAATGCCATGTTCAGGATGGCCTTCAAGACATGATTTTTAGATTTTGACTATTAGCTCTAAAGAATGGGAGAAACTTGTTTTATGTAAGGAATCACTAGAATAGGTTTTGATTTTATGTTCTTGTGCTTAATGGGTCTTTGGCCTAAGACACAATTGTTTATTCCATGGCCTTGGTTGAGTGATGAATTGATTTTGGTAATTTCCTTAATCAAGAAGAACGAACTCTTGACTTGAATTGAATGTGCTTAATGCTTAACAATCAACTTCATGTGCATTTGTGTTTGGTGAACTCATTTTCCTTGTGTGACCACTATTTTGCATATCTCCAGGCCACCTTTGTTTTCGTAATTAGGGTTCTTTGCCTTTATGAGTAGATTAATTTAGCTTGGAAGTAGTGTAATTTAGAAAGGCAAGCACTCAGTTACTTTCTATGCTTAGTTTTGGTTTATTTCATTTATATGCTCACACACTCTCTGCATTATGCATACACTTCACACACACACCATTCTTACCGCTTCTCATGTTCTATTTACGTTGTTTTCAATAAACTCTAAAACTTGAGATAGTTAACGGATGGCATCTCCCAGTGGAACGAAACCCGTATTTACTGCTATACGATCGTCAAACGAACCATACACTTGCAGGATAAACATACACACTCATATTTTAGGATTCATTCCAAGCGTGTCGTTAAGCAACACGTGAGACTCAAATAATTGTTTGGAGATTCAAATTAGTAAACCTACTTACTAATTGATAAGTACAAGAGGTCCATTAATAATTTCTCCATTATGAGTTGATTTCCATTAAATCCAAAATGCAGGGTAAATGAGTATCTTTAATTTGGTACAAATTTCAAGAACCCCTGAATCAACACCAATTGTTTTGGAAATAAATGAATATATCTACATCATTAGCTAATCTTTCAAAAAATGATGATGCGACACAAAGGCAAATCAAAAGACTTTTATACCTTTTTATTATAATACTTTAATAATTATAATTAAAAAATTATATATATATATTTACAATTTTAATATAAAAATAATAATTTTATATTATTTTTGAATTAAAATATTTAAAATTAGAAAAAGTAAAATTAACTAGGTTAAAACCAATAAAGTTGATTTAAATTTATATAAAAATTATTTAAAGTAAAAAAAATAAGAGCCAATAATATCAAATACCTTTTATTGTTAGTCACAAAAATAATGGGGATACCTCCTAACCTGGATCCTCTCTTTACATCACATTTTTCTTACATTTTCAATGTTGAAGTGTCATAAGAAATAAATATAAGGATGACGTTAGGTGAGAAGAGGATACATGTCTCCCCTCAGATATAGGTGGAGATGGAGACGGAGACACACCTCCTCACTAAAATTTGGGTTGAGACAAACCTCTTTGTTACCCCAGCCTAGGGAGTGGCGGTGACTTTGTCACTATTATAGAAAAAAATTTGGAGAAAATTTTTCCAAATTTTTAGAACATTAGATGTACTACCGAGGGATAAAACATGTAAATTAAATGAGCTTATACACAAAAATAAATTAAAAGTAAATTAAGAAAAATGTAGGTAAGCCATGATTAAAAATAGATAATAAAATAATTTATACCAACATAGAAAATGTTAAATCAAAATTTTATTTTAAAGAAATTAATAAAATTAAAATTGATTTGGTGCCATCGTGATTCGTGGAGATGGTCACAACTACCTCCTTATTTTATTAATTTTTAATTTTTTTTTTACTTACTTTTTAATTTTAATAATTTTAATTATGATTTATCTAATATTTTTTCAATTTTTAAATAGTTTTTGTAAAGTTTTAATCCATTTAAAAAATTTCTAATTGAGTATGGATTATAAATAAATGAGCCATATTCAATGATTTCCTTAGTTTTAAATAATATTTAATGAATGAGAATTGTAATATTATTGAATACAGCCAAATAATATCTATATTTGGTATCATCTCATTTAGTTTAGGTTTCTAGATAGAGTTAATGATGTCAAGTAAAGAAAACACTTGGAAAGGGAAGATGCTTTCGGTTTCATCTTCATTGGATTGGCATCGTTTTCCTACGCAAGCTACCCATGTTAGTCTTTCATTTGTTTGATGTTGACATACTTCGATATATATAATTTCTAACATGTCTTATTGCAAAATGTCATTATACATATGAATGTAACTTCCACTCAAGTTTGATTTGAGAATACAAACTATTATAGCGTTTGTACTTTTTATCAACCATTATTCAAATCAAAAGTTAAACTTTGTACAACCATTTATCCTTATATTAGTTTGTTAACCTGTGGGATGCCGGGCTTTGTTAAAAATATTACCGTACCATATATATAGTTGTTAGAAAAGGTGATTACACCTTTATGCATATATCGCTAAAAATGTAAATTGTATATGTTTTCTTTTTGCTTACTTGATATAACAATTATATATTAAATAAATATCGAAAATAGTTGAAAAGGCATATGGATACATTAAAAAAAAAATCTTAATTACCAAGAGAAGTTATTTTCAATAAATTCAATTTGATTAAAGGTATCCTAACATGGTGTAATCATTTCATGGTCATGTCACAAACTAAATTAGCAACAATATTAAAATTGAAAGGGAAAAATTAAAAAGTAAGAAATGACATTTTATATAAATTGAAAGTAAATACTAAATATCCACAAAAATTGTTAAGAATACATTGAAATTAGGGTAAAAATGTTTTTAGTCCCTCTAGTTTGCCTTATTGTTCGGTTTGGTCCCCCTAGTTTCAGGATTGGCCCGTTTAGTCCTTCTGTTACAAAATTCACTAAAAACAGACGGTCTGACAAGATCAGAAGCCAAAATGACCTTAATGCCCCCTAAAGTCTGACTTTTGATGAAAATACTATTTTACCCTTCTTATAAATATTTAAATTATTAAAAAATAACAAAAATTTAAATTTTAAAATAGATTTGATGGAGATCCAAACCGTCCACCTCTCCATCTCATGAGATGGACAGTTGTGATCGAATCTGGATCTCCACCAAATCCAAAAAAAAAAAAAAAAATTAATTTGAAATTAAACCAAACACATCCCCATTTGCAAACATCATCATCTTCAACATTCCAGGTTTTCACACAGCCACCACTTCACCCAAATTTTCACACAGTAATTAAATATCATCTTCAACCGAACCACCACCACTTCACCCATAAACAATTCATCTTCTTCACACAGCCAAACCCACGAACACAGAACCAGTTCATCTTCTTCACAATTTGCAAATTTTACATACAAAAAAAAAATTAAAAAATTAAAAACCTTTGAATAATATCTCCTCCAACGTCGCTCTCCTCCACACACATTTCACTGATTTCTTTTTGCCGTCGGCGAGCAGCTCTCCGTCTCAGATCAAGCCATAGCCATCTTCCTCCACACACTTCACCGATAGATAAACCCAAATCAATAACAACCACAGCACCATATTCAAACCATTCGAAAATCATTCACGCATCCATTCAATCTCAGAAACCCTAACCCCCAAATCCCACCACCAACAAATCCCTAACCCCCAAATCCAATCACCACCAAATCCCTAACCCCCAAACCCAGAATCGGACCAACACACCACCATCATCATCACTCTCACACACAAACACACAATGGTGTCGGCCACACAACAGCTTGAATCACGTCGAATCACATCGAATCGCGATGAATCTAGGTTGCAAAGGTGAATTCTTCGTAGGTTTCGTTTGCGGGTTTCGGCGAACAAATCAGCGGTATTAATGGCTAGGGCTTGGTGATTGGTGGCCGGTGAAGCTTTCTAGGCCGGTATGCCTTCCAAGCCTAGCTCCGTCGGCCACCAAAACAGCACTAGACAAGAAGAGTGGGAGAGAAAGAGAAGAATAAGGGAAAGAGGGGAGAGAGAGCGGCGGTGAAAGAGAGAAGAAGAGTGGGAGAGAAAGAGAAAGGGTTTAATTGGGTTTTAAATTTTTTTATTATTTTTAATATTTATTTTTAATTTCTTTTTTCTATAATTATTTATTATTTCAATTATTTATACATCAAGTTACTATTTTGCCCTTCTAAAAAAACATTCTAGAAGCACACAAGACAACTTTACCATTTTACCCTTGCACCATTGACGGAATTTTCGAAAACCCTAACGGAATTGGATGGTAAGGACCTAACCAACCATAAGCCTAAACTACGGGGACCAAACGGGCCAATCCTGAAACTAGGGGGACCAAACCGAACAAGAAGGCAAACTAGAGGGACTAAAAACATTTTTACCCTTGAAATTATATAAAAATTAATAATCAAACAAATTAAAACTTAAAGTTGTTGTAAATTAAATTGGAGCAACAGATAATATAATGAAAACAAAAATGAGAGAGTAATAATAAGATAAAGAAAATAATTATAATAAATAAATAAAATAAAATAGAAGAAGAGATGAGAGATGAGAGATCGGCGAAAGAGAGAGGTGAGAATATATTGCCTTTGTTATTTCTTGATAGCATCAGTTACAGATTATTAAAATTACATCATCTTTATTTTTAAATCCATCCATATATATATAGGCAACAAAGTGAGGGATGGTTGTTGTAATATTCCACCACCTAATCAGCTTATGCATGAAGCAAAACAAAACCAAGCTTCCACGTGTGCTTAAGAACTTGTGAAGAGAAGAAGGTGGAAGCTAATTGTATTCAAGTATAAAAAGAGGTTGGATCAAGTATTATGTGGTGTATACAATTGGTGGTATATCCACACAATATTCACAATACTCCCCCTTGGATTTCCACCATTTGTATTTTAATTTGCTAGGAAAAACTCAACGGGATAAAAACCTTAGCAAAAATATATACAATGATCTTCTGGATCAAGTGGTGTGGATGTGTTCAGAACTGCCTCATTAAAACCTTTTCAGTAAAGTCCAATGGGACAAAATCCGGTAGAAGGAAAAAGAGTACAGTACACATATATCCATTCAAAGTTTTGCTCCCTCTGATTGAACGCTCCCCCTGAATGAAACTTCAATATCAATCCTGTAATTTACAGAGTCGACGCATGCCAATCCCGTATACCAGTTTCTCAAAAATTGATGTAGGCAATGTTTTAGTAAACAGATCTGTAACATTATCTGTAGACCGTATTTATTTAATATCAATCTGTCAGCTATGTTGAAGTTCATGAGTATAGAAGAATTTAGGAGAAATATGTTTGGTTCTGTCTCTTTTTATATATCCCCCTCTAACTTGAGCAATACAAGTTGCATTATCTTCAAATATCGGTGTTGGCATTTCTATAGATAATGAAAATCCACATGTATTTTGAATACGATAAATAACTGACCTTAGCCACACGCATTCTCGGCTTGCTTCATGAAGTGCAAGGATCTCAGAATGATTAGATGATGTAGCAACAATAGTTTGCTTTGTGGAGAGCCAGGAGATTGATGTGCCATTATAGGTAAAAATATACCCCGTTTGTGAACGAGCTTTATGGGGATCAGATAGATACCCGGCATCAACATAACCAAGTAAACCTGAAAAGTTGTTAGATTTTGAAAAATATAACCCTAAATCTTTCGTTCCACGAAGATAACGAAAAAGATGTTTAATCACATTCCAATGTCTTCGAGTTGGTACTGAACTGAATCTAGCAAGCAAATTTACTGAAAATGCGATATCTGGTCGAGTACATTGAGCTAGATATAATAAAGCACCAATTGCATTGAGATATAGTACTTCAGGACCAAGTATCTTTTCACCATCTTCAAGTGGTCGAAATGGATCTTTCTTAGGATCAAGGGTTCTAACAATCATAGGAATACTTAATGGGTGAGCATTATCCATATTAAATCTTTTCAGAATCTTTTCAATATATGTTGATTAATGGACAAGTATTTCGTCTGATTTATGCTCAATCTCCAAGTCGAGACAATATTTTATCTTTCCTAGGTCTTTCATTTCAAATTCCTTTTTCAAATATTCAGCAGTTTTCAGGAGCACTCCATGAGTTCTATTCAAATTCATATCATCAACGTAAACTGCTATAATAGCAAATCCAGATTCTGATTTCTTTATGAAAATACACGGGCATATGGGATTATTGATATATCCCTCTTTAATCAAATATTCACTGAGGCAGTTGTACCATATGCGCCCAGATTGCTTTAATACATACAAGGACCTTTGTAATTTAATTGAGTATAAATTGCGAGGTCTCGAGTTGTATGCTTCT
The DNA here is from genome assembly GCA_954870605.1 of Acer campestre. NCBI lineage: Eukaryota > Viridiplantae > Streptophyta > Magnoliopsida > Sapindales > Sapindaceae > Acer > Acer campestre. The sequence continues at coordinate 47,719,156 of OX940799.1, forward strand.
AGCATTCTAAATCCTTCTGAGATTTTCATATAAATATCTAAGTCAAGTGAGCCATATAGGTAGGCAGTTACTACGTCCATAAGTCGCATTTCATGTCTTTCTAAGACAGCCAAATTTATTAGAAATCTAAACGTAATTGTATCCATCACTGGTGAATACGTCTCATCAAAATCAATACCAGGTCTCTGTGAGAAACTATGTGCTACGAGTCGTGCCTTATATCGCACCACCTCGTTTTTCTCATTACGTTTCCGTATAAAAACCCATTTGTATCCAACAAGTTTAACGTCTTCAGGCGTTTGAACTATTGGTTCAAATACTTTACGTTTGGTTAATAAAGTCAATTCTGCTTGAATTGCTTCTTTTCATTTAGGCCAATCAGATCTTTGCTTACAATCATTGAGGTTATGAGGCTCATAATCATCATTTAAAATTTCAGTAGCCACTGTGTACGAAAATATATCATCAATGATTGTTTCTTCACGATTCCACATTTCTCCTGTATAATTTATAGAAATTACCTCATTTCTATGTTTTTGTATCTCTTCAGAGATTCCTTCCCCTGCAGGGGCCTCTTGTGTCCTTTCAGGGACATCTAACTCTTGTGGAGTTGATTTAGAGAAAGTGGATTTATTTATCATTTTAGGAACATGATCCTGATATTTTGTTTTCTTCCTTCGGGGAACAGTATCTTTCGAACCAAGTGGCCTGCCACGCTTCTGGCGTACAGTAAATGATTCTTTTACTATTATTTGTTTAAATCATTCTTTTGGAACAATCACCCTTGCTGGTACATTAATAGCTGGGATGTGTGATTTTGTTTCCCTAGCAGCATCTATAAATACATCTGGTAACTGATTTGCTATTGTTTGAAGATGAACTATCTTGCGTACTTCATTCTCACATTAAGATGTGTATGGGTCAAGATGAGTTAGACTAGGAACTTTCCAAAAAAAATTCACGCTTCTCTTCAGGAGAAGTTTTTCCTTTCCCTAATAATGGGAAATTTCTCTCATCAAAATGACAATCAGCAAATCATGCAGTAAAAAGATCACCAGTAAAAGGTTCCAAATATCTAATAATTGATGGTGAATCTAGACCAACATATATTCTCAAACGCCGTTGGGGTCCCATTTTAGTTCTATTTGTAGGTGCAATTGGGACATATACTGCACAACCAAAAGTACGCAAATGGGAAATATCTGGTTGATGGCCAAATACAAGTTGAACAGAAGAATATTGATGATAAGCAGTGGGACGAAAACGAATTAATGCAGAAACATGTAAAATAGCATGTCCCCAAATAGAAATTGGTAATTGTGTTCGTAATAATAAAGTTCTTGCAATTACCTAGAGACACTTGATAAATGACTCTGCTAATCCATTCTGAGTATAGTACAATCCAGATGATAAAGCACGCAGCTTTTCCATAATGAGTTTCTGGCCTAAATCATGAGAAGTAATGTACAGATACTAAATATTCTCATCACTTATAGTTTTTATGTGATATCCATTACACCGTATATCTTTGAAACTAAGTAGATTTCTTCTGGATCTTCTTGAATATAAAGCATCACTGATACATATTTTAGTATCGTTTGGTAACAATATCATGGCTCTATCAGAGCCTTCTATTAGATCTATTGGACCCGATATTGTATTAACATTTGCTTTGAGCAAGGTTAAATTCAGAAAGTATTTCTGATTCCGTAGAATCATATGTATCGTTGCACTATCGGCCAGACATATATCTTCTGTATCTTGCTTTTCAATATCACTCAACTTATCGTTTAAAGACATATCTATTCACAAAACAAAAACAAAAATAAATAAAGTGCACATCAGATAGAGTGATTAAAAAGGTATATATTACATAAGGAATATTTACATAAACATTTCACATGATAACAAAAAATATTACAAGTAGTACTTAATTGGTACGGATATTTCTATCACCAGTTGAAGTGGTCACTTTATCATTTGGATCATCTAGAAAATCAGAAACATTAAACTGGGTAATATCCATAAAATCTGAATCCTCCATGAAATTAGTTTCAGGATTCTTTCCCTTTTCTTTTTCTCTGATCGATGCTTGATAAAACTCAACCAAATGTTTAGGTGTACGGCACGTACGTGACCAATGATTATGACCGCCACACCTGAAACAGATACTATCATCTTTCTTAGGCCCATTTTGGATTCTCTTCCCTTTATCTGGTATGGCTTTATAAACATTCCACTTCTGGGGAGTGTTTTCATTCCTTTGATTATAACCACCCGGACCAAAATAACCATATGTTCTTCCATGACCCCGACCACGACCACGACCACGATAGGAACCGCAATCACGATCACGACCGTGAGTATTTCCTTCAATAGTGTTAGCATTCACTTCTAGGAACGCTGTAGAGCCGGTTGGGCATGATTCATGATTTTTTATTAAGAACTCATTATTTTTCTCTGCAACCAGGAGACATGAGATTAACTCTGAATATTTTGAGAATCGACGTTCTTGATATTGTTGTTGTAATATCATATTAGAGGCATGAAGGGTTGTAAATGTTTTTTCCAGCATATCATTTTCTGTTACATCCTGACCACACAATTTCAATTGTGTAGTGATTTTGAATAAAACAGAATTATACTCAGCGACTGATTTAAAGTCTGGAAAGCATAAATGTTGCCACTAATACCTTGCATTTGGTAATGCAACATCGGGTTGGTTATCAAATCGATCTTTCAGCTTTTGCCATAGAACTTCTGGTTCTGTGACAGTTAGGTATTGTGCTTTTAGATCCTCATGTAAATGGTGATGGATAATAACCACGGCGGTAGCTTTATCTTGTTCATATGCCTTGGCCCCATTTTCAATAGTGTAATACATGCCTTCTAATTTTAGAAGTAATCTAGCATCAATAACCCAAGACATATAATTTTCCCCAGACACATCCAGTGCAACAAATTTCAAACTTGCAAGCTTTGCCATAATTACAGCTTTTGGTTAGCTGAAATCACAATCGAGGTCAAAACTTCTGGTTTGATAAAAATCCGAGGAATTTAAATCTTCAAGTATATAAAGGAATAAATCTAGAAATTTCAGATTCCGGCAATGATAAATAAATTCATGAACTTCAAGTTCTAGATGGGTGACCAAATTGTTTAAATAAAGATTACAAAATAAAATGTGTAATAATAAATGTGGAAAAAGTAAATCCAGAACTGCAGGTTCTGGTAGGTTGGCATAGTCAATCTCATAAAAATGTATAAATAAATAAATAAATGCGGGAAAGTAAATCGCGTAAAATTAAATTAAATGCAGGAAAGTAAATTACATAAAAGTAAAAGTTTCGAGAAAGTAAATTCAGAACTGCAGGTTCTAGTATTAATAAATAAAAATTTAGAAACTTCAGGTTTTAATAATAATAAATTTAGAACTTCAGGTTCTGGTAATAAATCTAGGAACTTCAGGTTCTAGTAGTAATAAGTTCAGAACTTCAGGTTCTGGAAATAACAACATCGTGCTGATAACGTATTGTAAATTAAATTGGAGCAACAAATAATATAATGAAAACAAAAATGAGAGAGTAATAATAAGATAAAGTAAATAATTATAAAAATAAAAAATTAAAAAAAATAGAAGAAGAGATGATAGATGAGAGATGGGCGAGAGAGAGATGTGAGAATATATTGCCTTTGTTATTTCTTGATAGCATCAGTTTCAGATTATTAAAATTACATCATCTTTATTTTAAATCCATCCATATATATAGGCAACATAAGGTAATTAACAAAAAAATAATTATTGAAAAACTAACTAAACACACACACACAAAGAAAAGATGGATGAAGAAATTACATATATTACCAACTCAAAACCGGTAAAATATGGTCACAAGTCCTGCATTAGGAGTTATATAATCATGAGAGAAATTATAGGAAGACAAAATCTAATAGATACTTCACTCTCACCACATGAAATATAAAAATATAAAAATAAAATATATAAAAAATTATATAATACATACTTCACTTTCATCATATAATATTTAAAAAATAAAAAAAAAATTCTAATAAATACTTCACTTTAAACCCCATAAAATTGAATATTAAAAAAAAATATGTTTAATGAAGAAGAAAAAAAATATATAGAATAATATGCATATACTAGTATGCAGCCTACACGATGTGCGGGCATTGTAAAATAAAATTTGAAAAATCATATAAGTTGGAATGATCCTGGTTCACAATTTTAATCTGTCATATTTTCATATTTTTTATATATAAAATTAAAATTTCCATGACTAAAAAAAATGTAATCACCACTGTTATTTATAAAGGTTCGGGAAAATATATCAAATCAACTAATTCAAATTCACTGTATCAATATAAGGAATTCAAACACACAGTAAAAACACACCCTCTCTCTCTTTCTTTAATGCTTCAACTAGTATTTTGAAGGAAAAAATTACGTGAAATGATTTCAACTTACTTTTAAATAACAAATAACTGTTTCTAAATGCATGGTGTATTTCTTAACTTTTCCACAATAAAAGTTGTATGTAAAAAAATATATTAATTTTATGGTTTATAAGTTTTTTTGATAAAAAATAAAATAAAAACTTTTCAAGTAAAGACATTGTTTGTGGATGTGGGGTTGGATTAGAATTCTCTTTGTAGAATAATTATTATTGCATTGGATGTCTCTTAAAATAATTTTGGTAAGGGATATAAATATCTCATTAAACAAATGTCAAATATGGGGTACTATTATATTCTGATAAAAAAAGGACTAAAAAAAAAAAAAAACCTTTCCTATCCAATAGTAAATGTTAAATTCATTATTTATGAATATTAATAATAATCAATAAATTAAGAATACTAATTACATTTTGATAAAAAAAAATTATATATAAAAAAAAAAAAAAACCTTTTCTATCCAATAAATGTTAAATTCATTAATGATTGAATTATTGATATTATTAATAAATAACTAATTATATTATGATAAATTAAAAAAAAAAAATAACTATAAAACAACAAAGCAAGATGAATCAGTTCTTAAGTAGTTAATGAATCTGATTTCAATTAAATCATTGTCAAATTATAACGATGGTTATTGTCTCTAATAATCCGTTAAGGAAACTCTTAGGTCTCCAATATCATTAATAAATAGAGGCTCTCAATTTCTATCACTATTATTCCAGTTTAGATTATCAAATTCCTTAAGAATTATTTAATTTATTATATAGGTTAATTAAAAATTATTTATTGTATTAGTTGAAAAGTGAAACGAAACTTGGCTAACCATGCATGCCAATGCAGACAATAGAAGACATTTGGGGGTGCACGTGCGTGGAGACCAGGTCAGGAAGGGTCGTGGGATGCTATTCAAGTGCTATGGGTTGTTAGGATTAGATTGAGTTGTTTTAATCAATAGTTTTTTTTTTTTTTGTTGAAGGGAAAATTCATTAAAAAATAAAATATACAATCAATCCTAACAATCGACTCAAGGCAAGGAGGATAAGACTCCTGCCACCAATCGTCATCAGAGGAAAGAAAAGCCATCTTAGCTAAGGCATGAGCAGCCTCATTGGCATTTCTGGGAACAAAAGAAAAGGAAAAGGAAAACTGACTCATTAAAGCCAAGATATCATTAATGACACCACCAACATTAGCAAAATGCCCAGAGCCAGAATTAATCATATCTACAACCACTTTGGAGTCGCTCTCCATGACAGCAGGCAACAACCCCTTATCGATAGCCAACCGTTGACCTATAAGAATGGACATAGCTTCCGCCACAGGAGGATCAAAACACATAGTCATTTTATGCACAGTGGAGAACAAAACCTTCCTAGTAGAATCCCTGATAACAGCACCAGTACCAACTAACCTATTAGCTCTCCTAATAGCAGTGTCAGTGTTAAACTTAAAAACCCCCTCACCAGGCTTACACCATTTCACACTACCAGTAATCCTCACCCTAGATTGGGGGCAGGGATCAATCAAATTAGCCTTCCTAAACTTAGCAATATACTCAATGGCCCAATCCAAAACACTTTCATTTCTACAAACAGGGGATGCATGAATATAATTGTTACGCCAAAACCACACCCGCCACAACACTACACAAAATAACTCCATTTCCTCCTTACGTAAAACACTGCTACAATAAGCAAGCATATCAATGATTTGCATATCATCTCTCCAGTAAGACTCCTTCAACAAGTAGCAAGACCTGCGAGTATTTTTGATGCTGTTGCAACCCCATAAAGCATGCATAGACGTCTCCTCAACCTTGTGGCAAACTGGACAAAGCTTATCAACCATCATACCTCTACTCGCCAAATTCCCCATCGTTAGAAGCCAGTTGTGGCAAGCTCTCCAAGTAAAAATCTTCACCTTCTAAGGGATCCTAAGATTCCAAAAAGATTTCCACCACTTAGCAACACCATAAGTAGCAGGGATGTCCCAACTGCGAAGCACACAACCCAAATTATACCCACTTCTCACATAATACAAGCCAAATTTTTCAAAGTGCCAAATGAGAGAATTATCCATTGTGGTGGCACTTAATGTCAAGCTCAGAATTGCATCAACCTCATTAGCTAAAAAGGACTCCCGGATCAGTTGAGAGTTCCATCTCCCAGACTCAGTGACTAACGATCTAACAAGAGCAGCATCCCCTAACACCATTGGAGATTGGACTTAAAACAAATACTGCCTGGGTAACCACCGATCAAAGTATATAGAGAGAGAAGACCGAGCTCCAACTCTTTATCTTGAGCCAACCAAAAGAAGATCCCCAAACCAAGCTTCTCCAACATACGAACCTTTGGTACCAATATCATCCTTTAAAAAACTAGGCGTAGGGAAATATCTCCCTTTGAGAACCTTTGCAACCAGAGAATTAGGATTAGTAATGATTCTCCAGCAATGTTTAGCCAATATAGCCTGGTTGAAAAGGGTAATGTCACGAAACCCCAACCCACCTTGAACCTTACTTTCACAAATCCTCTCCAAAGAACACTAGTGAACCTTCTTAGCCATGTCCGAACTACCCACCAAAATCTATTACAGGCACGGTGAATATCCTTAACTAGGCTTATCGGAAGACGAAATAGGTTCATGACATAGGTTGGGATAGATTGGACCACCGCTTTCAGTAAAACCTCCTTCCTACCTTGCGAAAAAAGACAACTCTGACAACCTTGAATTATTTGCCAAATTCTCTCTTTGATATTATTGAAAAGGTGCCATTTGTTTCGGCTAGCAAAGCTCGACAACCCTAAATACCTCTCATGGCATCTGACCAATCCCACACCCACAATACCAGCCAACTGAGAGCCAACCTGCTGAGACACAAACCGACTCACATATAATGCCAACTTATCATAATTAATCATCTGCCCAGACACAACCTCATAGGAATCCAAAATGTCCTTAATTTTAACACAATCATGGCTCTAGCAAAAAGTAAACTATCATCAGTAAAAAACAGGTGCGAAATAAACAACGTAGTACTTCCACACCTATACCCAGCAATTTCATCGGAGGAAGTAGCTCTACTAATCAAACAAGACAAAGCCTCCGTGCAAATCAAAAACAAATATGGGGATAGGGGATCCCCTTGCCGAAGACCCCTTGAAGGTTTAACATCCCCACAAATTTCGCCATTAATCAGAAATCAAAAGCTTACAGAAGAAACACATCGCATAATTTTGTCAACCCAAGCCTCAGAAAAACCAAGCTTTAACAACATCATTGAAAGGAAACCCCATTCCACCCTATCATAGGCATTTGACATGTCCAGCTTTAAAGCAATCGAACCCTTCTTTCTAATCCGAGTTCTCAGACCATGGATACATTCAAACCCAATAAATCCAAAATCAATCTACTTGGCACAAAGACACTTCTGGTCTCTGAAATCACCTCATCCAAAACCAGCCGAAATCCATTAACCAATGTCTTCGCAACAATTTTATAGGAAACATTGCAGAGGCTAATAGGGCAAAAATCCGACAAATGCTTAGCTTATGGAATCTTAGGAATAAGCATTACCAAGGTTCTATTAACCACTTCTAAAGAATCCTCTTCATTAAGACAACGAAGGCAAGCAGGTATAACCATCCCACCAATTGAGTCCCAAAACTATTGGTAAAAAAGAACCGTACCATCAAGGCCAGGAGCCTTCATAGGGAACATGTCAAATATTGTCTTATTCACTTCCACGGCCGAAAAAGGCGTATCCAAGAAATCCCTTCTCTGCTGCGAAAGTTTGCACAGCACAGCATCAATAACTCTATCCCATTGAGAGTTGGAAGGTTGGGAAGAACATAATAAATTAGTAAAATAATTCACCACACAATTCTACATCTTTTCTTGACTATCACATAAACCACCATTATTATTAATCAAGGTCTTTATTTCATTTTTCGCTCAACGATTTGATGCTGTTGAGTGAAAATACTTGAAAGGAGGACAACCAATACAAACAATTATAGACTTAAGGTTGTTATCATAGTAAATAACCTTGTAGATCCCGAATCACACTAATTGCTTTAAGTGACCCGCTCTGATACCAATTGAAAATGCCTACAAGGTTATACTAAACAACCTAGAGGGGGGGTGAATAGGTTGACACACTAGTTTCAAAAACTCTTTCGTGACTAGTGTCAAAACCTTGGTGAGCATATAATAAACCTTGAACAAGATTGTTATGAGAAAAACAATTTGCACAAGTATGCTCAATTCACCACACTTAGTCTACAAAACATATACCAAGAATCAATGTATCTCATATACAAGTATATTCAATAAAGAGCATATTCTACAAGTTGTATTATGAATATTACAATGAAAGATCACTAAGTAAAATATTACAACTTGATATAGAATATTGTAAGATACAAAATTCAAACACTTACAAGATATATACAAATATCACTATACACAAGATTCTAAACAATATACAAAAGAAATGTAATTACAATTATGATCAAAAGAATTGATTTACAAATCACACTTTATAAAATTTTGTTCCAATATACTTCACAAGTAATTGATATGTCACAAGATAACAACATACACAAAAACAAATATAAAAGATAGAGATAGAAAGAATTAACACAAGGGATTTTTTAACATGGTAAAACCTCCAAGGAGGAAACATCCACGGGTTGAAATACGACCATTGGGTACTATATATATTGGAAAGTAAATTAGAAATTCTACAAAGTGACCAATCCTAGATCACCAACCCATGTGGAGTCTATGTCTACCCAATCCCTATTAGAAGATACAAAATCCCTCAATGATGCGAAACCACCACATATTGGAAATCATACCTAGCCAACATCGTTGGTAGATTAGAAATTCCTCAAAAGTGCATACATATCCCATGTACCCCGCTCTATCGGACTCTGTGTCTAACCAAACATCCGGGCCTACCAATATATAAGTCAACTCTCTATACAAGGCGCACTTGCCTCTAGAGAGCCTCTCTTGCATGACTATCCAAGTCCTCCCGACTCTAGCCATGACTTCTTGCTTGTCTATCCAAGTCATCCCGACTCTAAACAAGACTTCTTGCTTACCTATCTAAGTCCTCAAGACTCTAGGCAAGACTTCTTGCGTGGCTATCCGAGTCATCCCAACTCTAACCAAGACTTCATGCCTTTTACAAGGACTTCCTAGTGTGATCATGTGAATGCAAATGATGCAAACAATCAAAACATCATAGAACATGTGATCAATACATTCCATGGAACAACTAGATCTATAGATGTGAAAACACAAGCAATAGAAATCTAGATGCAAAAACATGAATGAAAACCTAGAGCGAATGAAATCAACTAACACATAAGCCTCCTAGATTCATTCACTCAAATAACTCTTGAACAATTCATATACATGAGGCACAAGTTCAAGATGTTATAAACATATATAAAAATGCTAGAATCACAAAATGTATTCAACAAGTATTCTAGCCAAAGATTTAGAGATAGGAGATATTGTTAAAAACAATTCAATCCTAAATATCTCTAAAAACACATACAAAGGCTCTAATCCTAGATATCATCAATCAAGGATCAAAGACACGTTTCAAGGATTATTAATCATAAAATGAATCAATCAAGTCTCAAATAATCCTAGATGTCAATCTAATCACAATACAACTCACGATCATGTGAAAAACAAAGAATCCAAGAATCTAGTCCACATGTGTCTCTAATTAGACTTTTCAATTAGATTGATTGTGAAGCTATCTTTCTCAATGACATTAACTATACATACACATACATATAGAAGAAGAAACCCCAAGCAAATTGAAGGTTTAAAAAGATGAAATCACCAAGATATGAACTCTACCTTGATTTCATGAGCTGGTTCGGTTTTCTGAGTATATCACTCCGAAAATCAATCAAACAGCTGCAAGATCACTTGGAAAAGGTAGAGGACTCGATTATGAACAATCTCCAACTTGAATCACTCAATTCCGACTTCGTATGAGAAAGTTATGGTGTTTGGAAGTTGAGAAAATTGGAGAGGAAATTATAGACGGGATTTCAAACTTTTTCTTCTTGAAAACAAATGGAGGGAGATGGAGGTATTTAAAAGGAAGGAGAGAGAAGAAGATTTCCAGCCAATCAAAGAAGGCCACCTCAGCCCAGAGCCGTGTGGAGTGCGTGTGCCACACGGGACCAGAGGGCTGGTTGGGCCGTGTGGCACACGGCCTCCACATGGGGTGGCCATATATGCCAAGGCCCAACGACCATGGTGCTTCTCCCTTGCACCTCTCGCATTTTTCAGTCGTATTCGGGCATCCGAACTCTGAATTAGAATCCGTTTTTTAGATTACAAACCGTGACTCTCTCACGCACAATGATGACTATGAAACTTTGACAAATGGTTGAGAATTCATCTCGGAAAACAACGACGAACACAACTCAACGAATGAGAACGAAAAGTAGCGTAGCTACATCTTTTGGACTCGAAACTAAATGAATGAGTAACCAAAATGACCGGGACTTAATAAGGAATCAATTAAGATCAAGTACAAGTCCAAAACACAAACATACAAACACAAGTTCACATATGAATGCCATTTCCTAGACATAGTCTTAAAACATGCAACTCTAAAATGTATGAGCATTTGAGTTCAATGCATGAGCATCAAAAGCATGTGAATGTGTTATATAAATGGTGCACAATGATGTAGGGACACTTATGAATGATTTGTGTGTGTATGCCTATGCCTTGTAAGAGGAATTAGGTCAATTATACCTTTGATGAGCAATGAAGCTAATTCCCCTTATCAAGCCACCATCTTGCATGCATTATAGTCGAGTCTTTCTTTGAAGCTTTGAATCATCATCAATACGACCACTAAACAATACAAGATACACAACGTTTTGATATGGAATATATGCCAACATAAACTAAAAACCAAACACTTGGTATTTCGATCCCCCCCTTAAGTCAATCCTCTCTAGAACGTTGTTTCTAGTAGCATTCTTCCATATCTAATAGCCTCTCCAACTGCCTTTCAATTCTTCTAACCACTTTCCAAGACACCATACTTGAGTTATTAGAAGCCTTAGATAATTCCCTTCTTTTCCTCTCAATATCCTTTCTCAATATTTTCCATCTCTTCTTATTCCACCTTGATAAATTTGTAGCACATAATTGGGTTCTAGCTGCTACCTGCACCATATCACCCCGTACATTATCACCACCCCAACTCTCACTCACAATATTATGACAGTCATCCTCAGTTGCCCACACAGCTTCGAAATGAAATCTCTTAGCAATACTCTAACGCCTAATACCACCAGTACTAACCTCGTCCATAATCTCCACTAATAAAGCTCTGTGATCAGAGGACCAAAAATCTAGATTTGTCACTTTCGAATACAGGAACAAATATGTCCAAGAGTAGCAAGAAACACTTCTATCTAGCTTTTCCATAATCAAACTGGCATCTCTTCTATTAGACCAAGTAAAACACGGCCCTGAGAAACCCAAATCACCCAGCTCACACTCATCCAAAACCTTTCGAAAGTCATCCGTAAGATGCTGTGGATGTGGCACACCCCCCAGTTTATCGAATTCAACCAGTATTTTGTTAAAATCACCAAAGCATAACCAGGAAGGGAAGACGTACCTTTCAATCTTCGAAGCAGAGTTCAACTGTGTTGTCTCTAAATGGGTTCCGGATTACCATAAAAGCCAGTTAATCTCCACATCTTAGAGTTGTGAGAAACAACTCTTACATCAATATGAAACCGTGAGTAAGACAACAGATTGATACTAACCCTATCAGTCCAGAACATACACATTCCACCACTTCTCCCAATTTTTTCCACGACCAACTTGCCAGAGAACCCTGACCAGACTCGTAACAACTCAATTTGACTGTAATTCAATTTCGTTTCCATTAAAAATAATATATTTGGATTAAAGCTATTCTTCAAATCTGAAAGCGCACGAAACGCCTGCTGATTCCCTAATCCACGAGTGTTCCAAGCCACACAATTCATTGAATTCGACGGGCCAGGATCTGATGGCCGACCGATGAAACACTTGAACCAAACGTCTGATCAAATCAAAATTAGTATAATTTTGGCCCTCATTCTTGTCTCTTTATGCTTGATTCTTGGGCATTTCCTCATTTTTAATATTGTAAAATCAAGTGTTTCAAGTTTTCTTAGGCTTCAAGAGCATTTGGGAAAAGAATGAGTTCTAGGGCGAAAAAGATTATTTTCATGGCGACATCTGAATCTCAAAAGGCGTAACCGTTTTGCGCCCTAAGGTCGCCATGGCGACAAAATAGCTACATTTACGCCACATCAACGAATCAAGCAATTATCAGTACATATCCAAGTGCCAATATAAATACTTTGGCTCTTCATCTTCAGAAGGACATCCTAGCAAAATTTAGAGCACAAATTTAGAGAGATTAGATTTAGAATTTCTCCTCCATTGTTCATCTTTCAACCTCCTCCATTTCTATACTTGAACTCACCTTTTCCATCCAAAACCTCAACAGCAAATCTTGACTACTTCCCTAAATCATTCATCTCCTACCATTCTCTACACCCCAATTCCTTTGTCCCTCACCATTAGACACCTACACATCTAGACACATCCTCTTCTCCCACTCTTTGCATTAGGAGCATAAAAGAAAAGGAAGGATCAAACATTAAAGAAGGAGACCCAAGGGTGATTTCCTTACCTATTACTTGCTTTCTATTTTATTGCTACTATGTGTAACCAAACCCCTAATCTATGGGATATATTTGAGGAACATTTGGTTGGGGTATTTGCTTAAGCTTTGTAATGAATCTTTATATGTGTTATATTTATTTATTCATTAGATTCTATTCACTATTTGATTGACTTATATATCCACTTGTTAATTACAATCTTATTTAGAATAACTTGTTATGCAATCATTCTTGGATTGACACCCTTGTGTGATTAAGAACCCAATAAATAGGATAGATTAGTGGAGGGTATATCAACCACACTAATCTAAACCTCAATTGGTTAACATGTAGAGATTGGTCCATTTAAGTGGCTTAAAAAGCATTACCCACAACCATTTGCTAATCAATCTATTCCCTAGCATCTTTATTAATTGTGTAAGGATTCCCGGTTTTTGATTGGCTTATTTCGTGGGCAAACCACATATTGGGGTTGTTTGTAAAGGGTAGCTTAGGTGATAAGTGATCATGCTCAATGGCCCTAATCAAGATCTCAAGGATGACAAGCACTCCAAAGGTATATCTCTGGTGCTTATTTTCTTATTGAAGAGATTTAGTTGCACACACTCACTAGTAATGTTTGCATATGTATACTTCACTTCTGTGTGCATTCTCTTCAAATGTCACATTTACACACTTGCACTTTTTGTTGTATCTTGTTGTGTGCTTTTTGTGTCTTGTAATTTGTTTCCAGATATTGTTCGGAAATGTCTACGCATACACGAAAGTGTGCTTGGTTTAACACGAAGATCGCCTTCGGAGAATGCCATTGGCTTCTCCTTTGGTTTCACCATCAGTGGTGAAACGGCGGTTGATCGGCGGCCTTGACCGCCGAATGGAAACTACCGTTTGATTCCAGAGAGCTCTGGATTGGATCTACGGTTAAGATCGGTGGTCATGCCACCGAATCGAAACCGTCAAATAGACCTGATGCATTTATTATCTCGGTCTCTGTTCGGCGGTTTGATCGGCGGTTTTGAAACCGCCGAATGAAACTGTCGTTTTAGATATTTTTAGGTCGGTTTCTTTTTAGGTTCTGATCGGTGGTTTCCCAAACCGTTGAATGTGGTCGTCAATTGATCCCCTGCTTCTTGGGTTCATTCGGCGGTTCAATTCTGCGGCCACGACCGCAGAATGAAACCGCCGAACGGTGATTTCAAGGGCAGTTTCGTCTTTTCACATGCCCTGTTCTCTTTGTCTATAAATATCACACTTTCTCATTTCTCTGACCAAGTTCTTGACTCCAAAAGAACCCTAAACTCATTTGAGAGATTTTGGAGAGATATTTAATAGAGAACTCATTTTCTAAACACTCAAACCATATACATGTGCATCAAAGATCATCTAAGTATTTTCTAGCATAGTTAGTTTGCTTATTTGAATGGGTCTTGGTCATCACACTTCCCTTGGTATGTTCTTCACTTTTATCCATTGATATTTAGTGTTTTATTTATCAAGGCATCTCTTTCATTATTTGAATGTTCTTAGATTAATATCTTATATTCAAAATAGAGATTGTTTGTGATGACATGATTGAGTGTTGTATTGTGATAGCTATCTAGGTTTTTATAATCTATTATTAGCTAAGCTATTTGACATGTCATTTAGCTATTGATATCTAGGATTGTTTTTATTGACATATTATCATCCTAGATAAGCATATAGGGTTGCCTAGCTCTTATTGCATGTATTGAGTATTTTTATATATTCACACATAGGTTGTATTATCTCTTCATTGAGAATTTAAGTCTTGTTGGCTAAGGTTGCTTAGGCCACAAGCAAAATGGACTAGAGCCACTTTTAAAGGCCCGCGTGGTAGAAGTGGGGGGTTATAGACCGGAGTGTTAGACGAGGTCTACATAGGTTGTAAACTCTATTTCAATTAGTGGATTTCGAGATTCGAGTGTGGCGTACTATACAACCCGTGGTTTTTTCCCAATGGTTGGGTTTTCCACGTATACATCAGGTGTTATTTAATTTCCGCACTATACTACACTTGTTGTTTTTATATTGACTATTAGGGGTATTTTCGTTATATTGACCTTAAACGAAAATTGGGTAAAAATTAGTTAAAATCTATTCACCTCCTTCACACACCCCCCCCCCCCCCCCCCTCTCTAGATTAATATATTGAACACACCCGAGTTTATTGTATTTGTACTTTCAAATTGTTTACATCCATAAATCTTATCAAGATTGTTGAGTCTTCTATTTTTCATATCACTTTTGCATGTTCATTTAGTAGTTAACTTTGGTGGTTTATGAAACCACACATCTATCACATTCAATGATTTATTTTATTTTGTTTAAGGTTAGTCAATCTATCTAACATAACATTCCATACCACTTGCTATAAATTGATATCTTAAAGGATTTTAAGTGACTAAAAAAGGGTTTTCAAAAGATCAAATTAAATACATCATTTTTCTGAGCACACGACGGCTCATCAAAAATTGGCACTGCTGCAAGGGAATGGTAGCGTTTGTTACATAAATTGACTTCTCTTTATAGTTTACTTGTGTAGTTTAGATTGTTAGTAATTATTTTGAATATATTGGTTGTTGGTTGTTAACTTTTTCATAGTTCTTTTTTACCTTTTTCCTTGTCTCTCTTTATCTTTTTCCATTTTCAAGTACTCAGTTATATGCACAGTAGGAGGTCTTTAGGAAGTGGAGCACATCCCTTATTGGAAGGTACTAGCCATGTGAGAGAGTTTGAAGAGATTCCTAGGAAAGCTAGGAGTACAGAAGGACAACAACCTATTAGAGAGGAAGAAGCCCATCTTAGGGAAGAGATGACTAAAGAAACTCCCACTACCCATGGTCAAAGGATGACCATGGGAGAGTATTTACTACCAACTATCGGGAATTAACCATCGCCAATTGTGTTGGACCCGGTTGCTAGAGGATATGAGCTTAGGACGATGCACGTCAATCTTTTACCTGCTTTTTATGGGAAACTGAACGAAAACTGTCTACAGTTTATGAAGGAATTCAGCGCAATTATTAAGACGTTCCCTATCATGCATCTTTCTCGGGAGCAGTTGCATATGCGTTGTTTTCAATACTATTTGAAGAACTTGGCTATGAAGTGGCTAATGGGACTTAGGCCAGGATCATTAACAAGCTGGAGTCAGATTTACAGAGTATTCTTCAATAGGCTTTTCCCAACAAGGAAAGCAAATGAGTTGAAGGTCAAGATTATGGATTTCTATGAAAGTGAAGGAGAGTTATTTCATGAATCATGGGAGAGATATAAACTTCTCTTGGCACAATGCCCTCCTCACATGTTCACCGAGGAGTGCAAGGTATCTTGCTTCCAAGGTGGTCTCACTCGTTTCTCTCAAGTCTTTATGGATAATGCTTGTGGAGGCTCTTATGACACGAAGACCGCCGCTGAGATATATAAGATGCTAGCACAAAACTCTCAACAAAGAAATGCAAATAGTATTCGAGATGGAAAGTTTGATGTGAGTGCTAGCACGAAAACCGCCATTGAGATTCATAGGATGAACAAGAAAATGGAGTCTTTGACATCGTACATTGAGAGCATGGGATTTCCAAAGGCAGGAGTGAAGATGTTAAGAAGACAAGAGGGAAGCTCTAGTGGTCAATTCATTGAGAATGAAGACTTGATAACACAAATCAAGGGCAAGAGCAAGAGGAAGTACAAGCTATGGGTTTCCAAAGGCAAGGAAATAATTCCTACTCAAACAACTACAATAAACCATGGATAAACCATCCCAACCTCTCTTGGTCCAATAGCAACAACATCTTGAACCCACAACCTAGGAACCAACAACAAGGAGTGAACAATCAAGGTGGTAACCCACAAGGAGGATACCGTCAAAGAGAACAACAAGATGGATACCCCCAAAGAGGAAATTAATGGGGAGGAAATCAATGGAACAACAACAACAACGCCCAATCTAGCTCATACCAACCTTGCCGTAACATAAATGAAGAAATGAGAGGGATGATGCAAGGCTTCCAAAGAGCCGAACACACTTTGACAAGCTTTATGCAAGCTAGTGGCCAAAGGTTTGACAACTTAAAGGCATCGTTTGGGAAGTTGAAAACTCAAATAGGGCAAATTGTCGAAGCTCTCTAAAAATAAGAGAAGGGAAAGTTTCCAAGCCACACTGAACAAGCCAAGGAAGGGAATTTTGTCAATAAGGATGGAGCTAAATATGAAGCAATGATGCTTGAAGAAGCATTTCCATAAAAGGTTGATGATCCTGGAAGTTTTGTGATCCCCATATCCGTTGGTGATAGTGGGTTGCTAAATGGAGTGCTTGACTTGGGTGCAAGCATTAGTATAATGCCCCTATCGGTTTATGAGAAGTTAGGTTTTATAGGTTTGAAGCCAACCGGGAAGAAGCTCATGTTAGCGGACCAAACTTCACTAACATCACATGGTGAAATAAAATATGTGTCTATTCTAATAGATGGAATAGTGGTCTTAACCGACTTCGTGGTGTTGAACATCGGAGACAAATCCAATGATGATAAGGAGTGACAAGTTCTACTTGGTAGACCCTTCATGGCTACCGCTCAAATGAAGATTGATGTGTGCAAAATGAGAGTTTTTATGCACTCATTTGAGAAAAAGCTTGAGATTGATACCATCATGTGGAATGATGATCTAAAGAGCATTGGGAGTTGCTACGTAGTGGATGTGCAACCACCGAAGAATAAGGGTGGGAAAGTATGCAACTTGGTTCAATTGTATGAGAAGAATAGCCAAAAAGATGAAAAAGGGAGTATAGGTGATTCTGAGATTGAAGGGCTCAAAAATGCAAATCAAGAGCTCACACTTGAAGTAAAGGTACTCAAGGCGGAAAAGTATGATCTTGAGATGAAGCTTGAAGACATAGCTAAGAGGAATCATAAGCTTAAGAATATCAATGTAGCTCTTACCAAAGAGAACGAGTCAACGGTGAAAGAGCTTGAGGACTTAGCCAAGCTCACCGAAGAATTTGAGGAGGAATCTTCAAAAAAGATAAGAAGGACCCTTATTAGTGTAGAAGCCAAGAACAAGGCACTCAAGAAAGTAAATGAGGAATTAAGTAAGAAGGAGGTGTCTTTGAAGATTGTAAAGGTGAATGAGTGTGATTATTTGGTGGAGATAGATCGGATGGACCAAGCCATCAAGAAAATCACCAAGGATGGTCACTCAAAACCTCAAACTCCAATGCAAAAAGGGAGAATTCCTTCTTATCCTCTATCTTGTTATTTTTGTCATAGGAAGGGTCATATTAAATCTAGGTGTTTTGAATTTTTGAAGCATGCTAATCATGAAAGAGCTAGACCTAGGATGAGACCTAACCGTGTTAAGAAAATTTGGATTAGGAAGGATTTGGTGAACTAAGTCCGGGATGAATATAGGGGACCAATTTGGGTAGTCAAGAGAAGGATGAATGAATGCTTGGTTGACCCTTGTGATGAACATCATGGTCCTAATTTGCATGTTAGGATGTGGTAGTGCGGACTTTCACTTTTACATTTCATGCTTTGAATAAAAATTTATGTGTTTTATTTTAGCTTTTATTGTGTTTCTTTTTGCTTGATTTGCTTTTCGAATAAGTGTTCAAATATCCTTGTTTGTGTTTTATGTATTGTGAACTTATGTTGTATTTGGTGATACATTGCAAGATCCAATCCAAAATGCACTCAATATGGCCATTTGGTGATTGTCGTTGTTTGGTCGCCATTTACAAATAACGACCATATAAATGGCGACATTAACTTAAAAAGAAATTCATGGTTGCCATTTACAAGGTCGCCATGACGACAGAGAAGCATCAAATGGTGACCACATGCAAAACACAAAAATCCTTCTTGGTCGCCATGAGGTCACCATGGCGACAGAGAGTGCAAATGGCGACATAAGGCAAACAACATATAAGTGGTCGCCACAAATTAGAACGCCACACAACAATAAAAAACAAATTCTCTCAAGTTCTCTCATCTTCTCAAGCCGTGGCATGCACGAAATCATCAAAATCGGTAAGCAATCACTCTAGTTCTTCAATTTTTTCATTCAAAATCGTCCTACATTGCATCTAGATACATTAGGGGTGGTTTTGAGTTTGATTTGAAGTGAATAGTGCATATGATTGGATTTTGTGGTGATATTGTGCATATTGGAGTGTTGGAACATTGGTGGAGTGATTGTGATTGATTGTGGAGCACTCAGAGAGTGTAGGATTGTTGTTGAAGTGTTGTTGTGCTGCCAGATTTTTGTTTGACCTTATGTATCCGAATTTGTGACGGAATGGCACCAAAGATGAAATTGCCAAGCAAGGGAGGAAAGGGTAGTAAGACCTCCACACCTAAGAAGAAGATGGTTCTGAAGTGTACTTTGAATAGGAATTTTCAGGACCGAATTGAAATATTTAGTGAAAATAAGATTTGGCCTGAGAGAGGGATCCATTTGGAAAGCTTGGTAAATACCCCTATTCTAGGGATAGTAAATGATATGGGATGGGGAGGATTAGCAGCTACTCCTCCAGATTATAGTGAGAGACTCGTGAGGGAGTTTTATGCTGCAATGAATCCTGGTGAGTACATGATGGGAGGTCCTATTTTGGTTAGAGGGGTTCCCGTTTATTTGAACGCAACAGACATTAACATATATTTTGGGACCACATTGTTGATTTTGAGGAATTGCGAGAACGTATGGTAGAAGGGATTACTACAAACCCTTTATATGTGAAGAATTTGATAGATTTTGCAAACACTTTGACTATCACCCCTATGACTGTTTGGATGGCAAAGAGATACCCTCTCAAGTAGTCCAACTTAAGGATTGAGCTCGCCTTTTGGCACATTTTCCTCAATTCATCACTCAGGCCGGTTTCCCACAACTCTACAGTTCTATTTGAGGTAGCTCGGATCTTGCATTGTATCATAGAGAGTCAGCCCATTGATGTGGGAATTATAGTGAAAATGGAGATTCAGAAGATTGCGAGAAATGAGTTGGATTCATATATTATTCCTT
This sequence comes from Acer campestre, assembly GCA_954870605.1. Lineage (NCBI taxonomy): Eukaryota > Viridiplantae > Streptophyta > Magnoliopsida > Sapindales > Sapindaceae > Acer > Acer campestre. Next base: position 47,739,426 of record OX940799.1, read on the forward strand.
TTCCATGCCTGATTAAAGAGGCATGCAAATTGGCATGTGTGGATTTATCTAGGGATGTACTTAAACCCCCTAGTTCTGATATGGATTTGATTACATGGTGTCATTTGATGAGCAAACGTGGGGAGTTACCAACCGCTAGGAAGTGAATGAGAGTGCACAGATCAAAGACTGGCACGAGTGCCGACGCAAAGTTTGATAGAGTTGTTCTAGATAAGAAGCGATTTGATGATGATGATGATGATGATGATGATGATGATGGGACTTCTGCTATTGTTGATGATCCTAGGCAGCCTTTAGGTCTTCAGATTTTAGATGGTGTAGAGCGCATCATGGGCAATCAAACCGGTGATTTTGATATTCTACATGCTGATGGACTAGTTCTGGAAGCAAGGTAGAAGGCCCTAAAGAATAGGCAGATGACTTTGTAGAGTCTGATTTAGGATTTGAGCGAGACCGTGATCATGGGATTTACAGACCTCCGTCATGATTTGAGACTTACTCCATATGTCAGGAGACGTAAGAAGACCACCACAGAGACTCCATCTGTTCCAGGCACAACAGCAGGACCCAGTGTGGATGCACCAGACTCTGTCCTACAGACTACACGATCTGCCGCTGAGGAGGCAGCCCAGTTAGAAGAAGTTCTGGCCCGTTCAATTACCGATCAGGGAGTTCGTTACATAGGAGGTCCTCTAGTAGATGAGGCAGTTGCATATAGGAGATAGAGAGACGAGCAAGTCAGGAGAGCGGTTGTAGCTAGAGAGTAGAGGCGGAAGGACCCGAAAGGGAAGGGTAGAGTGGAGTATGAGCAGACTGAGGAGGATTTTGAGTAGTTGCCATCGTATTCTCTTTAGACTTTATTTTGGACCATCATCATGTGCATCATTTTTATTTTACTCGGATATTGTTAGCACTTTGTTTTATTTTTCAGTTTATTTTGTTGGATATTTTATTGCTTTACATTTATTACCATTTCCTTATCTTTTGTTTTTATTTCTTTATTTCTTTTATTTTGTTTTTACAAAGAATAAGTGTGCGGTTTAGATTTTGGTAAAGGATCTAGGACGTATGTGCTTTATTGATAAATTTTGATTGATTGGATATTTTGCATATTAGGATGAGAGGGCAATATGCTGAATTGTTGATATCTATTGTATATTGCCTTTGCTTTATGAATTCTTGCTTGAGACTTGTTGAGTTGAGCTTTTGACAATTTTTACCTCCCATGAACATTAAGGACAATGTCCAATTTAGGTGTAGGGGTACATTTGCGCAACACCATTTTGCTTGGTTTTAAAATATTTTGCCGAATTTTTCAAATTTTTGTGATGATGCCATATTTGAGCACGCTTTGCTTGTTGAGATTTTTCTTTACATGAAGTAGTGAGGAATTGTGCATCTTTGCCATTGTTTGATTTAGATTAACGTCATGCCACTCAGGGTGTCATTGAACAAAGTGCGTTAACCTTTTTCTCTTAATGTTGAGTAAATTATCAAATTTGCTTAAAGGCTAGGAATTAATAATGGAGATTCTCGTGAGGATCACAAACACGACCTTAAAAAGCATATTTCGAGTTGTCAAAAATTTCACTCTTGAAACACTCACTCTCAAACACTCATTCAAGCATGTATTGGTCCCATTTGCACTAAAATGTTGTTTGTTATAGAATATTATGGACTGCTTGTGGATGCTTTATTTTGCTTAGTGGACAAGCCTTTAGAAATGATTTTAGGCGATGCATGTGAAAAACCACTAATTGGCCTAAAATACTTCCAACCCAACTAATGTGTCTGCTCCCAAACCCCTTTGAAGCCAAACGCATTTTAAGCTTTTCATTCACGAACCACATCTACATGAACCTTATAAGCCTTAAAATATTGACTTATCTTAACCAAATGATTTACTAAGGCTTAGGAAATCAATGTAAGATCTTGTACTTGAAAATGTAAAGGTGTGTACCCAGCCATGTAAATATGTGCAAATTGTCTTACAAAGCAAGAAAGCTTGAAAAGAAAATGAAAAGAAAAGAAAAGAAAATGAAAAGTATGCAAAGAAAAGAATTGGCAAAGCAAAGAAAAAGAGAACCAAGAGTTAGGCATAATTGGCCTAAAAGAAAAAAGTAAAGTAAATGGAACTACTCAACATGAAAATTAGAGTAGAATGCACATATAAAATTGAAAGCCTGGACGCCTTAAGTGTAAACAATATGTGTGAAGCATGTGGAACTCATCATTAGAATGTATGCCTTAGTGTAATCATCGGGTACTTTGTTATCCATTGTCCCATTCTTTGTTTCACCATCACCTAAGGCCCCATTACAACCAAAAGAAAGACCTACATGATCTTTAGGATTGTTCATTTTGTGAAATTTGGTTGATACATGTTCTTTCTAATTCATGGCTTGCAATTCCATTCATGAGACTTACTTTTTAGAAATTACATTTTTAATGATCATCATGTGCAATCAATTAGATATCCATAACATGAATTCATATTGCACATGTATTTTTTTTTTTTTTTTAGTGAAACCTAGGAGTCTTAAAGAAAAGAAGAGAGAATTCGGTGAGGATTAGTATCAAGGTGAATTACATTCTAAACCGAATAGCACCTTTGCTTTGAAGCTTTGGCATTTCGAATGTAAGATTGCATTACGTACAATCATATCTAGAGTGGCATGCTCTTAATCTTTACTTGACATTCCCTTACATGTAAAAGTCCTCAAAATTGCATAATTGTTTTAATCTCTTCATTTTGGTTTCGCATATTGACCATGAGAAAGTAAAAAGCCTTTAAGATATCTTGATGCATGTTTTTGGGGGTTTGATTTGTGATTGTTTTGCTCGAGGACTAGCAAAAGATAGGTTTGAGGATATTTGATCAAGCCAAAATTGGTATGATTTTGGCCCTCATTCCCGTCTCTTTATGCTTGATTCTCGGACATTTCCTCATTTTTAATATTGTAAAATCAAGTGTTTTAGGTTTTCTTAGACTTCAAGAGCATTTGGGAAGAGGATGAGGACTTTGGTGCAAAAAGACACATAAATAGGTGAAACATGGCATTCTCGCTATTTGAGCAAGAGGAGGTCGCCCTATGGTCGCCATGGCGATAGAGGAATTATTCAAGCATTAAGAGTTCGCCCTCAAGGTCGCCACATGGTCCCCATGGCGACAGAGGAATTTGCAAAGCATCAAGTGTGTCGCCATTTGTAGGTCGCCATGGCGACATGCACTTGTAAATGGCGACACCACAAATCTGACTCATGGTCGCCATTTGCTCTAAGGGCGACCTTGAGTGATAAATGGCAACCTCATTGGAAAAAACATAGGGTCGCTACTTGCTCTAGGGCGAAAAAGATGACTTTCATGGCAACATATAAATCTCAGAAGGCGTAACCGTTTTGCCCCCCAAGGTCGCCATGGCGACAAAATGGCGACATTCACGCCACATTAGCGAATCAAGCAGTTATCAGTACATGTCCAAGTGCCAATATAAATACTTTGGCTCTTCATCTTCAGAGGGACATCCTAGCATAATTTTGAGCACGAATTTATAGTGAAGATCTAGAATTTCTCCTCCATTGTTCATCTTTCAACCTCATCCATTTCTATACTTGAACTCACCGTTTCCATCCAAAACCTTAACACCAAATCTTGACTACTTCCATAAATCATTCCTCTCCTACCATTCTCTACACCCCAATTCCTTTGTCACTCACCATTAGACACCCACACATCTAGACACATCCTCTTCTCCCACTCTTTGCATTAGAAGCATAAAAGGAAAGGAAGGGTCAAGCATTAAAGAAAGAGGCCCAAGGGTGATTTCCTTACCTATTACTTGCTTTTTATTTTATTGCTACTATGTGAAACTAAACCCCTAATCTAGGGGATAGATTTGAGGAATATTTGGTTGTGGGTATTTGCTTAAGCTTTGTAATGAATCTCTATATGTGTTATATTTATTTATTCATTAGATTCTATTCATTATGTGATTGACTTGTATATCATCTTATTAATTACAATCTTGTTTAGAATAACTTGTTATGAAATCATTCTTAGATTGACACACTTGTGTGATTAAGAACCCAATAAATAGGATAGATTAGCGGAGGGTATATCAACCACACTAATATAAACCTCAGTTGGTTAACATGTAGAGATTAGTCCATTAAAGTGGCTTAAAACGCATTACCCACACCCATTTGCTAATCAATCTATTCCCTAGTATCTATATTAATTGTTTACATCCATAAATCTTATCAAGGTTGTTGAGTCTTCTATTTTTTATCACTTTTGCATGTTCATTTTAGTAGTTAACTTTGGTGATTTATGAAACCACACATCTATCACATTCAATGATTTATTTTATTTTGTTTAAGGTTAGTCAATCTATCTAACATAACACTACATATCCCTGTGGAACGAACTTACTTACCACTTGCTATAAATTTATATCTTAAAGGATTTTAAATGGCTAAAAAAGGGTTTTCAAAAGATCAAATTAAATACATCGTTTTTATGTGCACACGACGGCTCATCAATGTCGAAGAATCATTCTTGGGTTTCTTACTCCCATCCGCAAAACTGTCGACAGTCAACTCTTCCTTTCTATTACCACAAACAAACTCCTAAACTTCTTTGCCTTCCACCACAGCTTTGCTTCTCGCTGATTTCTTCCATTTACCAGTTATACTGATATTCCTTCCACATCTCATTATCTCTTTTTTACCTATCTCCGTAGGTCCAATACTCTCATCAACCATAGAGGCCTGTATAATTTCCTTAGCCACCATATGATCTACCCTAGATGAAAGCACACATGCCCCACCCTCACCAATGCTTCCAACATGACGAGGCCTAACAATATCTACTAACACATTGGGACTCTTAGTGGGCTGATTGGACCCAAAACAAACATAGGCTCAAGAGTTGGCCCATTCTTATTTAAGCCCATTAAACCTTCTTCCACCTCATCGGACAATCTTTCCTTGCGAATCACGTCACCAACTTTCCCGCTAACTGGGACTGCACTCTCACATATCAATTTGCCCCCAAAATTATGCCCATCTGTAAGGTCTCAATTTATTGATTGGCTTATTTCGTAGACAAACCACATTTTAGGTTTTTGATGTAAGGGTAGATTAGGCCCTGAAATTCCCTTTAAAGCAATAGTGTTTTATACCTAAAGGGGGGGGGGGGGTGAATAGGTATAGTTCCAAATTCTTCCAATATTCAAAAATGCGGAATATAAAATAGAATGAATACTTGAAATGATATAGCAATTGTATAGAAAGAATCAATACATGTGAAACATCAAGATATAAGAGAATCAATACAAGTAGAATATGGAAGATAACAAAAACTAAAAGCGAAAAAGAGACACAAAGTTTTTACGTGGTAAAACCTCAAAGAGGAAACATCCACAGGTTGATACCATAACCAACGGCAAAGCAAATCCACTATACGAAAAGGACTTACACACTCAAAGCTATCAACACTATGATATCCACTTCAAGCTATCACATCATAATCAACCCTCGGGCTAGTGATTCATTAAGCCTACTCTCTATCCAAGATGTGTCCTACACTTCTAGAGAGCAACTCCCTATCCAAGGCTTTCAAGCCTCTAGGAAGATTTCCTTGCTTAGTAATCTAGATCACTAGGATCATAGTCAAGCTACCCAAGCTCAACCATCTGGAGTACGCAACCCCTTGCTAAGACTTTTGCTTGGCTATCCGGAACTCATTCCTAGCCAAGACTTCTTGCTCAATACAAAGCTTCACTCACTTTGCAAGAGACTTCAACCTATCACAAGGCAATGATCTAAGTGATGCAAATGATGCAAATCACAATCAAATAAATCTAGATGATCAATCAAGCACTATGTACATGCTTAAAGACATTCTAGGATATTCTATCAACAAACAATCACAAATGTACCTAGAAATCAAAACATATGAAACAATAAGAACAAGATATGAGTATTCAATATATCACACAAGAATCTTAGTTCTTAGATTATGAAATTAACCTAGACAATATCATGAGGCACATCATATATGTCATATCTAGAATCAATTTCAATTTCAATCAAGTTTAGCTAAATATGTTCAAATGAAATCACAAAGCTAAAACTTAATCAATCAATCAATCATATAACCCTAGCATATGTTCTAACATACTTCTCAACATATTTCAACAATCAATTAGAAAGAATCAAAGAGATGATCAAGAGAAATTGAAAGAGAAGAAGTTTCACATAACCAATTGAATCTCGAACTGAAATCAGACGACTTGGAATAATGATGAAGTCAAATAAGTCTAAAATGCTTGGGGCTTGTAGCTCTTGTCGAGACCAACATTGTTGGCTTTTGAATCACTCAATTTCGAGTTCGTATGAAAAAGTTATGATTGAAATAAGAAAACAAAAATTGAGAGAAAATTTCTGGTGTTCTTCTTTTTCAAGTTTTTCTCCTTAAAATGAATGGGAGGGAATGAAGGAGTTTTAAAAGATTTCAAGAGAGGGAAGAAGTAGCCAATTAGAAGCGACCACGTCACAATCCCCGTGTGGGGCACATGTGGCCCATGGGACTAGAGGGCTGCTCTGGTCGTGGGTCATATGGCCTCCTCACAGGGTAGCCAAGGCATGGCCTTTGGCCATGCATGCCCCTCTAGCGCACCTCCCACATTCTTCGACTGTATTCGAGCCTCTGAACTTTGAATTCGAATCCATTTTTGGATTATGAACCATGACTCCCTCATGCACAACAATGACTATGAAAATTTGACAAAAGGTTGAGAATTCATCTCGAAAAACGACGATGAAGACAACTCAACGAATGAGAATGTAAAGTAGCATAACTACGTTGTATAGACTCGAAACTAAATGAATGAGTAACCAAAATGACTGGAACTCAATACGGAATAAAAAAAGATCATGTTCAAGTCCAAAACATAAGAAACACAAAAAATAAACACTATGCAACACAAGCATGCCATATCTAAGCGATAGAGAGAAAACATGCAATTCTACAAGATTGTCAACATTGAGATAAATGCAAGTGCATACTAAATGTGTGTGAAAGTGTTATACCAAATGTTTGAATACTGATGCAAGGACACACATGTATGAATTGTGTGTGTGTGCGCTTACGCCTTGCAAGAGGAAAAAGAATCTTGATACCTTAGCATCTAAGTATGCGATGTTCCCCTTAAAGATAAAATTTGCATAAGATGTTGCTTCTTCACCTTTGAGGCTTCTTTCTTCCAAGAATCACCTAAGCAATAACTAATACAAATAAAGAGAGTTTTGCAATGGAATTAAGCCAATACAAATAAAGGATCTTACAGGCCCTTAGGACCTCAAGAGGAGAAGCACTCCAAAGGTATATTTCTTAGTGTTTCTTGCAATGAAGAGAAGTAGTTGCACACACACACAACACTTGCATAATTCTTATTCTTGAATGTGTTGTGTCTTTATTATGTGTGTGCATTAGTGTTTATTTAATCTCTCTTCTTGCATGTGTAAATTGATTGCATCTTGTGTTTTTAATGATACATCATGTTATACTTATGATGTATTTTCCTCACCCTTCTTCACTTGCATTTGCTTGTAAGTTTGAAGGAAGTGAGATATATGCTAGTCGTCACGCACAAGACCAGCGTAGCTCACCAGCGCAGATCGCCCAGTGGTCTACTGCTAGTCATGCGCTGGATGTCCAGCGTAGCCCTCACCAGCGCAACTCGTCCAGTGAAGTGTCACTGGTGTGGCGCCCTTCCTTAGCGCCTGTCCTACAACACCTGTGCATGTTTCTGTGTCTTGCGCTAGTGCTACACTGGTCGACCAACGTAGGTTACTAGCGCACAAGGCAATACCTGATGCATTTTTTCAAAATGACCTCACTTCACTTATAACCCCTATATATATGACTCTATGATTTTAGGTTGTTTCTAAGAGTTCCAAATATCATATTTTTCACTTAGAATATTTGTCAAGAGAAAAATTCCCAAGAACTCACCTTTAAACACTCAAAGCATTTCCTTTGTTCATCAAAGTTCATCTAGGATCATCCATGACCGTTTAAGATTCATCCATCCATGCATGGTTTTGCATCATCACATCATTTTTGGTATGTTCTTCATTAATCTCATCTAATTTTAGTGTTCTTCATATCAAGTCATCTCTTTATTCACTTGTATGTTTTTTGATCATATGTTAGATACAAGATAGAGATTATTTGTGATGACATGATTGAGTGTTGTATTGTTATAGCTATCTAGATTTTGCTTAATCTTGATTAGCTAAGCTTTATGGTATGCCATTTAGCTTTTGATATCTATGATTGTTTTATTTGATATATCATCATCCTAGATAAGCATATAGAGTTACCTAGCTCTTGTTGCATCTTGAGTATTTCATATATTCACATAGGTTGCACTCTCTTCATTGTGAACTAAGTCTTGTGTTGCTTCTGGGATTAGGTTGCTTAAATCACAAGCAATAGGATTAGGTTCACTCATACCGGGATTAGGTAGGTGTGTGATTACTTCCGGGATTAGGTTGTAATCTTTCTCACATTTAGTGGATTCGAGGTTCGAGTGTGGCTCACTTAGTAGCTTGTGGTTTTTCCTGTGAGGGTTTCCACGTAAATATCAAGTGTTATTTAATTTCCGCACCATATTACACATGTAATATTTGTATTATCTATTAGGGGTATTTTTCTAATCTTGACCTTACACGAAAATTGGGTAAATTTTGTTTAAATCTATTCACACCACCCCCCCCCCCCCTCTAGATTAATATTGAACACACCGTAATTTGTTTCAATTGGTATCAGAGCGGGTTTCTAGATATACTTAGGTGATCCTTGCTCATTTTGGTGTGTTTTGCATTTGTGTAATTTTTGTTCCTTCATACATTTCATTTCATTCATACATTTTGCATATATTTCATTTTATTCATTATACACAATGAGTGGAAATGGTGGCAACAACGAGGGAGCTTCTAGCACGCGACCTCCTCTTCTCACCGGCTTGAATTAATCCTCATGGAAAGAAAAGATGGAATCCTACATATGTCAAATTCATGACCGTGCTTGGATGGCGGTTGAAGATGGATATGATCTACCTATGATGACTCTCATGGGTGGAGGAGAAGAAGTATTGAAGCCTAAGGCACAATGGAGCGCACAAGAGTTTGAGGCTTCAAAATGGAATAGGAAGGCAATGCATGCCATCCTATGTGCAATGGATGAGAATCGATACAAGTTGATTCAAAACACTAGGATCGTTAAGGAGGCATGGAATATCCTAGAAGTTTCACACAAGGGAACCGAAGTAGTGAAGGACTCCAAGCTTCAAGTTCTCCAAAATCAATTTGAGTTGCTCAAGATGGAAGAGAATGAGTGCTTCAACGATTTTGAGAGCAAGTTGATGGACATAGTCAACCAAAGTCATCAACTTGGTGATCTTTATTCAGATAAAAGGATCAAACAAAAGATAATAAGATCTCTCCCCTATAGGTTTGAGTCTAAAGTGACGGCTTTAGAAGAAAAAGTGGGTGCTCTAGGCACATGACGGGAAACAAGAGTTTCTTCAAGACTCTTGTTATGGAGGAAGGAGGATGTGTCACCTTTGGTGATGAATCCAAAAAGAGAGTCATAGGGAAAAGAACCATCTCCGTTCCCGGATTACCCTCCTTATCCAATGTTTTATTTGTTGATAGCTTGAAAGCCAATTTGATAAGCATTTCTCATCTAAGTGATGAAGGATATTCCGTCTTGTTTAGCAAAGATAATTGCTCAATCCTAAAGCCTGATGGACAAACCTTATTGAAAGGAATGAGATCTAGTGACAATGAAGCTAAAATAGTCTCAAACAATGTGTCCATGGATGAGCAAGTTGAGTTGTGGCATGAAAGACATGGCCACATGAACTTTCAGGATTTATGAATCCTAGGCAAGTTCGATTGTGTGCGTGGCCTCCCTAAGCTTGGGAAGAAAGCTAATGGTGTTTGTGGACCTTGTCAACAAGGGAAACAAACAAAAAGCATGCATAAAAAGGGCAAGTATCTCTTCACCAAGGAGACTCTAGAGCTTTTCCACATGGATCTTATGGGTCCTATGCAAACCGAGAGTTTAGGTGGAAAGACATATATTTTTGTTTGTATACATGATTTCTCTAGGTTCACATGGACATATTTTCTAAGAGAAAAATCTGAAACTTTTGATAAGTTTAAAATGCTTTGTACTAAAATTCAAAATGAAATGAACTCAAACATAAAAAGTATAAAACGGATTAGAAGTGACCATGGGAGGGAATTTGAGAATGCCATGTTTGAAACCTATTGCAATAGTGTTGGCATCTCCTATGAGTTTTCGGCTCCTAGGACACCTCAACAAAATGGAGTTGTTGAGAGAGAGAATAGGGTCCTCCAAGAGATGGCTCGAGTTATGTTAATTAGCAAGAATGTGCCTAGGAACCTATGGGCCGAAGCCGTTAATACGGCTTGCTATATAGAAAATAGAGTTTTCCTAAGGCTCGGAACTAGAAATACCTCCTATGAGTTATGAAAAGGTAGAAAGACAAATGTTAGCTACTTTCACTCCTTTGGAAGTAAATGCTACATTTTAAATGACCGTGATCAACTTGGCAAATTCGATGCCAAGAGTGATGAGGGTATCTTTCTTGGCTATGCCTTAAATAGTAGAGCCTATAGAGTTTTCAACTTGAAGACTCGAACAGTCATGGAATCATCTAATGTTGTCATTGATGATACAAGGCTTAAATCTAGTAATCATGAGGATTATTTTTGGTGATGATTCTCCTTTGGAGAAGGTTGATGTGTCTCCTAATATTGGGACATTTAATGTTGTTGATAATGACACACAACCTATTGATAGAGTTCAACTTGGAATCTAATGAACCCGCTCCATGGGTTAGAAAACTCCATAACAAAGATGATGTTATTGGAGATGTTAATGAGGGTGTTAAGACTAGGCATCAACTAGCTAATCTTATTAGCTTTACTTGCTACACCTCTCAAATTGAACCTAAAAAGATTGATGAAGCCTTAAATGATGAATTTTGGGATCTTGCCATGCAAGAAGAGCTAAACCAATTCGAAAAGAATGAGGTTTGGACTCTAGTTCCTAGGCCTAAGACCACTAATGTCATAGGCACAAAATGGATATTTAGGAACAAATCCGATGAGGATGGCAACATTATGCATAACAAGGCAAGACTTGTTGCACAAGGGTACTCTCAAATTGAGGGTATCAACTTTGAGGAGACTTTTGCTCCCGTTGCCCGTTTAGAATCTATTAGGCTTCTCTTGTCCATCTCTTGTGTGCATAAGTTCAAATTGCACCAAATGGACGTCAAGAGTGCTTTCCTCAATGGCTTCTTGTAAGAGGAAATGTTTGTTGAGCAACCTAAGGGATTTGTGGATGCACACCACCCTAACCATGTCTATCGCCTCAAGAAGGCTCTTTATGGGTTGAAGCAAGCACTGAGGGCTTGGTATGAGCGCCTTACTCAATTTCTTGTCAACAATGACTACACAAGGGGTAGTGTTGACAAGATACTATTCATCAAAAAAGACAATGATGAGCTTTTTATAGCTTAAATATATGTTGATGATATAGTGTTTGGCTCCCCCAACAACACAAAGGTCTAACAATTTGTTGATGTTATGTCTCATGAATTTGAGATGAGTCTTGTTGGTGAGCTTAGTTACTTCTTAGGTTTGCAAATTAGGCAATTAAATGATAGGATCTTTATATTTCAAGCCAAATATGCCAAAAACCTAGTGAAGAAGTTTGGTCTTGAAAAAGCCAAACATTATGATACACCCATGAGTACCACTTTGAAACTTAGCAAGGATGCTAGTGAAAAAAGTGTGGAACAAACACTATATCGGGGCATGATAGGAAGCTTTCTCTATTTGACCGTAAGTAGGCCTGATATATCCTTTAATGTGGGTGTGGGTGTGTGTGCTAGGTACCAATCGGATCCCAAGGAGTCTCATCTCTCTTCCATCAAAAGAATCACTCACTATGTGAATGAGACTTCCAACTATGGGATTTGGTACTCGTTTGACACTAATGCTAATCTTGTAGGCTTTAGTGATGTGGATTGGGCGGGAAATTGCGATGATAAAAAGAGCACATCGGGCGGTTGCTTCTTTCTAAGCAATAACTTGGTGTCTTGGTTTTGAAAGAAGCAAAACTCAATTTCCTTGTCTACGGCGGAGGCCGAGTACATAGCCGCGAGGAGTGGATGCACACAACTCCTATGGATGAAGCAAATGCTAGTAGACTACGGATTCAACCAAGGTACACTCACTCTCTTTTGTGATAACATGAGTGCTATTAATATTTCCAAGAATCTGGTACAACACTCTAGGACTAAGCATATTGACATCCGCTATCATTTCATTAGAGAACTAGTTGAGAATAAATGCATAGTACTTGAACATGTAGGTACTAATGATCAACTAACGAACTTGTTTACAAAACCTTTAGATGCTACTCATTTTAAAACTCTTAGTAGGTCTATTAGGATATGTCTTGTGGAGTGATGATTTTTTGTGATTGACCCCATATGTGGAACTCAAGCAAAAAGAGCTTTTGCATACTTGATGCATGCAAAATATTTGAAAGATCTTATGCTTCTTTATTAATTGCTTGAAGTAAGCTTGGTTGCACATATGCATGCAAAATATGTTTTTATCTTAAAAAGTGTGAACCATGCTAGCATGACAATCCATGTCATATTTATGTTCAAACATGTATTTTTGGACTAGGAAATTTATATTGGAAGTATGATTTGAATGACCTATAGTTATTTCCTTGACATGATGATTCTTAATTGACATGCTAAATTGAAAAAGCATGAATTGATGTTTGCAATTTCTTAAATGCAAAACAATTTGTAAAAAGCAAATGAGACTCAAATGTTTATCAAAATGTCTCTCTTTCTTTATTTGTTTAACATAGCTACTATCATACGAGTTTCATACCTAGAAAAATCAAATAGGGTGCAAAGTCGCTCATGCCATGTTTCACTTATAAAGTTGGATATAGTTGCTATTAAAATTGAAATCAATGAAATCTTTATATCCTTGCTTCTCTAATGACAAATGGTAAAATTGGTTTGAATTCTATTAGAAACCTTTGTCATTTGCTTTGCCAAATACCATTGTATTTTAGACTTGAATGCTACATGTCTTGTATGCAAAGCATTTTTAATTCACACACTTTCAATAAAATAAATCTTCTTGTTTCTCTCCAATTAATTGAGTGCATAAAGTGGCTTATATGATTATGCAAATGTCTAGTATGCTTATATCTCTCTTTGCTAAAGTGAGCCGGTTAGGGACTACTCTTTTGCCTATATCATGAAAAAAAAAGGGAGTAGGATGTGGTAAGGGGAGTTGCTAATTGTAGTGGCAATTGTTCATATTGGGGAGTTTATGTATTGAGGGGGAGTAACCCAATGAGGGGGAGCATTGCATGAACATTCATTGCATGATGTTGTACTTAAATTCATAAATGCAAATGCTTGTTTTATCTTTCACTTGATCCTCTCACATGCTCTTGTCTTGGGAAGTGTAATTTTTTTTGTTTTGAAGCGTTGACGGTTCTACAAGAGATCGAAGACTTTAAGATTTTACTTTTTAGTATCTCTTTGTAATGTAGAATGTAATTATTTTCCCGTAGCTTCAATTATGTTGTGAGGATTATGTGAGTGGTGGTTTTTGTCACGAAATAGCCAAAGGGGGAGATTGTAAGGTCTCAATTTATTGATTTGCTTATTTCGTAGACAAACCACATTTGGAGTTTTTGATGTAAGGGTAGATTAGGCCCTCAAGACCTCAAGAGGAAAAGTACTCCAAAGGTATATTTCTTAGTGTTTCTTGCAATGAAGAGAAGTAGTTGCACACACACACAAAACTTGTGTAATTCTTATTCTTGAATGTGTTGTGTCTTTATTATGTGTGTGCATTAGTGTTTATTTAATCTCTCTTCTTGCATGTGGAAATTGATTGCATCTTGTGTTTTTAATGATACATCATGTTAGACTTATGATGTATTTTCCTCACCCTTCTTCACTTGCATTTGCTTGTAAGTTTGAAGGAAGTGAGATATATGCTGGTCGTCACGCGCAAGACCAACGTAGCTCACCAGCGCAAATCGCCCAGTGGTCTACCGCTGGTCATGCTGGACGTCCAGCGCAGCCCTCACCAGTGTAACTCATCCAGTGAAGTGTCACTGGTGTGGCGCCCTTCCTTAGCGTCTGTCCTCCAGCACCTGTGCATGTTTTTGTGTCTTACGCTGGTGCTGCGCTGGTCAACCAGTGCAGGTCACCAGGGCACAAGGCAATACCTGATGCGTTTTTTTCAAAACGACCTCACTTCACTTATGACCCCTATATATATGACTCTATGATTTTAGGTTGTTTCTAAGAGTTCCAAATATCATATTTTTCACTTATTATATTTTTCAAGAGAAAAATTCCCAAGAACTCACCTTTAAACACTCAAAGCATTTCCTTTATTCATCAAAGTTCATCTACGATCATCCATGACCGTTTAGGATTCATCCATGCATGGTTTGCATCATCACATCGTTTTTGGTATGTTCTTCATTAATCTCATCTAATTTTAGTGTTCTTCATATCAAATCATCTCTTTATTCACTTGTATGTTTTTTGATCATATGTTAGATACAAGATAGAGATTATTTGTGATGACATGATTGAGTGTTGTATTGTGATAGCTATCTAGGTTTTGCTTAATCTTGATTAGCTAAGCTTTATGATATGCCATTTAGTTTTTGATATCTAGGATTGTTTTATTTGATATATCATCATCCTAAATAAGCATATAGGGTTACCTAGCTCTTATTGCATTTTGAGTATTTCACATATTCACATAGGTTGCATTCTCTTCATTGAGAACTAAGTCTTGTGTTGCTTCCAGGATTAGGTTGCTTACATCACAATCAATAGGACTAGGTTCACTCATATCGAGATTAGGTAGGTGTGTGATTACTTCCGGGATTAGGTTGTAATCTTTCTCACATTTAATGGATTCGAGGTTCGAGTGTGGCTCACTTAGTAGCCTGTGGTTTTTCCTGTGAGGGTTTCCACATAAATATCAAGTGTTATTTAATTTCCGCACCATATTACATTTATTATATTTGTATTGTTTATTAGGGGTATTTTCGTAATCATGACACCCCCCCCCCCCCGCGCGCGCGCGGCCTCTAGATTAATATTGAACATACCATAATTTGTTTCACCAGCATATCCATCCAAATCACTAACTGGATTTGAATTCCCTCTATCATGCTTCCTAGCCTTATCTGTTTGATTACCTCCTGAAATCCCGCTAACAGAGCTCCTCCCCATCATCAAGCGGTCAACCACCACAACACCTTTCCCCTTCGACCCATCCCCAACAAAAACAGATCTCTGGTCATCCCTTCTACCCTCCACCACAATCTGGCCTAGTCTCTTATACCCTCCTGAATTAGGACGCTGATTCTAATCTCGCTTTCCCATTGTTTTAGATGGGATAGCAGCCCGCATCCAAGCACCATATTTCAAGTCCTCACTGATAATAGGTAGCTAGATATCACCTTTCGGACACCCTCGGACAGTATGATCCAGCATGCCACACCGGAAACAGAATCTCGGAAGTCGTTCATATTGGACAGGCATAACAGTCTCCTCTCCATCACCTAGAACATCAACTCGCAGAAATCTTCGCAATGGTTTCAATATCTCAATGGCCACCCATACCCTTATGAACTTCCCTAGACAATCTCCAGTTGGTCCTATATCCACCTCTTGAACCTCCCCAATGATGCCACCCAAAAAATAAGCAATCTCTTTAGTCATAAATAAAATTGGTACATTTGAAATCTGCACCCAAAACTCAACAACATCGAACTTAAGACCCTTAATAGCACCCTTCCTTGTAGGTTCTTCAAGGGCAATGGGTGACTCATCAAAACTCCATGGGCCACCAGCAATAACTTTCCGACGATCTTTCAGTAGTTGGAAATGGAAGGCAAAAATATTACTCGTGACCACTCGATTTCAACGCTTCCCTTAACTTCCAAATTCTCGAAATCAACGATCTAAACGTGTCTCTATTTACTAAGTTTGGTGACAAAATCTTACCAGCCCAGCCAGGCATAGAGCCAATTTTTGTGCACCACCTATCCTTAAACCATCATGAAGTTTACGCGCCGGCCCCTCCCTATCCTTCAAAGACAGAGAAGCACAAAGTCTCTCAATTTCCTTCGAACCCATCTCAAAGACCAGTCAAAGAAAAGACAGTGCCCTACCCCGCAATCTACCCACCAAATTTCCGATCTCTCACCTCTGATAGTGGCTCCCACTCTACTCTCACTTTAGGGTTTTAGAGAAAAATCATGGAGAGACTTTTGTAAAATTTAAACTTTTAAGTGAGAGATCCTTTACTTTAATTTCGGTAAGGATCTTGATGAAATCATAACCAATAGTTGTTGAGTCTGTTAATAATTGTCATTTGATTATTGTGTAAGCTATATAATAGCCAATTTGAATTGAATAAAGCATTATGAATATTAAACCCAAAATATCTCCTTTCTTCTATCTGTTTCTATCTTCTACTTATCTTTCCTGACTCTGATCTCAGTTTCTTCTTTCACACAAAATTAAACCTTATGAAAAAGCTCTCTATTTCTTTAGCTATTTTATGAAAAATTATTACTATTTCTTTAGCCATTGATATGCTTTTAAAATTTACTATTAATTCCATTAAAAAAAAAAGATTACCATTGATTTGGTATAATTAATATTTTAATTTGCTTAATAAAATATTTATTTATTGCCATTTATAAGAATAATTAAAATTCAAAAACTTTAATTTTTAGAAATAATCATATTGTATTTAATGCCTATTTAATACATTCTAAACAATCTAAAAGAAAAGAAAACAAAAAGGTCAAAAATAGAAAAAGAATTATAAATATTTATAATTATATAGAGATAAATAACTATTGAGATTAACTATTTACAATCCATTTTTTTACACATTTATTTTCTTAAGACATTTCATTTTAATATTCACATTCATTTCATTTTACAATCCAAGTGATAAATTAATTTATTTTTCCACACTTATTTTCTAAAAACATTATATTTTTTTAATAAATTCTTTATTAGATTTTTTTAAGTGTCCGTCTCATAGATGATTCAATAAAAAATAAATAAATAAAAGGTGAAGAATTTTATGAAGATGCAAATAGTAGTAGAAGTTATTTGTTTACTATCTTACAAAAAAAAAATATATATATATTATTTATTACCATATATATATTAAAAAAAAAATTAAGAGTGAATTTCATATATTTAGAAAATGAATCTATTGAAATGAATGCAATAATTAATGTTTATAATTTGTTACCATTAATAATTGATAAAAACTATTATTTTAATTTTTTTTTTGAAACCATTATTTTAATTATTTGTTATGTTATCATAATATCATTAATATTTTACAATTAATATGTTTTAAGAATTTAGCATTAATTCTTTTAAAAAAAAAATGGGATTACTATTAGTTTGGTATTACAATTGATTTTTTTGAAAAATATTTATTTATTATCATTTATATGGATAATTAAAATTCAAAAACAATTATTTTTGGAATAATAATCTAGTATTCAATGCATAATTAATACATTCTAAAAACCAAAAAGAAAAGAGAACGAAAAGGTTAAAAAATATAAAGAAAAAAACTGCCAAAAAATTTGTACAAATTACCTTAAAAAAAATCCCGGGAAAAATCAGGTATTGCCGTATTGGACACCCAAAAACCGGAGGAGATACAGTATTTTTTTTAAGAGACAATACAGTGTTACACTTAGAACCAAGAATATAACCCTAATATTTATCTATAGTAATAGTATATATATCTATCGAATCCATCATTCATAAGTACAAAGTACATCATAAGTCCTTACCGGTTCATTGATTTTCCACGTTGGTGGTTATGAGCATGATGCTAGTCTTACTAGATAGTTCCATAACGAACACCTTAGGAGACAACTAATTGAAAATCCAAGACCACCAAAGTTAAAATTCCATGATCAATCCAAAATTACCTTTTTAACTACTAAAACATTTCCTCGAAAAAAAAAAATTAAAATTATTCAATCAAATATTAAAACAAAATCCGTAGAAATTACAAAGTATATCATAAGTCCCTACAGGTTCATTGATTTTCTACGTTGGTGGTTATGAGCATGATGCTAGTCTTACCAGATGGTTCCATAACGAACACCTTAGGGGACAACTAATTGAAAATCCAAGACCACCAAAGTTAAAATTCCATGATCAATCCAAAATTACCTTTTTAACTACTAAAACATTTCCTCAAAAAAAAAAATTAAAATTATTCAATCAAATATTAAAACAAAATACGTAGAAATTACTCTCACCACCCAACGCCATCAAATTCCCCATTACTTGTTTTGAGTTTGCTCGTGAGGGAGAGTCAATAGGATGAGATGGAAAAAACGTGAGATTGAAAAAAAACAAAAAAAAAAAACAAATATTAAAAAAAAATATCTACAGAAATTCCTCTTACCACCCAACGGCATCCAATTCTCCACCGCTTATTTTGAGTTTGCCGAGAAAGTCAATGGAATGAGATGGAAAAAAATATGAGATTTTGGATGGTTTTTATAGAGAAAATTGAGGGAGATAAGAAGGGTAGAGAGATAGAGAGAGAGAGAGAGAGAGAGAATCATGAGTGCCTATTTAAGTTGTGTATGAATACAGAGTGCCTATTGACCTGATTGTTATATATATAGAGAGAGAGAAATTAATGTATTTAAATCTAAAGCTCTCTTAAGATAAAATTTGAGTGGAATGGCATTAATTTAGATTCCAATTTGAGTTTTGAAACTTCCATGCTTTTCATTTTTCATGTATTATGTTTTGAAACTTTCATGCTTTTCATTTTCCATGTATTATTTGTGTCTTTTAAGATTTTGTTTTAATGGTCAATTAATTATAATTTAAAGCTAGAAAATCAAATGAATCAAAAATCATATATATGGAAATGAATATATAGCATTTAAATCCAAAGCTTCCTCACGGCGACATGTGGCTTTGTGAAAGTCTATTATTATTATTATTATTATTATTATTATTATTATTATTATTATTATATGATATATGATATATGATTGCCAAGCGTTGCAACCCCATCAAAAGTATAAATAAATAAATAAATAAATAAAATAAATAAACTATTATTATTATAATATTATAAAATTAAAAACCGTAGAGTACTCCAATGACCATACATTGGATCCATCAAATAGAATTTGGCTTATCATTTAATGACCTCAAAATGGTTGTGTAAATTTTATATATTATATAATTATATATCTATACAATTAATTCTATTTATTATATTATTAAATAGATTTTAAATTTATAATTAATAATTAATACAAATTTAATGATAAAGCAACCACATGATGACACGTGTCAATGTGAGGTTCCATTTTACTATATTATATACATGTGTGAGTGATGAGGGCAAACCCAGTTGAAAAAAATGAAAACATTTGGTGTTGTGATTCCACTTATAAATAGGTAATGAAAAACCAAGAGAATGAAGGGGAAGAATATGAAATGAGCTAGAATTGATGCATAGAATGTCAAAAGGTTATGGTGAAATTAAAACACTTATATTAAATTGAAATTAATCTTATTCATTTTATCTTAAAAAAATGGAAATGTTACATTAAATTAAATTAATCTTATTAAATGTGATGATAGTGTGAAAAACAAAAACCAAATAGATGAAATCAAAGCACATAACTTACAATGAAATTGACCTTATTAAATGTGATTATTTCATATTAATAAAAGGAAAACTAGCTTTACAATGAAATTAATCTTATTAAATGCAAATTAAACATTTCAGAGTAGGGAATAGAATTTTAGGGAAAAAACTGGAAAAAGAGAAAAATAGGCTCTGCTAGGGTTTGTTTCATGTCAACTGCATGGGTGTCTAGGGTTTGGGCTGCTCGCAGTTGTCCTGGCGACCGACGTCTGGTCATCCTTTCCCGGCGTCCTGGTCTTATTCTCCTTCTTTTTATGGTTCACCTGCTGCTGTTGTGCTTGATCGTTGGTCGCTACTATTCAGTTTCTTATGGTTTGCTTTCTTTCGGTGGTGGCTTCAAATTTCGTGGCCCCTTGCTGATATTCCCCTACTGTTCCGGTGCGATCTAGTTTGGTTTACTTTCGTCACTCGATACTGCTAGTCTGCTTCCTTTGCTGCAGATATTCAGCTATTGCGCTGTGGTTGTTCCGTTGTTGGTCTGGTTTGGATTAGGCATCCATCCTTTGCCGCTGTTGTTCCGTTGATCCGCTGTTGGCCTGGGTTGGTTTCCGCTTCCATTGCTTATGTGCTGCGGTGGTCGATTTTCTTTATTTGGGTTAGTTTTTGGTGTTTGTTTATTATTATTTTGTGTTTTTTTTCTTCTACTGGTTTTATTGTGCTTGGTTCACGGCTTCTCCTACATTGCATGGTCTTGTTGAGGATCCCATGTTTTCGAAGGCTTTTTTGTCCTCTCCTCCGCTTACGAGTTCTACTCATGTTTGTGGTGAGGGCATGATTCCTTCTAGCAGTGGAGGGTGTAATTTAAGTAATGGGTTGTCTTTTATTCCTATTTTGGGTGATGATCCAGGCATGGTTGGAGGTTTGATTCAAAGACCTATTATGTGTTCTAATCTCATTCCTAGGGGTGGCAAGTCTTATACGGATCTTTTGAAATCTCCTCAAGATTTTATTCTACCTTTCCCTATGATTGTTGCGCCTCTGAAAATGGGGGTTATGTGTCTTTTCAGGTTGATCCAGTGGCTTATCAATCCAGACTTGATTTATACAAGAATGCTCTCATCGCTGTGTGGTTCTTTCTAGTGGTGAACATCCTTGGAAGCTTGCAAACCTTAAGGCTAAGCTTGGTAAGCTTTGGCTGATTTCAACTGATTAGAGACTTATTTCCTTAGGGAGAGTATATTTCCATATTATTTTGAAGTCTTCTGAGGGCAAGAACTAGGTTTAGGGTTTAAGCTCTGTTAATCTGAAGCTAGGGGTTTTCTGCCTTCAACCTTAGGTTCCGAATTTTAATCCCTCTCTACAGAAGTCCACTAATACACAGGTGTGGGTTAGGTTTTATGATTTTTCTTGGGAATACTGGCATCCGAAGATTATTTCTAATTTGGCCAGATGTATTGGAGTTCCGTTAAGAATAGAGCTACTATTGATGGATTTTGGTCATTTTGCCAAGGTTTTAGTGGATGTTGACATGTTCGTATTGCTTCCATCCTCGGTCTTTTTAGAGAGGGGCAAGCTTCATAGCTCTTTCATTTCGGTTGAGTATGAGAACTTGCCATCCTTTTGTTCCGTCTGCTCTTCAATTGGTCATCTTCCCAGTTCTTGTCGTCAGAATAATCCTAAGGTTCCTGTTGCTAGTGTCAAAAAATCTCCTCATCCAATGGTCGAGGTTTCCATTGAGGAACCAGTTTTTCAGCCAGTTCACCCACAATCTTCTAAGATGGTTATCGTCTGATAGATAAGTCGGTCCAAGAGGTCATAGTAACCAATGCTTTCGCTGCTATTTCTCAAGACTTGAAGTCTATGGATTCAGTGGTAGTCCATCATTTAGTTTCTTCAGGTCCTTCTTTAGGTCCTTCTTCGGCTTTGGTTCCGTCTTCCTCATGTAACTCTCATTCAGAAGCTTCTTCCAGTGTTATGGACTTGTTTCCATCTCTTTTTACCGGATGTTCCAAATGTTCAGTAGGTTTGTAAGCTCTTGCCTCATGGGGTTTCTCCTCCTCACTCTGTTGTTGTTTCTTCGAGTGGTCCTACTTTGGAACCTTTATGTTCAGGTGATCCTAGCCTGTTTGTTGAACGGATTTTTTAGGAGCATGGGATCAGCTCTTATCGGGTCTTACGTCTGAAGCGATCTATGATGGACTCCCATGCTGAGCTTGGTTTTGTTGTGGACGCTCCTTGGCCTACTCAGAAGGAAGCTAAGGTTTTGGATCTTAATGATGTTACTTAGAGGAACATGACAATCAAACATAGATTGGAGTCATATAAGTCTGAGTTTTGGACTCTCTTCAATAGTACCCATGATTAGTATCCTCTATTGGAACTGTTGTGGTATTAGGAACAACTCTTCGAAACGTGTTCTCAGAGATTTATGTTGTTCTCATCGGCCTTCTTTGGTTTGCATTTCAGAGCCTATGGTGGTTTTTTATTCGATTTTTGCTAGTTTTTGGTCCTCTCTTGGTCTTCATTTGTTGGGTATGAATGGTAGGGGTGGATTGATTCCATCTATTTGGGTTTTTGCTTGCGATTCTATGCAAATACCCAAATTGTTTTGTGTCATGATCAGCATTTGACCGTCTTCATTTCCATTGAATCTCTGACACATTGGTACTCTTTTATGTATGCTAGTACCTCTACCTCGGTTCACCGGGCACTTTGGTGTTCTCTTCGGGAAATGGCTGGTTCTTTTTCTTCTTCTTGGTTAGTGGTTGGTGGTTAGTGGTCGGTGATTTCAATTTAGTTTTAGGTGCTCATGAGTGTTTGGGGTCTCGTCTTCCTACTAGGGGTTCTTGTGAGGATTTTAAATCTATGATTGAGGATTGTAATCTTATTGGTGTTCATTCTTAAGGTGCTCGTTTTACTTGGGTTAGGGGTCGATCTAGTTGCACTAAAGTTGAGCGGAGATTGGATAGGACTTTGGTCTCTGAGGGTTGCACTTCTTGTTGGCATGATATTTCCTGTGTGCCTCTCCCTTGTCGATTTTCTAATCATTGTCCACTTTGGATTTGTTTATCTGAGTCTCAGATTTCTTCTTCTAGACCTTTTCATTTTCAAAGTATGTGGGTGGATCATCCTGATTTCATGAGCCTGGTTTACAGGGTGTGGGACATTCCTTATTTTGGTCGTCCCCCACAGGTTTTTATCGGTAAGCTTAAGAATCTAAAGAAGGCTCTCAAGTCTTGGAATTGGGAGGTTTTCGGTGATCTCAATGTTAACATCTCTAGGAAATCTGTTGAGCTTTGTTTTGTTCAAAGCCAAATGTCTGATTTAGGTTTTTCTAAAGAGCTTTTTTTGATAGAGTCACGCACTCATCATGATCTTAATGTGCTTTTACGTAGACAAGAGTGTTTCTTTTGTTATAGATCTCAAGTGAAATGGTTACAGGATGGGAATCGTAACTCTATATTTTTTCATTCCTCGATCAAGTGAAAGCATTATCGGGGTGTTTTGTCTTCTCTTTCAATTGATGATGTTATTTTGGATGATCAATTTGTTATCAAAGATCACGTTGTTAGATTTTATAAGGATTTATTCTCTTCGGATTCGGCTCAGATTGATCAGGATCTCTCTATTATAGATGACATTGTTACCTCTTTGGTTTCTCATGAGGAGAATTCGCTTCGGGTCGCTATTCTCTCTACTGATGTTATCCATGATGCAGTTTTTGCCATGGATGCTCTCTCGGCCCTTGGGCCTAATGGCTTCTCTGGTCGTTTCTTTTAGCGTTGTTAGGAGATTGTGAGTAGAGATGTGATTCTTGATATTCAGGATTTTTTCTATTTTGGTGTGATTGCCCCGAGTTTAAATTCTAATTTTATTGCTCTTTTTTCGAAGATGGGGGACTCGATCACCGTGGATCAGTTTCGCCTTATTGTGCTTGCTAACTTTCTTTTCAAGATTTTGGCTGACTAGTTAGCTTAGGTCGCTACTCAAATTGTCTCCCCACATCAATTTGGTTTCATCAGAGATCGTCACATGAAGGACTGTATTGCTATTGCTTCCGATTGGGTTAATGTTCTTTATAAGATATGCTATGGGGGTAGTGTGGCTAGGAAGATTGACATTTGTAAGGCTTTTAATACTCTTAATTGGAAATTCATTGGTCGTGTTCTTCGAGCTTTTGGTTTTTCTCAGATCTTCATGGATTGGATTGGATTATAGCATTCTTGGGTCTTCAAGACTGTCGGTTTTGATTAATGGTTTTCCGATTGTTTATTTTAGATGCATGAGAGGGGTTAGACAGGGGGATCCCCTTTCTCCTCTTCTTTTTGTTATTACGGAGGATTTTCTCAGTAGGTTAGTTTCAAAAATGCTAGCATCTAATCTTCTTCTACCTATATCCTCTCCGAGTGGTTTTCTACTCCTACTCATTCGTTGTATGCTGATGATGTGCTGATTTTTTTATAGCGGCATGACCAATAATCTGAGGAATGTTATGAATGCTTTCCGTGTTTGTGGCAACATTTCGAGCTAACTTGTTAACTGGAGACAATCTTCCATATTTTTTGGTTCCTATGTTTCTCCTACTCGAATTAGTTCTCTTCGGTCATTAGTTTGGGATGCAGATTGGTTATTTTTCGTTTTCTTACTTGGTGGTTCCTCTATTCTGGGGTAAGCCTTGGAAATCTCTTTTGATGCCCATTGCTGAAAAGATTTCATCTAAGTTTTCCAGGTGGAAAGGTTAGTCCCTTTCTATGGCTGGCCGGGCTACTCTGATTCATTCGGTGATTACTGGCTCATTTGTTCATTCTTTTATAGTTTACAAGTGGCCAATTTTCTTAATCCAGATGATTACTAAGAAGATGTTAACTGCCAAAATTGGCGAAGGACCAAAGAAGAATTTTCCACCTCAACACAAGAAGGGCATAGGAGTGCGAACACCATCTGGCTACCCCGACAAAGTGGACCCCGACTGATCGACCCCGACTGATCCGAGTGCACATCCCCTCCAACGGGGTCCAACCCAGCCTTCCTCTAGTTTTTTAGGACCTCGCCAGCATCTTAACTCAGAAATATGGCCACGAGCCAGACTACTCACTAGAACTCACAGCAGGATCCAACCCCACTATGACCGGGCTCCCTATAGACCCCGCAGCACCCCGATACGGAGTCCTCCTGAGCATCCTGCTACCATATGAACCCCGCAGCACCCCGACACGGAGTCCTACTGAGCATCCCACTATAATACCAGGCAAACTTCTCCTTACTTTATCAACAGATATTTACTAGCTTGCACTTCCAGATATAGCCGGTCCGCCAAGCGAGAGAATACCAGGCAGCCAGGTTCTCGTACTAAAACTAAAGCTCCATAAAAGATCCAATAAAATGCTACTGTACAGATGAGATATACTCCTTCCCTCCAGAGAGTCCTATTTTGAGCAGGTCAACACAGTAAGAATCCTACTAGGAAGGCAACAATTTGATCATGAGATTGACTCCTCCTAGGAAGGAAAGACTGGATTCTACACGTAAAGCTCCGAGATTATCTCCTAAAAATAAGAGGATCCTGCGCTGGCCAAACCCTAGACCAAGATTATAGGAGTGCATGGCAAGCAACTGGACCTATATATACAACTACTTATTTATCGAAAGGGGATCTTCGGCTTGGAGAGAATCTTGACCAAAAAACCCTACAATCAAATTCTACTTATCGACACGCACAGATTTTCCACCACCACCATCTCCATTACTTACCAAGCAACCATACATTGTTGTAACCCCTAAATACACAGTCGTATATCTGTAATGCAAAGGGACGATGAATAAAAACTTGTTTTTTGTTTGATTTCTAGTATTCCATGTCGTACTTGCATTGATAGGGACATAGTCGGTATCAAACTAAGTGATACCCCTCCGACCAGAATCAATCTCGATCTTGGTCCTTTAAAGTTGTTATTTGGAATTTCATCCCATTAACGATTTTCGGATAACAGAAGATAAAAAATTTCTTATGGACTGGTTCTTGTGAGGACTCCAAGTTGGTCCGTGTTGACTGGAAACATTGTTGTAGACCTTATGCGCTTGGGGTCCTTAGTTTGAAAGATCTGGCGTTGTTGAACAATTTTTTACTTCAAAAGCTTACCTGGAAGTTTATAACTTCTAACAGTTTTACTTTCTCTTTTTTGCATGAGAGATATATTCATCAGTTGCATAAACCTTAGGGAGGCTACATCACCTCCTCCATCTAGACTTCTTTTAAGTCTGACTATGTTAAGCTTTTTAAGGATGGTATCTGGCTCATCGAGAAAGATTCGTAGAGAGATTTTTGGCATGATAATTGGCTTGGGGTGCCCATTGTGGATCTTATTGGTTTTCCTGATTTCGAGGTCATGCATTTTCATGCTAGGGTTTCAGACTTCAATCGGGATGGTAGATGGGATCTGGAAGATCGTTTTCGTGCTAGATTCCCAGATCTCTGCTTTCGAATTGAGAAAATTGTTCTTTCTCTTCTTCAGTGTCTGATTATTTGGTGTGGCCTCATTCTAGGGACGGGAGGGTTAATTGTAAGGCGGCTTATTCTAGGTTATTTCATGATATTCCTCAGGTCCTATGGTGGAGGGATATCCGGTCTTGATATATCCCTCCTTCCCATTCTTTCCTTTCTTGGCGTCTTCTTTTTAATAGATTACTCACTAAAAATCATCTTTGCAGGTCCGGTTTTCAATTAGCTTCCAAATGTAGTGTTTGTGGTGTCAACTCGAAGACTATGGACCATCTTTTTCTTAAGTGTCCTCTTGCTGCTACTCTTTAGGAGGAGGTTTTTTCTACTTTTCGGAGACGTGTCTCCGCTAGGGATGCACGTTTGGGGAATGGGGATGGATATAGGTCCCCCCATCCCCATCCCCACTACCTAGACCCTTCCCCCATCCCTCCCCATTTCCCCATTTGGGGAAAATGGGGATGGGGAATTTTGGGGGGACCTATATCCATCCCCATCTCCAATTCCCCATTTTCCCCGTTTCCCCGTTCCCCTGTTTCCCCCGTTTCCCTATTTGAATAAAAATTACAAATTAAACTGAAAAATCAAACATTCCATTGCAAATATAAAATAAAATTCATTAGTGCATTACAAATACAAAATAAAGTGTTTTAAAATTCACAAGTTCATTAAAATAAAAACTAATTATTGAGAGAATAAGAGCAACTTTAGGTTTTAGGTTTTAGGTCTTGAAGTTAAAATGAGTAAAATTGTATATATACTTAGGGTTAGGGAGTTAGGTTTTCAAAGAATAAAAAAATATATATAAAATATATATATTATAATTATATTTATATTATTATATATAATTGGGGGAAATGGGAAAATGGGGATGGGGGACCTCCCCCCATCCCCATCCCCATCCCCATCCCCATTTCAACATAATTGTGGGGAAAATGGGGAAATGGGGAAATGGGGATGGGGAGGGGTCCCCCCGTCCCCATTTCAATTTGGGGATGTTTTTCATCCCCATCCCCACCCCCCCCCCCCCCCCATTTCCCCATTTTTCCCCCCAAAAAAAATCCCCAAATGGGGATGGGGACGGGGACGGGGACGGGGAAAATTGGGGCCCCGGGGGGCAATGTGCATCTCTAGTCTCCGCTGATACTTGGGGTTTTTTTTCATCAAGCCATGCATGTTTGTTTCATTGATCAAATTAGGATTTTATGGAAAGCTACCATTCATGCAGTGGTTTGGAATGTGTGGTATTCCCATAACTAGTGGATTTTTTATGGGAAGTCTGTTGATTTCAAGGCTGCTCTTTCTCTTGTTTGGCGATCTGTCTATAATACGAACCGTTTGGGGATCAGCTGCATGAGTAACTATGTTGATGATTTGTTGATCCTCCTTCGGTTTGGCCTCAGTGGTCGCCCTGGTAAGGCTCCGGTTATCAGAAGTGTTGTCTGATCGCCCCCGGCTCCGAGGTAGATCGAGGCTAACATGGATGGGGTTGCTTTGGGTTCTCCAGGTGTGGGGGGTTGTGAGGGTGTTTTTTGGACTTGCAGATCTTTTGTTAAACCTTGTTTTGCAGTCCCCCTTGGTCAGGTTTTTGCTTTTAAAGCTAAGCTCCTTGCTGTTTCTTTAGCCATCAATTATGCGTGGACGTTGGGTTGGCATAGGATTTGGCTCGATGGTGACTCTTCTTATGTTGTTCAACTTCTTTCTAATAGGTCTGATGCGGTTACCTGGCGTGTTCATCAAGCTTGGTAGTGTTGCATTTATCAGATCTCACATATGGAGTTCTAGATTTCTCACATTTTCAAGGAAAGTAATCAGGTGGCGGATGCTCTCTCTAAGCAGGCTTTGGATATTCCTTTTGATTTGTGGTGGTCCTCCACTCCTTTATTCTGTTCTCGGTTAGTTGGTAATGACTATATGAGTAGAGAATCTTTCAAATTTTCTTAGTTTTGTGTTTTCTTGTTTGGCTTGTGTGCCTTTGGGTGTTTTAGGGCCGTGTCCTCTGTTTTGTTTTGCTTTGTGGATTCTTTTGTTTCTTTTTTCCTTTATTTATTTATTTATTTATTTATGGATACTGCCTTATGATTTTTCAATATATGATCTCTTGTGATGTTTTTCCTTCTTTGGTCAGTCCAATTTAATCAAAAAAAAAAAAAAAAAATTAAACATTTCATCTTAAATATAAATATATGTATATATATATATATATATATAAAGAAAAAACAAAAGTCAAATATAATGAGGTATTATCACTAAAGTCCCTACTTTTTCATAAATTGTCACATTTTTAAACATCTTTGTCATATTAGTCATTTTAGTCCCTTGTTTTTTCAAAATATATCACTTTAGTCCATTTGACCAAAAACCTAACGGTCAACTATAACAGAATGTGTTAAAATACAATTTTACCCTTTAATGTTATTTTTTAATATTTTTTTTTCTTTTAGTCCCTCTAGTTTCAATAGCAACTAATCAACCCCTGAAAAAAAAAAAAAAATTAAAACACCACCATCAAGGATTGAACGTTCAACCTTAAGGTTAAAAGTCATAAGTTTTAACCAACTGAGCTAGTCTAGCTCATTATTAAAGGTTTGTTGATTTAAATGTACATACATACACACATACATACATACATACATACATGCATTCATATACTTATAATTTGCTTAAACTAATTTAAATCTGTTTATATAATTTAAAATCAAAGCTTATAATTTTTTTTCTTTCTTTTTTTGGATTCAAAAAATATATTATTTCAATTTAATAATAAAAAACCCTAGAAAATCAAAGCCGATAAATTGAAAAGGGACACTTGACAGATGAGAAGAAGATATATAATTAAAAGCATATATTATGATATGAATTAAATTATAATATACGATATGATAAACTATTTTTATTGTATTATATATTATATATGATATGATATGATTGTGTATGATATAATAACAACATTAATAAAGGGACACATAACGATTTCTGGTTGAAAAAAACTATGTTTATTATATTATATAAATGAAAAAAATAAACAATTTATTAATAACATTAAATAGATGTCACGTGTCGTTTACTCATGAGAAGTAGCTATTTTTATATTATATAATATTTATTCTGAAATTCATTACAAATGATCTTCCATAAGGAACCTCATTCTCTAATTACCATTAGCAAAATGACTATTCTCAAATTCAGAAGAAGCACAACCTTCTGCAATCGAATATCCCACAAAAATAAACATATGAAATTCATGCACATGACAATTTTTGCGCGTGTGTATTTGAAATCTAATACTAATTTGGAAGGGTCGATCAGTCAAGACCCAGTGAGATCAACTATTACAACCATGGTTTGGAATGTAACTCCCACGATAAGAAGAAAAGTCTCCTCTTACTTTATGATTTAATAGAAAAATGTGAGACTCAAACTCTCATCTCAAAAGTGATATGGATACACTACAAGAAAATGATGCATTTCTTAACAATTATGAAACAAATACTAAACTCGGGTGTGTACAAATATATTAATCTAGGGGGGGTGGGGGGTGGGAATTTTCGTTTAAGAACAAGATTACGAAAATACCCCTAATAGTCAATATAAATACAACGAGTGTAATATAGTGCGGAATTTAAATAACACTTGATGTATACATGGAAACCCAACCACTGGGAAAAACCACGGGCTGTATAGTGCGCCACACTCGAACCTCAAAATCCACTAATTGAAATGAAGTTTACAACCTATATAGACCTCGTCTAACACTCCGGTCTATAACCCCCCACTCCTACCACGCGGGCTTTTAAAAGTAGCTCTAGTCCATTTTGCTTGTGGTCTAAGCAACCTTAGCCAACAAGACTTAAATTCTCAATGAAGAGATAATACATCCTATGTGTGAATATATAAAAATACTCAATAAATGTAATGAGAGCTAGGCAACCCTATATGCTTATCTAGGATGATAATATGTTAATAAAAACAATCCTAGATATCAAAAACTAAATGACATATCATAAAGCTTAGCTAATCAAGATTAAGCAAAACCTAAATAGCTAATACAACACTCAATCATGTCATCACAAATAATCTCTATCTTGTATCTAAGATAGATCAAAAACATACAAGTGAAAAAGAGATGATTTGATATGAAGAACACTAAAATTAGATGATATTAGTGAAGAACATACCAAAAACGATGTGATGATGCAAAACCATACATGGATGAATCCTAAATGGTCATGGATGATCCTAGATGAACTTTGATGAACAAAGGAAATGGTTTGAGTGTTTAAAGGTGAGTTCTTGATGATTTTTCTCTTGAAAAATATTCTAAGTGAAAAATATGATATTTGGAACTTTTAAAGCTGACCTAAAATCATAGACGTGTATATATAGAGGTCATAAGTGAAGTGAGGTCGTTTTGAAAAAATGTATCAGGTATGGCCTTGTGCGTTGGTGACATGCGCTGGTCGACCAGCGCACCACCAGCGCAAAGCACAAAAATTGCACAGGCGCTGGTGGACCAACGCTGATGACAGGCGCCACACCAACGACACATCTCTGGACGAGTTGCGCTGGTGAGAGCTGCGTTGGACGTCCAGCGCACGACCAGCTGCAGACCACTGGGCGATTTGCACTGGTGAGCTGTGCTAGTCTTGTGCGTGACGACCAGCGCACATCACAATCCCTTTCATCCTCAAGCAAATGCAAGAGAGAGGAAGGGTGAGGACAATGCAACCTATTTCTAACATGATGAACATTTAAAAACATAAGATGCAATCAATATACACATGCAAGAAGAGAGATTAAATAATCAATAATGCATACACAAAACACAACACATTCAAGAATAAGAATTATGCAAGTGTTGTATGTGTGTGCAACTACTTCTCTTCATTGCAAGAAACACTAAGAAATATACCTTTGGAGTGCTTCTTACCTTGAGGTCTTGAGGTCTTGAGGGCCTTGAACTTGATTACTCATTTCCTAAGCTACCCTTTACATACAACCCCAATATGTGGTTTGTCCACGAAATAAGCCAATCAAAAAAACTGTCAAGAAATGTTTTCTCGATAGTTTTTCTAATTGTCAAGGATACTACTGTCAAGAATTCTTGACAGTTTTTAACTGTCAATAAATGCATTATTTTTATTATTAAAATTTTTTATATTTATACACAATTGCCGCTGCCGTACAACAACCGCCGACACCGCCTGCCCCGTTAATAATTGAACAATATTTATATATAACCTATATGAGTTGTTAGAAATAATAAAAAATAATAAAAAATAATAAAAACTTGTTAGATAAATTTAAATTTATTCAACTAATCAAAATTCTAATTTCTACGACAAACATATATTAAAAATATTTATTGAAACTTTTAATAAAATTATATTTTTTTTTTTTTAACATATATAGTGGAGTTTTTGGTCTATACTCTATGGTCACGTTTGGTTACATAGTGGGATGGTAATTGGAATTGTATTGGGAATGAAAATGAGAATGGAAAGGAAAGGAAAAATGAGTTTTTTGTTTGGTTGGAACTTTAGAATTAGTTTCTGAATTAGTATTATTTTGTTTTGTTAACAACAGAATGGAATGGAGTTAACTATATTTTGACCAAAATACCCCTAATTATAAAACATTCATAATATATAATATAAAATGCATATAATATATATATAATACATATAATATATATATAAATATAAATATATATAATATATATAATTTATAATATAATATATATATTATACAATATATAATAATATATTTATATAATATATATATTATATTATATATATTATATAATATATTATATATATAATTGTATAATATATATAATAAATATAATAATATAATATATAATATATAATATATTATATTATATATGTTTATATGTATATATATTATATATTTATATATCATTAATATAATATATAATAATAATATATTATTTTTGGAAAGAAGGATATTTTTGGAATGGAGTTGGGGCATATAAGGGTACTATTTATAGAATATAAATTTTAG
Organism: Acer campestre; assembly: GCA_954870605.1. Lineage (NCBI taxonomy): Eukaryota > Viridiplantae > Streptophyta > Magnoliopsida > Sapindales > Sapindaceae > Acer > Acer campestre. Next base: position 47,771,806 of record OX940799.1, read on the forward strand.
TTTGGAATGGAATAGGCATTCCATTGGTTTTTGGATGGAATACCCATTCCACCAAAATGGTGGAATCCCTATTCCAACGGAATCACCATTCCATTGCATTTTAACAAACCAAATGAATGGAATAGCTTTCTTTCCATTCCATCCAACCAAACATGGCATATAGGAGACTCATGACATCAATTGTAATAAGCATGATTTGGAATACAACTCTCACTACAGAGGAGATATTTCTCAACATGTATCTTGTAATTTAATGAACAAATGTAAGACTCAGATTACTAATTTATATGGGTAACTGAATTATTAACGTGTCTCTTAGTATGAAACAAGAGGGTGTAAAAATAAATAAACAATTTTTTAAAATTATTTTTTTGAATTTTTTAAAAGTAAATGATTTAAAAGTAAATTTATTAAATTTAAAATTTTACTTATCCAATATCGGTTTGTCCAAAAACAAATATCTTACTATAAAATAAATCCATATCGGGATTTTGTTTAGTGTTGAAAATAGGAAATAAAAGTTAAAAGAAATTATTAAAGATAAATAAATAAAAAATTGAAAAAACTATCTTTCTTGACAGTTCTCAAAAATTTTCAAAAACTGTCAAAAAAGACAGTTTTTCTTGTAGTAATAGTGCACACCAGCCATGTAGTTTGCTAAAAGTGAATGTATATTGTATGGAAGTCAAATAATTTATTTTCAGAGAAACAATAAATTTTATTGAATACTATCAGTCATAATCTTACTCAAATACATCGACTCTAGAAATTAAACAATACCAAAACAAATTATATAATTAAGAAAACAAATCCCAACAAATAAAAGATAAATTACACCTAAATAAGGATAAATTTCTAATGTTTTGGAGAAGGTGACCAAGTGGCCGGCAATTGCCTTGCTAATCTATGATTATCTCATGCATGGTGGTCTACTCGTTCGAGCATTGCTTCTTCATGAAACTTTTATGTAAGCTTCGCATTTGTATGCATTTTTTTTCTCTTTCATTTTGTAATAGTTTAGCAATTGAGAGAGATAAAAATAGGAGAATATTTCTCAAGTTAGGATCATCTCCTAACCGTGGTTCTCCCTAGTGTTTTTTTTTTTTTTTTTTTTTTTTCTCTCTCTAAGTTTAAGTGAAACACTTACTTGCATGAGTAAGAAAAGAAAGGGTTAATTCAACCTGGCAAATGTCTCAGATTTGAATCGTCCCACAAAGATGGTATATTAAAAAACAAAACAAAAAAGAAGCAAGAGGCTAGGCCAGACACCATATATCTCGGTTTTATGTATCAGAAAATGACTTGACAGAGAAGTGGAGCAAAATTGGGGAGGTAAAACTTTATGCCAAATTTGTCTTTGACATCTCATCACAAATTTATACCCACCATTTTCCAATAGAGTAATACTAGTCTTCTTAAAAAATTTCCCAATTTTTTTCCCAAATGATGTTGATATATGAGGTGTCAACATCTTGTAAATCAAGAGATTACGTGTGAGTGATGCGATGTTAATACCTCATGTGCCAACATCATTTAAAAAAGAATTTGGAAAAAAATATTAAAAAAAAATTAGGAAGCCTAGCATTACTCTTTCCGATATTCAGACCAAAAAGCCAAAACATTTTCCCCACCACGAATTGAAATTCAAAAAATGCATAAGTTTGAGAGAAGAAATAACTAACAAAAGTGGAGCAACATGATAAGTGTTCTGCAAATACATAAAAAAGTAATCCTCAGCTATAAAGTCAACATCAGGACCTAGAGAATATATATAGGGCATAAAATATCTCTTCTTTTTTCATCAAAAAAAAAATTATAAATTTTTTCAACCATAACTACAACCACACAGAGCACCTGAAATTGCATTTATGTTTTAAGATGAAATTGCATTATTATTTTTTAAGATAAAACACAAAAGAAAATAAAATAAAAGGAGCAAATGCAATCTTTGTCAATGATAAGAACCCACAACACTTAGATATGGCATGAATGATTGATGACTGACGAGCATTGAGTTGTTTGCCACTTAGCAGAGCTAGCCATATTCATATGGGCAGTTGGGAACAGCACATAACACATTGGCCAGTGCAGAATAACCCAATAGAATCACTTTAATCGCATTCAGATTCCAAATTAATATATATTGTTACAACAAGATTAGAAAAACAACACGGAGGAGAGTCCCACTAAGACTCGCCACATGTCTCCATCAGTTTGGGCCATCCTAGTAATATTTCAACACACATATTATCCAAATGTTGTTGACTACTTGACTATATAATTGTATTAATGGTAGCATATTGTGAGTCTGAACTTGAAACCATTTGACCCACTTATTAGTTTGGTTGAAATCTCAAACTTTAATCCCAAATTTTGACCACAGCCCACTTTAGTTTAGTGGTAAAGAGCGTTCATTCATAATGTCCCAAGTTCAATTGCCAGGGGTATATAAAAAATATTCAGGAAAAGGTTAAGAATTGCCATCCTCAAATACCAAGAATAGATTGATTTAAGCACTTTATGCTGCAAACCACTTCATATTGTTTCACTGTTATCATATATATATATATATAAACCATGAAAGAATTCAAAATTGCCACCCTACCATTTCATATTGTTTCATTGTGGTCATATCCACATGTCGTATATAAAAAAATAAAACAAAAACAAATACATAAAAAGAGTTCAGATTTGCTGTCTCAAATGCTAAGAATATATTGATTTAAACACTCAATGTCTCATGTCATTTCATATCTACAGATATATATATTATTTTAAGGAAATGTGATCTAAGTGTATATGTTAAAATTTTAAAATGAAATAAATAATTCATATTTATTCTTTCAATATATCCATATATAACTTTTTATATTTTAAAAGAATAAATCTAAATTTCCATTCATTTTCTTAATTCTTAATATGTACCCTTCATTAATATTTTTTATATTGAAAGCAACACCAATTATTTTTTTCCATTTTTGATGTCTACAAAGACAGAGCCCAAGAATGAGAAAATTATGATGGGCAAGGTTTTTTTTTTTTTTTTTTTTTTTGAAATCATGATGGACAAGTTTTGGACTCATTTTGCCAGTATATTTTAATGATTGATTATTATATTGGCATTCTTTGTATTATTGTGGCTCAAATAATTAACCAATCACATGCATGGTATAGATACCAATTACCAAATCAAGTGTGGAAGCCCCTAGAAATGAAGGAATGATGATGGATTTGCAAAGATTAAGACAAAATGTGCTCAGCTGGGGCGGTCCGTCTTCTTCTTATCTTCAATTTCTTATTTAATTATAAAACTTACAGTAATTCAAAACATCACGTACAGATCTTTATCTTCAGTTTTCACCACTACCATGATTTTCTATAGAGATTGAATTATTATTTTATTGTTCTTTCTACTTTGCAGCATTAATGTTCTGATTTTCACTTTTTTTTTTTCTTCTGCAAAAATTATGAAGAGCCAACTGATCATCCACATCCTAGCTTTTGCATTCAATTAATTGTATGTCTATTTTTACCCTTTTACAAGTATATAGTTGCTTGGGATGTTGAATGGACAGCTAGAATTTATTTATTTTTATAAATAAAGATTAATATTATAATCTTATAGATCAGTTCCACCGCTATAATTTGTCACTTTAGATTACTGGGATTCTTGAATTTCGGTTCGGTCTTCCTATTAACATTCATGTGCATACATATTAAATTACAGAAATGAAAGTGGACCTCTTAATTTTAAAATAATACCCTAACTTCCTTATCTTCTCACATCTAAATGATTTCAAAATTTACCAAATACTTTATTTGAATTACTAAAGGAGTAATTCTAATATTACTCTTTTATAAACTTTATAATGCTAAACATCCCAATTTAAAGTTTAATGTCTCAGATTTGAACCACAACCAAACCACAAATGGTATTAAAAAAAAAAAAAAAAAAATTCACCACCACCGTAAATAATATATATAAAAACCTCAACTTATGTCATAAATTGTTATATGAATGCACTCTAATTTTACTTACCACACATGTTTTCCTTTTTCTTTTGAACTTATGTCTTCAAATTGAAATCAAGGGAACATCCCCTCTTAGCTCGGGTATTATGCACCTTGATCCCTTTCATATTAATGGTGAACGGTTTGATTACAATATGCATTTTACATTTTATAAATATGTGTGTGGAGTTTTTTTTTTTCCCGTGTTGTAAAAGTAAATATTCGGATTGGTAATATAGTGTTTAATCTCGATAAGTTATGGTAGAACCTTGACTCATTCGATGTGAGGTTTACAAATACAAAAACAATAAAATCAAGATAAAATATCAAAGTCTTCCATATTGTTTCAAAATTATCAATTTAATCCAAAATTTTAAAGAATTAGGCAATTTAGTACATAATTATTATTTCATTTACTATCAAAATAGTCCCTATTGTTTAAATTTATACGGAGTTTTAAAATATTTTGAATTTGACACTCCTAAATAATTTTTGGTTTAGTATAATAGCCCACAAACTAATATCTCTGGCTCTTCCACCTGACGGTGGGGGGAGGGTTTTTTCGGTTTTCATAAAAGTTGTTTTTGCCTTAATATTGAACCAATAAAACCAATACAAAGGGATTTGTTTTTATTAAATTTTAAAAATCAACCGCTTCGGTCTCAATTTCTATCAAATTTAAAAATATAGAGAATATCATCAATTATATCAAATATAAAGTACGTCCACCCCAGTGGCCAGTGCAGGTAGAAAACGGCTTATCAAATTATATAGAAATATAAACCTAATTAAATATTATATTGACAAGCCAATCCATCACCAAGTATTTATTTATCGTTATTATCCTTATTAATATTTTTGTTGTAACATGCACATTACCTCTAAGTAGAGATAGTAATGCACCTCTCTTTCACAATCGTGGTAAGAGATTCGAGTCTCACCATCCGCATCTTACAAACATGTGTGGAAAGTTTTTTTTCTAATTTTTGGAAATAGTTATCCGGACCTCACATATATTGTTCAATTGTAATAGTTGTAATACTTCAAAAAACATATTTATATATAGAGTATGTGAGGTCTACCTTACTTTAATTTCGGGAAAAACCTTGATGAAATCACATCAATTTTTATGAATTTTGATTTAAATTTTTTTGTGAATGATAAGTTTAATGAAATCTATCTATGAATAAAATTTGAAAATTTTTTAAGCACTAGAATTATTTAACCCGATTTTGTTAAATATAAAGGCATTGGAAAAATGAGAGAAATGTAGGAAAATTCAAAACAAAAAAAAAAAAAAAAAAGTTCTAGTTATAGTACTGAAAAATTCTCAAATTTTATTTATGCGTAGATTTCAATGAACTTATCATCCACACAAAAATTCAAATCAAAATTCATAAAAATAGATGTTTCATCAATGTCTTTACCGAAATTAAAGTAAGGTATATCTCACTTGATAGTTACTATATATATTAGGTATTACACTATTATATAAATTCTAGATTTTTGGAGGAGGAAGAAGGACTTGAACCTACAACTTAGTGACACAAGTGTGAGTAGGGATGGGCATTGGAGAAATGAGGATGGATATAGGTCACAATCCCACCCCACCTAAAAAAAAAAAAAAAAAAGTTTCCCCAAATGAGGATGGGGAAGTGGGGATTTGGGTATCCGAGGATAAATGTCCATCCCTAGGTGTGAGGGGTTTACACCAGACCAACCTCATCTCGTCATATATATACAAGTGCATACACTTTGAGTCAAAGTATGTAAATCTAATGGTTCACATCCAACGCACTGATGAAGTTATATCAATGTACACTGACTTGAATATATATATATATATATGTGGCTGCTCTTTCTTTGTTGTTGTTGGGTTGGGGGTGCTTCCCTTTTGTTTCTCTTCAATAAAGATTGCTGTTTCAAATATATGAAATTTAAATATATATTGTTGTAACGTTGGACCTTTAAACATTTGAACAAACAAAAAACTTGATTTAAATATTTATATTAATAATCAAAATGATTATGTGCTATCATAAAGTATTTGTATACCAATAATGCTAAAAAAAATAAATAAATAAATAAAAAGAAAGTTCAAAATCAACACAAAAATATGGCAAGTAATTTGTTCTTACCACATCATTTATAGAACCTAGATTAAGCAACACTACAGCACGATAATATTACAGTGGGATCTGGATGTCTACTTCTTTAATCGGGAGAAGTCAACTCCCAACACTAAGAGAGATCTCCACACATTTACTGTGGTTTTATAGACAATTGTAGAACAATATATCAAGTGTTAAGTTTTGATAGATTAATGGAGATTGTAAGTCCTATCAAAAAAAAAAAAAAAAAAAAAATGGAGATTGTAAGTCTTCAGCCACCAAAGCTATGGACCTTTGACCATTGCAACGGTTTTTCAATTTTTGAAATTTAAAACTTTTTCATTTTTTTGAAATCTAAAACCATATATTTTTTAAATCTTTGGATCAAAGTCCTATATGTATTAGAGTTCCGACCTGTTAAAAACATACACCGTAACTCTCTTACATATTGTGGGAGAGATGTACAAAGTACAATACGACTTAAAAGAAGATATAAATGTAGTGTTAACATGAGTCTTAAAGGCATAGCAATATAGGTTAAAAACATAAAAGTTATTATATAAGGAAAGTCAATTACAGTATTTATTGTATTATTACAATAAATACAGTGATTGAGTTTTCTATAAAAGAAATGTTTATGTTTTTAACATGTGTCCAAAGGAAAACATCTAACCATTTTTTAAAATGATATATCGGACTGAAATGTAATGAGCTAACAATTATTACACTAACAATTCCAAAAAAAGAACTATACTCATTAACCTTATTATATTTTACCACCGTTCAATGTGTACGAATTTCATGAAAACATATAGATAGAACTTTAAAATTGTATTAAAATGTATTATAAAAATATAATAACGTGGATCACTGGTGTAGGGCCTGTCGGCAGATAAGGGCGAATTCCACCCTCTCAATTTTTTAATTTTTCCTAAAGAAAGCATATAAAATTATATTTTTTATAATATCGAGATAATCATCACCAAGTATTTATCAATATATTTTTTGGAATGTTTTGGTATGTAAATAATATTTTTCTTTTTTTGGAATGTTGGAAGTTGAAATTCGGACAAACTCTTTAAAAGTATCATGGGATCGAATGCTATTATTGTAAATATAATAATGTATTTTATTTTATATTGTCGAATAATTTTAATTTTAGGCACATAGATCAATATGCATCGTAAGATCCATCCAAATGGGGACGGCAAAATCCTCTATTGAAACAGTACAAATATTTGCAAGGATTTGCTCTATTTGGATAGGGATGGATATTATTACAACGAAGTCCATTTCATATTCGTTTCACCCGATCCTCGTTATCAATTTTAGGTATTTTTTTTTAAAAACTTTCACCGTTGATAAGATTCGAGCCACTGATTTGGGATAACCCTAAGTTCATTCATCTATCAGCTGAGTTACGTCCCTGTTGGCATCAATTTTAATATTTTATAAATATAAAAACTTTATATTTTATTGTTAATTTAATTGTTAACTCTAATTATATAAATAAGTTGTTTTCCTTACCTAATAACCTAAAAGCTAGTGTTTTTTTTTTTTTTTTTTTTTAAAAAAAAAAGTTAATTTATAAATATAATCTCAATGAGACAAACTTAGGTTGTGTTTGATTTTTTGTCTGAAAACTCAACAGTACTGAATTGTACTAAAGACTAACAACCGAAAAATATGTTTATTTTTTTATACTAAAAACTGAATATATCTGATAAGGTTTTTTTTTTTTTTTTCTTTTTTTCTTTGAAGTTACAAATATCGGAAAATAAATATTTTTGCATCTATACCCTTTCAAATGTTATTGCTCTATATTTACATTTTAACTATAGCAAGCAATTTAAACTATTATTTGTTATATATTTACATTTTAATGTATTAAAAGATAATATATAATAAGTAATTTAAATAGTTAAAAAAAATAGTAATTTAAAAAAATTTAAAAAAAAATTATAGTTTGAAGCCCTCGCTTCAGTTTCAAATTATGAAAAAAAAAATAAAAAAAATAAAAAAAATGTCCTTAACATAATGATTAATGAAGCTAGAAATCTGGATTCCAATATAGTTGTTTGAGTCCTGAAGTAACTAGGTTATGTGGTTGCTAAAAAAAATTTAAAGGTGAGAAGAAAAAAAATATATTCATATGGCTAGGGTCATGAGAGAATGAAAAATTAGAAATATATTTTGTTTGTGAGAATAGTTTTGGGAATATAAAATTGCTATAAATTTTAGTTGTTTTTAGTTAAGTCAAAAGTGGAAAATTTTATTCCTTCAAAAAAAAAAAAAAAAAAAGTGGAAAATTTTCACTTTTATTAAAAAGTGATTTTAAGAGTTATTTAAGTGATTTTATCACTTAAAATATCAAACAAAACAACTTACTAGAATATATTAAGTGTCATTAAGTATTAAGTGGAAAAATCAAGCAAGCCCTTAGTCAAATGTGTGAGTTTATTATTATTTTAAAATTTTCATTCTTATTGTTATGGTTCTTAAGGAGTTACCAAGAATGTTTAATGTGATGAATTTTTTTTGAAATATCTGTCCATATTCGTTTCTCCCTTTAAAAATCTTTAAAATGTACGATTATGAATATTGGTTATATTTTTGTCATGTAAAATATAAATATTTAATATTTTTAATTAGATATAAGGATTGACGAAGCGGATATAGATATCCCTACCTCAATTCAGGGGATCCTCCTTGCCTACTTAAAAACGGAGATGGATTTGGGGATAAAAATCTATATCTCAATCAGATACATGAATGAATATTGAGTCATTCATCTTCAATCCACTTTATTGTCATCCTCCAATAAGATATAATATGGGCTAGTATTGATATACGTATTTGTCATATTACACCAAAAGAATTAAGGGCTCGTTTGGTGCGTGGGATATAATAGAATTATTTTCATGGGATTGAATTGAATGGGATAAGATTGGATTAAAATAGTCCTATCTCATGTTTGGTATGGTATAAGATTGGATAAAAATATAATTTTATCATATATTTAATACATTGTGAAATTAATTAATATAAAATTAAATTAAATTATTTTTAAATAATTAATTATTTTTAAAATAATTAAAAAAATTAAATTAATATTAAAGAAAATAAAATTTTTTTAATTAATAATTCATATTTTAAAAACATTTTGAAATATTATAATAATATATATTAAATAAATAATTAATTAAAAGAAGAAGAATTGTTTTAAATATGAGACTAAATAGCCCCATTTCACCCGGATACAATGGTTGTATTGAATTGGACTGATTAAAATAATTATTTAAATTAAATTTTAAAAAATTAAAGATTTTAAAACCAATTTTAAATGAAATTATATTTATTTTTAGTTGTTAAAATTGAAAATTATTATTTTTAAAATGTTTAAAATAAAATATTTTATTAATTATGAAAATATAATTATATTTTAATCACATAAAAAATAAAATAAATTGAAAAGAGAAAAAAAAAAAAAGTATAAATTGGTGGGACTAATATTAGTCCCACCATTTGTGGTAGGACTAATTAGTCCCACATTGATGGGATAAATTGCTTGTATGGGATTAAATAATCACATCTCATGCAAGCAACAAACATGGGAGATGGTCGGGACTAAAATTAGTTCTATCTCATCCCATAACACGCACCAAACATGCCCTAAGGGAAGGAGTTAAGTTACAAATTGCACCCTATGAACAGCTGGAAAAAAAAAGTATGAACAATTGGAAAAAATATAAATATGTATACATTTTAAATAATTTAATCTTTATTGTTGGAGATTTAATTTTTTATTTTATTTCATTTTTTAAAATATTATATCGAACGGGTCAAGTCAAGTCTGTCAAGATCAAGTAATACATGTGCGATCCGAATATTTATTCCAATAAGACTTGTCAATATCAAGTAGTACATGTGTGGCCTGAATATTTGTTCCAATAAGACTTGTCAAGATCAAACACTACATGTACGATCTAGATATCTACTCTCATAACATAGAGAGAAAACTATTCATACTTATAAAGTTTTTTTTTTTTTCCCTTGAAACGGCAATTTATTCAAACAAACAGCCAACCAAGAGAATCCCATCAAAAGAGGCAACCACAAGAAAGACGCAAAAAACACGGAGGACCAGCTGAAGCCCCCACGCCCAGCAAAACCAACCAAACCAGAAACCCAAAACCAAACCCCCAAAACAGAGCAAAACTAACACCCACACAAACAGAAACTCAAAACACACTCCAAACTACATTCTCCCGAATCCCCATCCAAAGCCATCCCCCTCTTAGCTAAACCATCAGCCATCGAATTAAAAACTCTAGGAGCGAATCTCACCATGGTGGGACTCCATGTAAAAAATATCTCCATTCACTAATGCAGAAAGACAGGAGCACGCCACGTGTGCTAGGAGAGAAAACAAATTTATTAATCGTTGGTGGCACAAACAAATTTACAAATATCTCATCGTCTCATCATATGTCTGCTACTCACATCATGACATGAGTAACTTATAACATTCCATATGTTATAATAGAAATGCCCATCCTATATCGGATGCATGCACTGAAATATTTATCCTACATCAAAATTATGAAAGTAGTGCAATTTAAAGTCTAATGTGTTTCCATCCACAAAAATAAAAATGAAAAACAAACAACTGGCATAAAATTTCTGAACCTTGGTACTTTGTCTCTCCCAACAGGTTGTGAAGGGGTTTGGTACTTAAGTTTACCTTTGAACGGTAAAACCAGATATAATTACCAAATGGTTGGGTCTTGGCATGGCTGGATTTGTAATATAATCACTAGATTTGGGTTTCAATTAATTTGAAAATTCAAACCTATAAGAACCAAAAAAGTAATATCCGTTACAAAATGAGGTTGTTCTAGTTATATATCATCCACACCTATATAATGAGATTGTGGATTCGAATCGTATTCTTTTCTCCCAAACCCTAAATTTAATATAATAATTCAATATATATATATCCGAATATTATCGTGATGAACAAAACAAAGTAGAGGTTTGTATTTCATGAATCAAAGTATATGAAACTATTACAAGATGCCTAGCTGTACCAACGAATTAATTCTAGTTCACAAACGTGGAAAGGGATTATACTGTACAAGCAACGACAAAAGACAACATGAAGAAGAAAACAACAAACACACAAGCCAAATCAAATATAGTTTTCACAGGAAAAGCAATCTTCATTGGCCACATGTGCTCCTTGTCCTCCACTCTTTCCTTGGCCACTTCTGTTCTTGTACTTATCTTCCTCTCTCAAATCCCAATTACTTATTAATTATATCAATTTAAAAAATTAAAATTAACCCTTTAATCAATAGGACTCTTCTTTGAAGAAAATATAATTAAATTACGAGTCGGTTACCCTTTAAATATCTCACTTCTTGATAGTTTTAAACGTCAATCATTCTTGAGGGTTTTTAAACTTTAAAACTTCTTGATGATTTTTTGTAAATCACCAAATTCTTATAATGATGGTTTTTGAAAACCTTCACATATGATTGATGGTCGAAAAAATTTGTCATAAATAAGTGTCATAAATGGTTACTTTTTGTGCTTGTTTTATTGATAAAAGTGTGAATTCCAAAAATTCTTAAATTTTGATGAAATTCAAAATATAATTTTGTGATTTCGAAATTAGATTCATCCCTGCCACGACCTAAAGCCCTCCCTTGTGCTTAATTAACCAAATTAAATTCCCCTAAGTTGGGAGTTTTGACCTAATTTCAAAATGGCATAAGGTTGTTAATTTGTTTTTCTCCTTTGATCTAAACCTGGTTTGGAAATTGTCCTTGATAAAAATACCAAAAAAAAAAAAAAAACCAACTGTATATTACATTTTTAAAAAAATATATATATATAGATTGTGTATTATATATTTTTTTTAAAAATGTTTGTAGGTTTTGTAACCAAAATTACCAACTAAATTAATAAGGAACCAAATGTTTTCCTATTTAAGGGAAACTAAATGAAAGTGTCATATGTTTGTCCTAATACGTCATGGAAGAACATGTGGGTAGTTCAAACATCTCAACTTAATTTCTATATCATGATATATAACAAAAGAAGGGTTCTGCTTCTTTGAGTACATGCCATGATTGCATTTAATAAGACAATCTTAGTATACTTACAGAGAAGATATTAAAATTGTTATCAAGAAGTGCTGAATCAAAACAACACTAAAAACAAAAATTAGCCATTTGAAACTGCGCTGATGAGAAGAGCTAGTTAGCTAGAGATCTTCCTTTGGGCACATCATGACTTGTCTTTTAGTAGGTAATGCAATAGAAGATTGATTATGATTTTTACTGGTTATTTATTTACACAATTGTAATTCTTCTTCCCTCTTTTGGACTTTCTATTGCAGGTTCAATAGTTACTAGTTAGGTTTTTCCCAACAATTCATCAACAGTACTACACAGAGGGGGGGAGGGATGATCAAAACATTTTGATTAATTTAATTAAAAGAAGTAAGCACAATTTTTTCGATGAATTTTCCACAATTTTCTCTATCAAACCATTCAAGTGGAATAACAGAAATTCTGATATTGAGCCGTGTTATTCCAATCAAAAAATAAAAGAACATTCTATTATTCTACGATCCAATACTATATAATGTCTTTTCTAACTTTTATATATATATATATATATAAATAAAACGTTATTTTTTTAAAATATATTTATTTATTTTTTTCACACTACATACGGTCAACTTTCAGCTTGAAATGAAGATTGACTGTGATTATTATATGTTGAGCAGCAGCATATTTGTTTAATACGAAAGGACAATATGTCGTATTTGTTTGCTATACATATCTTTCACTATCTCTTTAACAATTTATATATATATATGTATATAATCATTTTGTGATATATTAAAATCATATTAATAAATATAAAAATAAAATAAAAAGATGGAAGAAAAAAAGAAAAATTCAAAACCGTAATTATTATGTACCATAAATCATAATAAATAAACAATACATCAATGTCACCTCTAAAATCATGTCAAATTAATTTTTCTTCGTTTTTTTTCAAGGTAACGGACCTACCCATCAAATGGAAAAACAAGTGCTTCAATGTGAGCAGGTATGGAAATAAGAATAAAAAACCTCTTAATTAATCGACTATAATTTCCAATTGAAGTTTGAAACCAAGTCGATCGATCTGGATGATACCCAGTAGTATACTTGTTAGTGTGCCAAGCTTACATCACAATGAGCTATAATTAATATATAATAAAGTTACAATAATTATTTGAAAAAACAAAAATTGAGATTATACCAAGCAAAGGAGAAACACGCTGTTGTTTAATTTAAATTCAAAAATAAAATATGAGTTTATTATGTTAAATTAATATAGGATGGTGGTTTCATTTGTATTGTTAATCAAGCTAGATTTCCTAGTCGAAGTTAAAATAGGTTATTTAAATGTTATAATGTTATATGAGAGAGAGGGGATCATGTAATAAATTTTTGGAAGAAGAACTATCATAAGCCCAATATGGCAGGAATAGGCTTAGATTTTTAGGCCCAAAATAGTCATAGGTTTCTTCATTTCAATTTTTTGTAATATTTTTGGTAAGTAAATAGTCATATGTGATTGTTTATGCTAGAAAATTTTATCTATTATCCACATTCATAATAATAAAATACTACTTGTTACCTATACCTACTATGTAACAAATTTGTTACCATTGTGTTATAAATTATACATGAATTTTATTATATTGCATAGATGTTTTGTAAAATTAATTGTTATGAAATATGACTTTTTCACCAAATTAGCAACTCTTAATTGAGTTCCCTCCATCACAATGAAGGGATCATCATGTCCTACCTTAACTAAAAAAAAAAAAAAAATTGTTAAGAAATCTCTCTTCTTAACATGATAATACTTATATGAGTCGTACTTATAATATTTGAGTCATACTTATAATGTATCTAGATATATCCCAAATCTCAATAGACTAGAGGCCAGCTATCAAAATAAAAAACGATGGCATAGATTTTTATTAGCACTAAATATTTTTTATTACCCACAGAATGATATTGTTTCATGAAGTGGTTGATGATAAAGATAAACTATTGAAATTGAAGAGGTGAACAAGAAGATTATTTACCATTGCCATTGGAGCCGGATTAAGTGCGAGGTGATGGCAGGCCCAGACTAAGCCCATTTCAATCTCTTCCCAATGAGCCTGCATGAACAACATCAAAACCCACTTTTCAATAAATATTCAAGTTTGTATTTTGTGTTCCTTGGTCTTTCTTCAATTTTAAAAATTTTTAATTCCAACTTTTCACTAATGATTTTACTTATCAAAATTTTCATTTAAATAATTGATAAAAAAGAAACACTGTTAATTATAAATTAAGGACCAAATGTGATATGTTGTCAAAATATAGGGACTTTTCTGAATAAGTTATTTTAATTAACAAGTAAACAGATGACACGGGCGGAAGTTTGGGTTTGGGGGACCAAATCATAAAAATCTAAAATTAATAGAGTTAAAACTTATAATATATATACTTTTTCATTTTAAAAAGGTTTTTTTTTTTAGCTATTATTTATATAAAAAAAATGTGGGGTAATAGGGTTCCGTTCAAACAGATGATATAAAGTGATGTATTTTCTATGAAATTAGAATCAAAGTATTTTTTTTTTTTAAAAAAAAAAAAAAAAGAATTGAAGATTTCAATATAGTAAAAGATGTTAAAAATCAATATGTGTCATTTCAAAAGAGAAAAAAAAAATTGTGACATTTGAGAAATATTTCGTCCAACAAACCACTTAGATTTTTTAAGGCAAGCAAAAGCTGAATTATCATACAAATTTGCAGAGCCCGGGATGCACTGGCATGTGAGTCCAGCACCATTGTTAACACAGGTTTCATCTCCACACCACACTAGAGTACAAGCTGTTCAACCAAAATTTAATTTCTTGCTTCAAATATAAATATATATTATAGAGTGAATTAAAAGCATGTATATATTGTATATTGGTACTGTCTGATAGATAGCGGCAGAACTGGTGGAGGCGGTGGCGATGGTGGTGGCGGAATCCCGTCGGTGCAGTTAAAATTTACGGTGCCTGCAAATTCGTCATCAATTACTTCATAAATCATAATCATATCCTTATGAACAATTATAATTATTAATTAATTAAGTTGATACTGTTAATCACATGGTTAAAAAAAACAATGAACGAAATTGTTTTAAGGCAGACACAATCTTCTTGTGATTGTATGTTCACCGAAACGCCATGTAAATTACCACACATACAATGTTAGAAAAAAAAAGCGGTAAAATTATAATATATTATTCCACATCAAAAGATTCACATACAATTCTGATTTAACAAATCATAAAATTTAATAGTATGATTTGTCAATGTATAGCAGTAGGTTTTCCTAAGATTTCAATCTCCTTTCAAAAATTAATTTATTTCGAATAATTACAAATTTGGAGTTGGAAAATGGGACATGATTTTAACTAGTGCTGATAAAACGGGCCAGGTCCTGGCAGGCCGCCGGTCTTGCCTGTTTCAGTTGCGGGCTCGGATCGGTCCGGCACGTCGGCTTAACAGGCTTGGCCCAAGCCTGTTAAGCCAGCGTGCCATGCTGGGCCTAAGTGGTGCGGCCTGGAAGCAGACCCAGCATGGCCCGCCAGGCCTGTGGACCTGCCTTAACAGGTCGACACGTGAGTAGGCCTGTTAAGGCCCGTCAGAATTAAAAATTTCAAAAAAAAATTTTGAAAAAAAAATTCAAAGCCCGTTAAGGCCATAATAGGCCATCCCACCACTGGCCATGTGCCCAAGCCGGGCCTACCCTCCTCCCAAACAGGCCGTGCCTAGCACAGCCCATTACGCCAACGGGCCTAGGCCGGTTTATTTTGACAACACTAATTTGAACATACAATTTCATTGATTTGGGTTTACTATTGAGCAAGCTCAAATTCAATTTATCTTTATTGTATTTGATGTCTAGAAATAATATAAGTTTCTTTTTGAATGTATTTACTAATTTGGAATCGTAACGAGGGAAAGAATGAAAGATAAGCACGTTAAGGTAAATGCAGCTTGATATATGACATCACTATCGATCACACACATTCATCCATCATGAGGCTCTAAGCGTGTTGAAGTATGCATATATACGTACATATTTGTAAATGTAACACTATATAGTAAACAAAGGTCTTGATTTTTTTTATTTTTTTTTTCAAAACCGTCCTAACTATAGATTTATTTCGTACATATACATATAGGTACATTTAGTAGAATTGAGAAAGAATAAATTTCTTACAGTTGGGCATAACACAGGAGGGGAAGGTGAAATCACCGATTTGAATATTCTTCCAGCCAAGCTTAAAAAAAAGTCTACCAACTAAATAACTAAATTTCTTTTTCCAAAAACTTTATTTTTAATAGATCTACTACAAGTAAATCTTTTAACAATAGAGGTTTTTCAAAAGCCCAACTAAACAAGCTCTTTATATGGAAGCATAAACATAAAATCTGAGTGCTAGCAAAAGTAAAACCCCCAAGATTGATTATTAAATAAAGTTAAATGAGGCATGGGAAGCAACCAAGGCAAAGGGAAATAGGCATTAACATGTATAGACAAGATGATGTTGGTTCAGTGATTTGCTCATCACCTCTACATTATAAGGTTATCGGTTCGAGTGTGTCCTCCTTAAATCCCGATTTATTGCAATGTAAAAAAAATAAAAATAAAAATAAAATAAAATAATAAATATAAAAAATGTTAACATCAATTTGTTATTTGGGCGTGCATCCATTTCCAATCCACCACTTTCGTTCTTTTAACTTCATTTTCTATGAGTATGTTAATGTCTAATGTCTACAGTTTTGTTATCTCCAAGAGAAACATTTTAGTGAGTCAAAATCACCGTGTACTCACGTCGTGTATTGTGATATATATAAAATTAGATGTGATCCCTCGTCATACTATGATCATTGACTTGTCTTTTAGTAGGTAATGCAACAAGAGATTGACAATTATTTTATTGGTTATTTACTTATTTTACTTATTTATTTACATAATTGTACTTCTTGTTTCATAAAAAATGTACTTCTTCTTCCGGCCAGTTTATTGGATTCTCTTGTAAGGGGGAGAAATCTAAGAAAATGCAAGCACTATTAAGACATGTGGATTTCCACTAAACAAATTTGTTTTTGGCTATTAAGACATGTGGATTTCCACTAAACAATGGCTTCTTGAAGAAGATTATGCACTTGTCAACTACACATCCATTTCTTCCATGCAAAGCTGGTAAGTGTCATGTTGTTTGTAATATTTTAATCGGTCCATGCTCTTATAAATAACTTTGTTTTGTAAAACGTGAGAGGTTGGTTTTGTTGTTGTTGTTAACTATTGCTTTCAGAGAATAAAAAGGCAATGTTCTCAAATCTCTATTTCTCCTCTTCTATTTCTCTCGTTCATCCCTTCTTTCTTATTGCATTTTATTCTTTATGTTGTTAATTAATTATTATTCCCTATTATGTTTCCAATTTTATTATAACACGTTATCAGCACGAATGCTGTTATTCCCAGAACCTGAAGTTCTAAATTTATTATTATTAAAACCTGAAGTTTCCAAATGTTTATTTATTAATACCAGAACCCGCAGTTCTGAATTTAATTTCTCGCACTTTACTTTTATGCAATTTATTTTACTGCATTTTATTTACTTTTAAGCAATTTATTTTCTCGCATTTATTTATTTATATGCTTTTATGTGATTGGCCATGCCAACCTACCAGAACCTGCAGTTCTGGATTTACTTTATCGCATTTATTTATTTTTATGCTTTTATGAGATTGGCTATGCCAACCTACCAGAACCCGCAGTTCTGGATTTATTTTTTCTCGCATTTATTATTACGCATTTTACTTTACGCAATTTTTATTTAAACAATTTGGTTACCCATCAAGAACCTGAAGTTTATGAATTTATTTATCATTACCAGAACCTGAAGTTTCTGGATTTATTTATTTACAAATATTCGTTTATATATCTGAAGGTATAAATTCCTCGGATTTTTGTCAGACCATAAGTCTTGACTCCGATTGTGATTTTCGGATAACCAGAAGTTATAATAATGTCAAAGCCTGTAAATTTGAAATTTACTGCACTGGAAGTGTCTGAGGACGATTATGATCTGAAAGCCCAATACCTAACGGTCACAGAACCAGAAGTTCTATGGCATGAAATAAAAAGACCGATTTAATAACCAACCAGAAGTTGCATTACCAAATACCAGGTATCAGTGGCAACATTTACATTTTCAAGACTTTAGATCAGTCTCTAAGTATAATACTACTTTATTCAAAATCACTACACAGCTGAAATTGTGTGGTCAGGATGTAATCCGAAATCATTAATAAAAATAGTAAATTTTCTCCCCTATTCATTTTATCTCATTATTCTTCTTCATCTTATTTCTGTTATATTATCTATTATTTTAATTTTACGCATCTATTTAATTTTATGCAATTTATGTATCTGAATATGCCAACTAACCGGAACCTGAAGTTTCTGGATTTGTATAAATTATGTGTTGAGCCTAACTAGGTCAACCGTTAAGTTTCTGAAATTTAAACCAAGCTCGGCTAGACCGACTAACCAGAATCTGAAGTTTCTGGATTTATCATTATAATATTTAAGTTGACACGGTTTTACAAACTGATCAGAATATGTCTGGATTCATTAATATGTACATGAATGTCATACTTGGGACCTGAAGTTCTAATTTTGAATACAAAGTAATTGAATCTGAACTTGAAGTTCTTAAGTTTTGAACACGAAGTTCTAATCAGACTTGAAGCTCTGAATTCAATTTAAATTGTGATATTTAAAATTTTTATGTCAAAGTTTATTAGAACCAGAAATTCTGAATTGAATCAAGTCATGATTCTTTTATCTAGAAAGTAAATTTGTAATTTCTATTTAGAACCTGAAGTTTTCAGAATTTTATGAACCTGTAGTTCATGGTTGAACCGGAAGTTCGAAAGATCAATATGATTCATGATTTTGTTTTATGAAGTGATATATTTTCATATCTGCATGTTTATATTTTTGATCACTCTATCTGATTTGCACTTTATTTATTTTTGTTTTTGTTTTTGTTTTGTGAATAGATATGTCTCTAAACGATAAATTGATTGATGTTGAAAAACAAGATACAAGAGATATATGTCTGGCCGATAGTGCAACGACGCATACAATTCTGCGGA
This sequence comes from Acer campestre, assembly GCA_954870605.1. Classification (NCBI taxonomy): domain Eukaryota; kingdom Viridiplantae; phylum Streptophyta; class Magnoliopsida; order Sapindales; family Sapindaceae; genus Acer; species Acer campestre. The sequence goes on from OX940799.1 coordinate 47,791,227, forward strand.
ATAAGAAATATTTTCTGAATTTGACCTTGCTCAAAGCAAATGTTAATACAATATCGGGTCCCGCAGATCTGATAGAAGGCTCCGGTAGAGCCATGATATTGTTACCAAACGATACTAAAATATGTATCAGTGATGTTTTATATTCTAGTAGATCCAGAAGAAATCTACTTAGTTTCAAAGATATACGGGGTAATGGATATCACATAGAAACTATAAGTGATGAAAATATTGAGTATCTGTGCATTACTTCTCATAATTCAGGCCAGAAGCTCATTATGGAAAAGCTGCGTGGTTTATTATCTGGATTATATTACACTCTTATAAGAGGTGTAGAAATTTATGCAGTTATGAACCAGAAGTTTCCAGATCCAAAAATATTTATGCTTTGGCATGACCGTCTTGGTCACCCAGGATCTACAATGATGCGTAGAATCATTGAAAATTCTCATGGGCATCCATTAAAGAACCAGAAGATTCTTTTATCCCATGAAAATTTATGTACTGCATGTTCACAAGGGAAATTGGTAATAAAACCGTCTCATTCTAAAGTTGATTTTGAATCCCCATCATTCCTACAAAGGATTCAAGGGGACATATGTGGACCTATTCATCCACCAAGTGGACCGTTCCGCTATTTTATGGTCCTAGTTGACGCATCCAGTAGATGGTCACACGTTTGTTTATTATCAACACGCAATGTTGCTTTTGCCAGATTACTCGCACAGATTATCAGGCTTCGGGCACATTTTCCCGATCATCCGATCAAATCAATCTGCCTTGATAATGCTGGTGAATTTACCTCAAAAACGTTTGATGAATATTGCAAATCAATTGGGATTGATGTTGAGCATCCAGTTCCATATGTTCATACTCAGAATGGATTAGCAGAATCATTTATCAAGCGTCTCCAGGTAATTGCAAGAACTTTATTATTACGAACACAATTACCAATTTCTGTTTGGGGACATGCTATTTTACATGCTGCTGCATTAATTCGTCTTCGTCCCACTGCTTATCATCAATATTCTCCTGTGCAACTTGTATTTGGCCATCAACCAGATATTTCCCATCTTCGTACTTTTGGCTGTGCAGTATATGTCCCAATTGCACCTACAAATAGAACTAAAATGGGACCCCAACGGCGTTTGGGAATATATGTTGGTCTAGATTCACCATCAATTATTAGATATCTGGAACCTTTAACTGGTGATATTTTTACTGCACGATTTGTTGATTGTCATTTCGATGAGGGAAATTTCCCATCATTAGGGAAAGGAAAAACTTCTCCTGAAGAGAAGCGTGAATTTTCTTGGAAAGTTCCTGGTCTAACTCATCTTGACCCATACACATCTCAATGTGATAATGAAGTACGCAAGATAGTTCATCTTCAAACAATAGCAAATCAGTTACCAGATGGATTTACAGATGCTACTAAGGTAACAAAATCACACATCCCAGCTGTTAATGTACCAGCACGGGTGATTGTTCCAGAAGAACGATCTAAACAAATAGTAGCAAAAGAATCATCTACTGTACGCCAGAAGCGTGGTAGGCCACTTGGTTCGAAAGATACTGTTCCCCGAAGGAAGAAAACAAAATATCAGGATCATATTCCTGAAATGATAAATAAATCCACTTTCTTTGAATCAACTCCACAAGAGTTAGATGTCCCTGAAAGGACACAAGAGACCCCTGCAGGGGAAGGAATCTCTGAAGAGATACAAGAAAATAGAAATGAGGAAATTTCTATAAATTATACAGGAGAAATGTGGAATCGCGAAGAAATAATCATTGATGATATATTTTCATACACAGTGGCTACTGAAATTTTAAATGATGATGATGAGCCTCATAACCTTAATGATTGTAGGAAAAGATCTGATTGGCCTAAATGGAAAGAAGCAATTCAAGCAGAATTGGCTTCATTAACCAAACGTAAAGTATTTGGACCAATAGTCCAGACGCCTGAAGACGTCAAACCTGTTGGATACAAATGGGTTTTTGTACAGAAACGTAATGAGAAAAACGAGGTGGTGCGATATAAGGCACGACTCGTAGCACAGGGTTTCTCGCAGAGACCTGGTATTGATTTTGATGAGACGTATTCACCAGTGATGGATACAATTACATTTCGATTTCTAATAAGTTTGGTTGTCTCAGAAAGACTTGAAATGCGTCTTATGGATGTAGTAACTGCCTACCTATATGGCTCACTCGATTCAGATATTTATATGAAAATCCCAGAAGGATTTAGAATGCCAGAAGCATACAACTCGAGATCTCGCAATTTATATTCAATTAAATTACAAAGATCCTTGTATGGATTAAAGCAATCTGGGCGCAGGTAGTACAACCGCCTCAGTGAATATTTGATTAAAGAGGGATATATCAATAATCCCATATGCCCATGTGTTTTCATAAAGAAATCAAAATCTGGATTTGCTATTATAGCAGTTTACGTTGATGATATGAATTTGATTGGAACTCCTGGAGAGCTCTTGAAAACTGCTGAATATTTGAAAAAGGAATTTGAAATGAAAGACCTGGGAAAGACAAAATATTGTCTCGGTCTGGAGATTGAGCATAAATCAGATGGAATACTTATCCATCAATCAGCTTATATTGAAAAGATTCTGAAAAGATTTAATATGGATAATGCTCACCCATTAAGTACTCCCATGATTGTTAGAACCCTTGATCCTAAGAAAGATCCATTCCGACCATTGGAAGATGGTGAAAAGATACTTGGTCCTGAAGTACCATATCTTAATGCAATTGGTGCTTTATTATATCTGGCTCAATGTACTCGACCAGATATTGCATTTTCAGTAAATTTACTTGCTAGATTCAGTTCAGCACCAACCAGAAGACATTGGAATGGGATCAAACATCTTTTTCGTTATCTTCGCGGAACAAAAGATTTAGGGTTATATTTTTCAAAATCTAACAACCTTTCAGGTTTAATTGGTTATGCTGATGCCGGGTATCTATCAGATCCCCATAAAGCTCGTTCACAAACGGGGTATGTTTTTACTTATAATGGCACAGCAATCTCCTGGCGCTCCACAAAGCAAACCATTGTTGCTACATCATCTAATCATTCTGAGATCCTTGCACTTCATGAAGCAAGCCGAGAATGCGTGTGGCTAAGGTCAATAATCTCTCATATCCAAAATACATGTGGATTTTCATTATCTACAGGAATGCCGACACCGATATTTGAAGATAATGCGGCTTGTATTGCTCAAGTTAGAGGTGGATATATCAAAGGAGACAGAACCAAACATATTTCTCCCAAATTCTTCTATACCCATGAACTTCAACAGAGCCGACAGATTGATGTTAAACAAATACGGTCTACAGATAATCTTGCAGATCTGTTTACCAAAACATTGTCTACATCAACTTTTGAAAAACTGGTTTATGGGATTGGCATGCGTCGACTCTGCAAATTACAGGATCAATATTGAAGTTTTATTTAGGGGGAGCATTCAATCAGGGGGAGCAAAATTTTGAATGAATGTATGTATACTGTACTCTTTTTCCTTCTACCGGATTTTGTCCCACTGGGTTTTACCGGGAAGGTTTTAATGAGGCAGTTTTGAACATACCCCACCACTTGATCCAGAAGATCATTGTATGTATTTTGCTTAGGTTTTTATCCCACTGGGTTTTTCCTAGCAAATTAAATACAAATAGTGGAAACCCAAGGGGGAGTATTAAGACATGTGGATTTCCACTAAACAAATTTGTTTTTGGCTATTAAGACATGTGGATTTCCACTAAACAATGGCTTCTTGAAGAAGATTATGCACTTGTCAACTACACATCCATTTCTTCCATGCAAAGCTGATAAGTGTCATGTTGTTTGTAATATTTTAATCGGTCCATGCTCTTATAAATAACTTTGTTTTGTAAAACGTGAGAGGTTGGTTTTGTTGTTGTTGTTAACTATTGCTTTCAGAGAATAAAAAGGCAATGTTCTCAAATCTCTATTTCTCCTCTTCTATTTCTCTCGTTCATCCCTTCTTTCTTATTGCATTTTATTCTTTATGTTGTTAATTAATTATTATTCCCTATTATGTTTCCAATTTTATTATAACAAGCACAATTTTTCCAATGAATTTTCCACAATTTTCTCTATCAAACCATTCGTGCTACGGAATAACAGAAATTCTGATCATTGCTAAATAAAGAAATTAAAGAATTTTTAAGTAATTGAAGGTCTCAGTAGAGTGAATAATTGAGATAGTTTAATTTATTAAAAAAAAATCACTTTCAAGTTTCAATACATAAGTGGTATGTAATACCTCTCCTTTTATATATATATATTAGTTTTCCAACCCGAGCGTTGCACGGGCTTTATATAAAAAATTGTTTGTAAAACATTGTATTGTTTATACTGAAATTTTTGATGCAAACATGTTTAAACTTAATGAACATGTAGTTTTTCCTTTCAATAAAGAATTAGTCATCAAATAGCAGGAAAAAAATAAAACACACCAACATTGATGATATATATAGATCCTCAAATTAAGGAGAAATGTTAAAAAAAAAAAAAATTATTTGACATGTCTGTTGACTTCCCCAACAAATAATGTTCATTGAATTATAATGTTAAATTCATTAATAATTGAATTATTGATATTATTAATAAATAATTATATTATATTATGATAAAATAAAAATAAAAAAAAATAAAAAAAACTAATTATAAAACAACAAAGCAAGATGAACTGATTTTTAAGTAGTTAATAAATCTGATTTAATTAAATCATTGTCATTTATAATAATCCGTTAAGGAAACTCTTAAGTCTCCAATATCATTAATGCACAGAGACTCTCTATTTCTATCACTATTATTCCAGTTTAGATGAACAGATTTCTTAAGGATTATTTAATTTATTATATAGGTTAATTAAAAATTATTTTTTGTATTAATTGAAAAGCTCTCTATCTCTTTAGCAATATATATATATATATATATTATGACAAATTATTAATTTTTGTTATGTTATCATTAATATATTTTTATTGATATGCTTTTAAAATTTACCATTAATTCCATAAAAAAAATAAAGAAATTATAAAATAAAATAAAAAACAAATAGATTACGCTTGATTTTGTAATACAATTACTATTTTAATTTTCTTTGTAAAATATTTATTTATTGCCATTTATAAGAATAATTAAAATTAAAAAACTTTTATTTTTAGAAATAATCATATTGTATTTAATGCATAGTTAATGCATTCTAAATAATCTAAAAGAAAAGAAAACAAAAGGATAAAAAATAGAAAAAGAATTATAAATATTTATAATTATAATAGAGTTAAATAACTATTAAGATTAGCTATTGACAATCCATTTTTTTCACATTTATTTTCTTAAGACATTTCATTTTAATAAATTAAAATTTTGAAACCTCTAAATACACCCCAATTTACTCGAAAATATTATATATATATATATATATATTATAAAAATGCTCATTCTAGAAATACATGTAGAAGTATTAATTAAAAAAAAAAAAAAAAAAAACTCCATGGAGGATATTATCAAACTGAGTGATAAATTAATTTATTTTTCCATACTTTTTTTTTTCTAAAAACATTATATTTTTTAATAAATTCTTGATTATATTTTTTTTTAAGCATCCGTCTCATAGATGATTCAATAAAAATAAATAAATGGTGAAGAATTTTATGGAGATGTAAATAGTAGTAGGAGTTATTTGTTATTTATTACCATATATATATGGAAAAAAAAAAATTAAGAGTGAATTTCATATATTTAGAAAATGAATCTATTTAATTGAATGCAATAATTAATGTTTATGATGTGTTACCATTAATAATTGATCAAAAACTATCATTTTAATTATTTGTTATGTTATCATAATATCATTAATATCTTACAATTAATAAATTTTTAGAATTTATCATTAATTCTTAAAAAAAAAAAACGGATTACTATTAATTTGATATTACAATTGATGTTTGAAAACTATTTATTTATTATCATTTATATGGATAATTAAAATTCTAACAGTTATTTTTGGAATAATAATCTTGTATTCAATGCATAATTAATACATTCTAAAAAACCAAAAAGAAAAGAAAACAAAAAGGTTAAAAATATATATAAAGAAAAAAACTGCCCAAAAATGTATAAATTACCTTTAAAAAATCCGGGGAAAAATCGGGTATTTAATTCCCAAAAAGTAGAGTAGATACAGTATTTTTTTTTTTTTTTTTTTGGTAAGAGACTATATAATATTACAGTTAGAACCAAGAATAATATTTATCTATAGTAATAATATATGTCTATGGAATTCATCGTTCATAAGTACAAAACACATTATAAGTCTCGATCAGTTTATTGATTTCCTGCATTGGTGGTTATGAACATGATACTAGCCTTACTGGATGGTTTCATAACACTGTATTGGTGGTTATGAACAGAATGCTAGCCTTACTGGATGGTTCCATAACAAACACCTCAGTTGATAGCTAATTGAAAATCCAAGACCGCCAAAGTTAAAATTCCATGATCAATCCAAAATTATCTTTTTAACTACTAAAGCGTTTCCTACAATTTTATTTTTTTAAAATTATTAAATCAAATATTAAACAAAATCCGTAGAAATTACTCTCACCACCCAACGCTATCAAATTCCCCACCGCTTGTTTTGAGTTTGCTCATGAGAAAGAGTTAATAGACTGAGATGAAAAAAATGAGATTAAAAAAATAAAAAATAATAAAAAATAAAAATAAATAAAAAATAAATAAATAAACTAACACTAAAACCAAATATTTAAAAAAAAAAAAAAAAATCTATAGAAATTCCTCTTACCACCCAATGGCATCAAATTCTCCACCGTTTGTTTTGAGTTTGCTGAGAAAGTCAATGGAATGAGATGGAAAAAAAAATATGAGATTTTGGATGGTTTTTATAGAGAAAATTGAGGGAGATGAGAGGGCATAAATAGTTTAGAGAGAGAGAGAGAGAGGATGGTTTAAATAATTGAGTCTACAAAACCACAATTGTCATTAATCAAATAAAAATCATTGTTTTAATTCCTTGAATTTAGCTTGGCAGTTTAAGAATTCAAGATATTCCACATTATGGTTGAATAGGAAAGGGTTATTATTTATTTGTTTTTATTATTATTATTATTATTATTATTATTATTATTATTTACTAAATTGATTTAATTGATTACATTTAATTCCAAAGCTTTCTTACGCTGACACGTGGCACTTTGAAACTCTATTATTATATACATATATATATGATATGTACGTGTGTGTGATGAGTTCAATTCTAAGCAAATGCCAGCAGAATTTTTTTGTAGTGCTAAGAGAGTAACTCTTTAGAGCCGTGTTAATAATGTTTAACTTTGACAAATCTCGTAATCAGGTATTAGTGTCGGTATAGAAAAAAAAATATCTATTTTACCTACATGTAATGCTAGCTAGATTGTCCAAAAAATTGCCTAAATTTATGTATTTGATGAGTTACACTGTTAAACATGTTGACAACTCACATGTCGTACCATATGAATATATATATATATATATAATTTTTCCATTATCAGTTCGTCCTGATATAAAATATATCAGAACGAAGAATGTGGACCGTTTGATTTACATACTTTGACTCGAAGTGTATGCACTTGTCAAAACTTCACCACAATCTATGGTACACATTCTTCGTCCTGATATATTTTATATCAGGATGAACTAATAGTAGAATGACTATATATCAGTGTTCTAGTCAGCGCTAGGCACTAGTCGGGCGAAGACCCAGCACCTAGCGCCTAGGCCGATTAGTCGACAATTAATCAGCGATTAATCGGTTGGCGAATTTAGACCTATTTTTTTTATTTTCCTACATAAAAATTCAATCACAAACAAATTCCAATTATAAATCCAAACAAAATTCTTTCCAGGTATTTATAAAGTTCAGGGGCATTGGACTAATGTTGGTCAATTAAGGGTATAAGTGTAATTATTGAAGGAAGATTGAAGCTATTGTGATTTTATAAGAGATCATGAGGCGTGTCGTAATTTGCCACACAAATCAGACAACTCACGCCACATCAGTAGTGAAATGTTGTGTTTCAATGAAATAAGGCAACTAGGTGAGGCCCAAACACGAGCCTAAACACAAGTCCAAACGCTGGCCCAACCTGACTCAACTAAAGTCTACGTGCACCCCAGCCCGCTGCTAAACGCACCCCACCTTCCTCAACTTCATCTTCAATCTCACGCCTGCCTCCATTGCCAACCAAACCCTAGCTGGTCTAGTCGCCGAAAACAGTGATCCCACTCCTTATTCCAACTGATTTTCGATGCAGAAGAATGTCGGACTCAACGACTTTAACCCGCCTAGCCGATTAATTGGCGTCATGCTCGATTACGTGGCCACCACGGAATTAGGCCGATTTTTCCCTTTTCGCTACAGTTCCCGGCTGCCTAGACGAATTGGACCAATTAATCAGCCTAGGCAGCTGCATTTTCAAAAATTGCTATATATATATTATTAACCGCCAAAAAATGGTAGGGGTCCAAAAAAGAATTTTTCATCCACATTTGAAGTAGAAATACATCACAGAAAAACATCTCGATACCCCGCTATTACAAAGCCCTAGTACCCCGCTACTGCATTAACTCAGTATTCGGCTACCCCGACATACTGATACCGTGGTCCGGTAGGAGGCGGGATACCTAGGAGCCCTGATCCCTTCTAGAACCAATCTACCAAGCAGTAAAAGCGTTAGAGTAACAGACTATCAAGGTAAGACCAAGTACACCAAGATCAAGCTACAAAGAGAGACAGTATACGGCGACGTTTAATTAGCAAAGAGAATGTTTTTTTCCCGCCACTCAAGAGTTCCATTCAAAAACAGAGTCAACTCTTTCAGTTCTGATAAAAAAGGGATCACTTGATTCCTGGGGTAAATCCCACGATCCTCTCACCTATCGCCATAAAACATCCCGTAATTAGCAAAGAGAATGTTTTTTTCCCGCCACTCAAGAGTTCCATTCAAAAACAGAGTCAACTCTTTCAGTTCTGATAAAAAAGGGATCACTTGATTCCTGGGGTAAATCCCACGATCCTCTCACCTATCGCCACAAAACATCCCGTAAATTGTTAAACTACTGAACCAAATTTAGGGGAGTGCACAGCAAGAAATGAGACCTATATAGAGAACATAACTCTCGACAGAAAAGGGACCGAAAAACCTAAACCGTAAACCCTACAGCTTTCTTTTCCACTTATCCACTAGCACGAGATTGCCAACGCCAATTTTTTCTGAAAACTTTACACCAAAACTTCCTAGAAGTCATCATTTATAATTTGACATTGTATCACTCAAACAGTATATCGTTTATCAATAAAACAGTGTTATTTCTTTATTTTTGCATACTTGTATCGTGTTAATAGGAATTTGGCCCTGTTAATATTTTCCTGTCAACATATATATATGGGTCAGGCTATAGAACACCAATGTACCCATACACCATGTAGAAAATATTGTCATCGAATGTTGAATCACACTTTTTCAATATATGATCATAATATTTCCTACACGGTGTATGAGTACACCGGTGTTTTATAGCCTAACACATATATACATATATATATATATATTTATTTATTTACGAGTATGATCGAGCATGACACACTCTAAGGCAGAATGAGCGTTATTTTACTACCTAGCCATGTTGGGCTAGTATTAGTTAGAACTAATCTTTCACTGTCTTTTGTACATTTTTTTCATGATTTACAAGTGGCCTTCATCATTGTTGAGGATGATTAATCACAGGTTGAGAAATTTCCTATGGACGGGTTCGTGTGAGGAGTCTAAGCTGATCCAGGTTGCTTAGGACAATGGTGGTCTTGGCTTGAAGGATCTGGGTTTACTGAATGACTTGCTTTTGAAGAAATTCACTTAGAAGTTCATGACTTCTGTGGGCTTTGCTTTTTTGTTTTTACGAGGATGTTATCTTAAGCATCTTCGTAAACCACACGAGGGGTATGTCACTTCTTCAATTTGGCCCTCTCTTGGAGCTCATTACTCTGATCTTCTTAAGGAAGGTATTTGGTTTTTTGGCGAGCATTCTCAGTAGGACTTTTGGCATGACAACTAGTTGGGTGTGCCTATTATAGATCTACTGGGTATTCCAGATTATTTGGCTAGTCTGCTCTAGGCTAGAGTTTATGATTTTATTCAGGATGGGAGCTGGGTTCTTGATGATTTCTTTCGAGCTCGTTTTTCGGATCTCTGTTTTCTGATTGATAGGATTGCAATTTCTCTTGTTGAGGATTCTCTTGTTTGGGCTCATTCTAGGGATGATCGGGTTTCGTGTAAGGCTATTTACTCTTAGATGGTTCGTGACTCCCCTTAGGTCCCTTGGTGGAGAGACGTTTGGTCTCGCTTTATTCCTTCTTCTCGTTCTGCTTTGACTTGGCATCTTTTGTAGAATAGACTTCCCACGGAGGATCATTTATGCAAGGTCAGGTTCCATTTGGCTTCCAGATACAGTGTTTATAGGGTTAGTAGTAAGTCGGCTAACCATATTTTCCTTTAAATCCCCTTGTGGTTACTCATTGGGAGGCTGTCTTTTTCGCTTTCCAACTGCATATTTCAACTGACTCGAGGGGTTCTTTTTTCTCGCAGGCCATGGCAGTTTTTTTATTGATCAGGTGCATGTCCTTTGGAAGGCAGCTATTCACGAGATGGTTTGGAGTGTGTGGTTTTTTCGGAATCAGTGGATCTTTGAGTGTAAAGCTGTTGATTTTAGATTTGCATTGTCTTTGGTTTGGCATGCAGTTTATGGAGCTAACCACTTAGGCATTGGGTGTATGCATAATTGCATGGATGACCTTTTGTGTAGGGAAAAACGTTTGCACGCAGCGGAAGAGAGACTAAAAGAGTTTAGTATATTTTAAAAAAATTTCCATATTGAACATTAACCCTTTAATTAATTAAACATATATACGAAAAGATGAAATACCTTTGTCGCATGATCCAATTGACTAACGTTGATGGTAATCCGCAAGATCTTCCAAAACCGATCACGAACATGAATCACCTAAGAGCGTGGTCTCCCTTCTTTGAATTGTGAACCTGAGAATGGACAACAAAAACTTTTTTGATTCTGTTAGTCACTACAAACTCCAAAAGGTTGCTAAAAATATTCCGATCACTTTTAAATTCACAATCGTAAGATTGAAATTCGCGTGAACCTAATTCGAAAGTGTATACAAGATCTCTTGATCTTAGTACACTATCGAAACAAGAACAAATCTTTTCTCACAAAAACCTCTTGGCCGAAATTCTCACTATTCTAATAGTAGGATTTTTAATTTTCCACTTTTGCAAAAGAATATTAATTCTTCAAGGAAAAAACTAGGTCTGGCCGAAAATCATCCCTAGTCATATATAGGGACCGAATTTTTTGCCCTAGTTTATTTAGGGTGGCCGAATTCTTACCTTGTCCAACAAGGTGATCACCAAAGTCCTTTTCCAAATAGGATTTGTGTTTCCACAAAATACTTCTTAGAATTCAAACCCTAATCCAACTCTTTAGTGTATTTGTGACTATATAAAAGACTTCCTAATTTGACTAAACAAAGAAAGTCTTTTATATTTAATATAATACTAATAGTAGTATACTACTAGGAAACATATTTTCTAATCAGAAAAAGATTTGATTTTTAATTAAATAATTAATTAACATATTAATTAATTTCCATTTAATTAAATAATAAAATAAAACAATATAATGGGCTAAAAAATAGTCATTGCCGCCCATGACTAAAACTTGGGTCTACATATTGTTTTCATATTTTATTTAATCCATTTAGACTTTAATAAAAGGCCCACATGTGAACTAGACTCATTCTTACTAAAAGAAACAAGCTCACATGTCTTTCATTAATATATTAATATAATTAAACAGCTCATTAAATAAATAACGTGCAAATTATATTCTTAATATATTAAATACAATTCTAAATGGACCCACAAATAGTCCGGTAGAATATATCAAGTGATTCATGCAAGTCCGTGCAGATTGGGGATCTTGGCGGGCCTATCTAAATTTAAGCTCCAATAGATATAACTCAATCACAATCAACAAATGATTCACTTAGGTTTAATCTATTAATTTTAGTTCATTCCACTAAAGAACTAAAATTGCAATAAAGATGGAATAAGTTAACGATTCTCATTCATAGCCTAGACAATCATATAGGAGATAGTGAATCCTCGTGAAGAATATCAGTAATCGTTATAGCTCTCCAAGTTACCATATTTACTCATATGACTACACTTTGAACTTGGATATATATTATGACTTGTCCAGAAGTCATCTTTCAATAGACTCTATTGAAAACTCAACGTTAAGTTTTAATATCCAAAACCACAAAGCATCCATATGATGATATTTTACTCACATTTAATAAATGGAGTCACGATGTCCATATCTATAAATGAAGTCCTCTATCAATTAACAAATGAATACCACCAAACTATCAAGGATAGACTATGATATATAATCGTACTCATTGATAGCTCAAATGATAACACTTGCAACCATAAGTCCATTATTTATCTCAGGATTAAGATAGACTCTCCGATTATCCTGATAATGAAAAGACTTTTATCTATTGATGGTTCTAGAAAAAAGTATTTCATTGTGATCCAGTTCAATGCACTCAGTGCACTAGATTCTTTTACTCGAAGACACTTCGATGATTTTAGACTCATCACAACACATTTGATCCCACTCAAATACTGGTAAAAGAATTCTACAACTTTAACAAGATAAATGTGTCCAACCTTTAACTTAAGTTGTGAACGTTATTCAAGACTAACTAAAGAATTGTGTCTACCTCATACATATCCAGATGTACGAACAATTCTTCTTTTCTCATAGTCTTTTGACCTTATGATTATTTACTTTGACAATTATAATAATAAATGCTATAAGATTTTGTTAACAACAGAAATCACTTTATTAATATGAAAAGATTGTCAAGTACAATATTACACTCTTGCTATTGAGCATAATCCTAACATTTTGATCCTTCGATGCTTTGGTCTTCATGGTTGGCCAATTAAGACTCTGGTTATCAAAAGCATGATTTGGTCACCTCTTGCTCCAGGTCGGATCAAAGTTAATACGGATGGTGCTACCTTGAGTTCTCCAGATATGGGATAGTGTGGAGGTGTTTTCCTCAATTGTAGATCATTTGTGAAGGGTTGTTTTGCTATCCCTTTGGGTCAGGTTTTTGTTTTTGAGGCTGAGCTTCTTACAACTTCTATGAGCATTAATTTTGCTTGGAAGTGCATGTGGTGTCGAATTTGGCTAAAGAGTGATTCTTCCCATGTGGTTCAACTGCTTTCTTCTCGTTCCGAGCATGTTCATTGGCGAGTGCGGCAGGCGTGGCAAAGATGTATCTTCTAAATCTCTTAGATGGAATTTCAGGTGTCCCATATTTTTAGGGAAGGCAATCAGGTTACAGATGCTCTTTCCAATCATGCTTTGGGGCTGGAGGCACTACTACAAAAATGTAAAAAGACATCGATTGTTTACATCGGTTTTTTGATAACCGATTTAAAAAAACTTTTAGAAATCGGTTCGATTTCTTAAATATTGTGGTTTAAAAAGACAACGGTTTTTGGGAAAACCGATATGGATTTATTTTCCAATAAAAAATCGGTTTTCCTTAAAACCGATGTCTTAAATATTACCATTTGAAAAGACAACGGTTTTTGGAAAAACCGATATGGTTTGTTTTTTTTCCAATAAGAAATTGGTTTCCATTAAAATTGATATCTTAAATATTACGGTTTGAAAAGATAACGGTTTTTGGGAAAACCGATATGGATTCAAAAGCAAAATTCTGCTGAAATTCAAATCTGACCTATGTCCACATTCAAGTGCACATCTCTAAAACTACTTAACTTTATTTTCTAAACTTTTGATACAAGAAAGTAGACATGCAAAAACACTTTTTGTTCAGAAAATATTCCAAAAATCGATTTGGAAAAGTGTGAAAATTAGCGATGAAAACATCTCACTCGCGGATTCACGTCGCTACTAACCTTTGACTGAATAATTGATCATAACTTTCAAAATACCACCTAGAATTTTACGTTCTTTATACCGTTGGATTTGCATCAAAAAACTAAAGAACATAAAATGGACGAAAAAATTTATTTCTTCACCAAAAGATACAGTTTTAAGGAAAACGTTTGCACAAAAATTGATCATCTCCAATCGCTTCTGACCTTTGACTGAATAATTGATCATAACTTTCAAAATATCAGGCAAAATTTTACATTCTTTATACCGTTGGATACGTATCAAAAAATTGAAGAACTCAACATAGACAAAAAAAATTTATTTCTTTGCCAAAAGATACAGTTTTAAGGAAAACATTTGCACAAAAATTGATCATCTCCAATCGCTTCTGACCTTTGACTGAATAATTGATCATAACTTTCAAAATACCGGCCAACATTTACGTTCTTTATACTGTTGGATTCGTATCGAAAAATTGAAGAACCCAACATAGACCAAAAAATTTATTTCCTTGTCAAAAGATACAGTTTTAAGGAAATATTTTGCACAAAAATATCTCCAATCACTTCTAACCTTTGACTGAATAATTGTTCATAACTTTCAAAATACCGCCCAAAATTTTATGTTCTTTACACCGTTGGATTCGTATCGAAAAATCGAAGAACCCATCATGGACAAAAAAAATTATTTCATTGCCAAAAGATACAGTTTTAAGAAATATATTTGCACAAAAATATCTCCAGCAAAACATATGTAAAACCACACAAAAAATGAAATGAAAAATAAACCCACCAATATATATTTTTTTTTTTTTTGTAGAAATTAGAATTTTGATTAGTTGAGTAAATTTAAATTTATCAAACAAGTTTTTTATTTTTATTTTTTTAATTTCTAACAACTCATATAGGTTATATATAAATATTATGCAATTGTTAACACATTCAATCTTGTAGTCAGGTGGTAAAGGCTTACCACTTCGACATTGAGGTGCAAGTTCGATTCCTCATATTGACGATTAATTGTGATTATTATTAGAGGTGGGGCTGGCCGGATGGTGGAGCGGTCGGACGGTGAGATTAATTTTTATAATTCATCAATTTTACGTCGCGGTTTTTAAATCGGTTTTATATAAAACCGATGTGTTTTCGCATGCTTTTACATCGGTTAAAAACCGATATCTTTAGCTCGCTTTTTTCTAAATCACTCAAATAGACATCGGTTTTAAAAATTTTAAAAACCGATTTCTTCCATGTAAAATAACCGATTTCTTTTGCGTTTTTTATAGTAGTGAGGTTGATTTTTGGTGGTTTTCCGCTCCTTCCTTCTGTTCTTCACTAGTGGGCAATGACTGCATGGGTCAAGAGTCTTTTCGTTTTTCTTAATGTTTTTGTTTTCTTGTGTGGCCTACGCCACTTTTCTGGTTAAGGATTTGGTCCCGGTGTTTTTATGGCTAGTTTAGCATGTGCTACACTTTGCTCTCTTTTTATTATTTATATAGTTCTGGTTACTGCTTAGGGGTTTTTACTTTGCTCTCTTCTTTTATTATTTATATAATTCTGGTTACTGCCTAAGGGTTTTTCAGCATATGATCGCTTATGATGATAAAATATATATATATATATATATTAATAATAAAAAAGCATAATTATTATGTATCAAATCAATAAATAAACAATAATACATCAATGTCACCTCTAAAATCATATAACCATGTTTTTTTTTTTTTTGAACATTAAAATCATATAACCATGTTGTGAGCAGGTTTGGAAATTGGAATAAAAAAACCTCTTAATTAATCGACTACAATGACATTAATTTCCAATCGAAGTTTAAAAATTAAAACAAATCAGACAAGATGAGGTTGGCTGGTTATATGATTTTTTTTTTTTTGAACATTAAAATCATATAACCATGTTGTGAGCAGGTTTGGAAATTGGAATAAAAAAACCTCTTAATTAATCGACTACAATGACATTAATTTCCAATCGAAGTTTAAAAATTAAAACAAATCAGACAAGATGAGGTTGGCTCAATGTAAAGCCTCTCATACCCACACCATAGGGACGTTGTAAGTTCAAATCCCATCCCCCCTACCCCCCCCCCCCCCCAACACACACACACACACACACACACACACACAAAATCCAGAATCATTGTAATATTTTAATATATATATATATATAATTAAAACCAAGTCTGGATGATTGATGCTACCAGTAGTATACTTAGTGTGCCAAGCTTACTTGAGCTGTTTGATGCTTGAGTCGGTCCTATATCACAATCATGAGCTTTAATTAATACAAATGAAAATTCAAATTAGTGTACTGTCCTTCCAAAGTATCAACCAAAAAGTCCTTTAAGAAAGGAAGAATCTCCAAGAGAAAAATTTGAACCATGTGGCATTGCTCTATTTTGGTGCAATCCTCGACAATTTGAAAAACCCTCAAAAAGCAAAGTTTGAAATAATGCAAGAAAGAGAGAAACTGAATTACATTGCAACTTAGAAAAAAAAAATGTAATCAACATTTCCTCATATTGAAGATCAAGGTGCCGAGATGATTTTTAAACCATTCAAGAATAATTTTCTTCTCAACAAGAAAATGAAGCGAAGTAGCGAACTGAATTAAACCTAACCTAGTTTCGATAGGATTATGCTTTGTTAATCAAGCTAGATTTAGGTTATTTGAATCATATAATGATTTAGATAAATAAAGTTGTCGAATTGAATTATTTTCAAAAGAAAATTAATCAAATATAACAATCAATAAAATTAAAAAGGATATAAGCTGAATTATAAATATTTACTACTACTGATTTCCGTGAAGATCATGAGTTCACAAATAAATAAAAGTTTAAAAAAATAAAGAAAGAAAGAAATTAAGATCATAAGAGAGGGGATTATGTAACAGCCATAGGCAGGATTGTTTTTCTTCAATTCAATTTTTTGCAATAGTTTTGGCAAGCATATGATTGGTGATTGTTTGTGCTTTAAAATTTTATCTATTATCAACTTCCATAGTAATAAATGAATACTACTTGTTACCTTTAAAATTATTAGTATTGTGTTATTATATTTAGATGATTTGTCATTCTCTGTAAAATTAATTATTACATACTATGACAATATGACATTCTAGCTATGAATGATAACTTTTTACATCAACTCGGCATCTCTCAATAGAGTTTGTTGTATACCTCCCCTCCATTATAATAGGGAGGGGCGTCTTGTCTTATCTTTATATATATATATATATAAAGATTTTTCTATTGTCAGTTCGTCCAATAAAATATATCAGAACAAAGAATGTGGATCATTAGATTTACATACTTTGACTCAAAGTGTATACACTTATCAAAACTTTTCTATAAACTTTTCTATATTTTATATGAGGACGAACTGACAATAGAAAAATTGATATATATATATATATATATTAAAGAGATCTCTCTCTTAATTATATGATACTAGATATTGATTTGGGAGCTAATATGTGTGGCTAGGGTTTGCTAGGGTTTAGGCGGCACTATTCACTAGACGATACTGTTCATCGGTGGGACTGTTCATCCGGTAGCACTGTTCACTATTCATCAGCGGCACTGTTCAAGCAGCATTCATCCTGGGACTGTTCCGGCATTGTTCATTGGTGACACAGTTCACGAGGAAACTATTCATTGTCGGCACTATTCACCGACGGTATTGTTCACTTTTTTTTTTAAGGGTAACTCTGATGTTGTTTCAATTGCTTCTCTTGTGTTTCGAATCATGGCTTCTCCTCCCATGCTTGGTCTTATGGAGGTTCCTAAGTCTTTGGATGCCAATTTGGTTTCCTCTCCACGCACAACTCCTATTTGTGGTAAGGGGATGGTTTCTTCTAGGAGTGGAGGGCACATTATGGGTAATGTGTTGCCTTCTATTCCTGCAATGGATGAGAATACGATTCCGGGCCCCGTTATGATTTCTAGTCCTTTACCTATGGGTGGCAAATCTTATACGGACCTTTTGAAGCATTCTTATGATTTTATTTAGTCCTTCCCTACGACTGCTGCACCTTTGAAAAAAGGAGGTTATGTGTCTTTTCGAGTTGATCCGGTGGCTTATCAATCCAGACTTGAGTTATGCAAAAATGCTCATATAGGGTGTGTGGTTCTTTCTAGTGGTGAGCATCCCTGGAAGCTTGTTGACCTTAAGGCTAAGCTTAGTAAGCTTTGGATGATTTCGTGGGATTGGAGACTTATATCTTTAAGGGGAGGCTATTTCTAGATCATTTTGAAATCTGTTGAAGACAAGAACAAAGTATGGAGTTTGGGTTCTGTAATCTTAAGTCAGGAGTTCTTCGCCTTCAGCCTTGAGTTCCAGATTTTAATCCCTCTTTGTAGAAGTCCACTAATGTCCAAGTTTGGGTTAGGTTCTATGATTTTTCTTGGGGATATTGGCATCTGAAGATCCTTTTTGATTTGGCCAGATGTATTGGAATTCCGTTGAGATTGGATAAGGCTACTATTGATGGTGATTTTAGTCATTTTGCCAGGGTTTTAATTGATGTATATTTGTCCGTATTGCTTCCCTCTTCGGTTCTTTTAGAGAGGGATGAGCTTCATAGCTCTTTCATTTGGGTTGAGTATGAAAACTTACGGTCTTTTTGCTCTGTCTGCTCTTTCATTGGTCATCTGCCCGGTTCTTGTCATTGGAACAAACCTAAGGTTCCTATTGCTAGTACATGAAAACCCTCTCAGCCAATGGCTAGGGTTTCTGTTGAGGAGCCAATTTTTCAGCCTGTTCGCCCTCGGTCTTCTAAGATGGTTTATCGTCCAATAGATAAATCGGTCTAGGAGATCCCGATATCTAATGTTTTCGCTGCTATTTCTCAAGTTTTGGGGTCTGTAGGTACAAGAGGTATGAGTCTAAATGTAGGGACCTTATACACAAAGACTCTCATTGATAATCCTGATCCAAAAGAGATAGACAATATGCAACTTTTGGCCTTGGAGGAGCAGAGCAGCCACCGTGAGAGGCAGTATCTGGTTGAGGAAAATATTCCTATTTTCCACAACTGTCGGAGGAGATTCAAATTCCTCCAGTTGTTATATCAGTTTTGAGAGAAAAATATATAGATCACTTTGTCAATGATACCAATTCAATCTCTGCTCATTTGGGAAGCGGTAATTCTGGGAATCCAGGTAACAACTTATTAGGGAAGGATGACAAGTATGCAGAAGCTTAGGATCTAGTTGATCCCGACAATAATTGGATTCCCGTGATGACAAAATCGAAGAGAAGAGTGAAACCAACTTTCAAGACTTTAGCTAATTTCAAGTCTCAATTAAGTAAGGGAAGTTTTAAGCGCCTCCTTGTTGATGAGACTAAGATTCGTCATGATTCTACGACTCTATCGGCCCATGCCGAATTATACCATATTGCTATTTCTGATTGGGCCGCATCGTTTGAGGCCGAAGAGAATGGTTAATTTATGCCTTTTTAGTTCATGTTTCCTTACTTTTTGTTTAGGTTTGTGTACCTTTTTAGATTATTATTTTAGGGTATGTGTGTCACTTTGCTTTTGCTTTTGCTTTTCTTTTTTATTTTATTTTAATATATATGATAGTAGATATTTAAATTGTATTTATAGTATTTAAACTAGATATATCTTCTTCTTCTTTTTTACAATGTCTATTAATTCGATACCATATTTTTTTTATTGAAAGCTCTCGTCATTGATACCTGGGAGTTATTTATACAAGCCACAAACTTGACCATCTACCAGTTGAGTTACGACCCCGTTGGCTAAACTAGATATATCTTAAATCTTAATAGACCCGACATTAGCTATCTAAATTTTAAAAAAAAAAACAAAAAAACAAAACCCTGGCTTCTTTATTAGCACTATATATTTTTTATTACTCACATAAATATAATGATATCGTTTGACGATAGTCATACCAATTATTATATTATCTTCTAGGTTTTTTTTATTTTTTTTTAATATCTACTAATCAAGATCAGATATTTTTTTTGAAAGTATATTATTTTCTAGTTTAAATGGTTAATGATGAAGGTCATAAACTATTGAAATTGAATAGATAAACAGAAAGTTTATTTACCGGTATTGGATTTAGTGGGAGGTGGTGGTGATGGTGGTGGTAGTGGTAGTGGTAGTGGTGGTGGTAGAACCAGACCAAGCGCATTGCAATCTTCTCCCAACGAGCCTGCATCAAAAACCAAGTTTCTATTTTGTGTTCCTCGGTCTTTCTTCAATTTTAACAATTCGTCAATTATAAATTCCAACTTTTCACTTACGATTTTGATCATCAAATTTTTCATTTTAATAATTGAAAAGGAAACACTGTTAATTAAAGATTTTAAAGGAGTTTTTTTTTTTTTTTTTTTTAACCATAAAAGTTTAAAGTTTTTAATATTGTTAAAGATGTTTTATATATATATAGGTGTCATTTCAAATAACAAATAGTGACATTTGTGAAATATTTCCTTATAAATCGAGGGTGTGACCAACCACTTACATTGTTGAAGGCAAGGTAAAGATGAATTATCAAGCAGATTTGCAGAGCCCGGGAAGCACTGGCACACGTATCCATTTGGACCATTTCCATTGGCAGTACAGGTTCCATCTCCACACCACACCACCTCACAAGCTAATGACAATGGCGGTGGAGGTGGCGGTGGCGTAGACACATCGCTGCAGTTGAAATTTATTGTACCTGTAAATTCGTTATCACTCACTTCATGATTATATTCTTATGAACCAAGACTAAATAAATCTCGATCAAAAGCTTGAAAATAAAAAAATAAAATAAACCTGAGAGACTTAATAAATCACCTAAATAAATATCACAAATGCTTAAAAAAAAGCGTGAGACTTAATCCATATACATACGTATGTGTATTTATACATAAATACGAGAAAGAGAGATCGAAGAGGGCGTGCTTACAGTTGGGAATAAGACAGGCGGGGAAGGGGAGTTTACCCATCTGAATCTTCTTCCAACCAGGCTTACACACACAGTCAAAACCCAATGATGAAGCATTATTTGAATTCACACAGCTTCCTTCTCCACAATCTACATATGAACATGCAACATCTGCAAACACATATATAATCATTATAAATCTACCAAAACAAACATAAGTGATCAACAAATCTACCAAAATCGATTTTTTACTACCTTGTGATGGGTTTAGAATCAAGTCATCAGTAGAAGTGGCTGTGAGGTTGCAGAAGGTGAGGAGAGACAAGACAAAAATATTGAGAGAAATGAGAGAGAAATTATTCAAATTGAATTTTGCCATATATATATATATATATAATTGTATTCAAAGGAGAAGAGCAAAGTTTGGTGAAGAGAGTTTAAAAAAGAGCATTTATAAGAGTGTGTGTGTCCCATAAAGTAGTGATAAAGTCAACCTTCAATTCAATTGATCCCATCAACCTTTTTAATTTACAACTTTTTTCTCACCGAAAAAGTCAAATTACTCCAACATCAACTCCATAATTAAGAAAATATACTACTGTTCATTTACATCAACCAAGCAGCTGAATTTAATGGAATTTTGTTGACATGATAAATTTACGGACCATGTTGATGGTCCAAGTTCACCGAAAGTTAGCATGGGCAGTATACAGGTGGTTACAAACACAATGCAATATAATATAAAATTTGTTTTATGATTTCAACTTTAAATGTGTATGAAATATTTAAATATTTAATTCTGTGAAAAAAAAAAAAAAAAAAGATTAGAAACTTTTTTTTTTTTTTTTAAGCTGCTTGGTTGGTTGGCAGGCTGTTTTTTCTGTTGCCTTGCTGTTTTTGTGCTGTGCCTTGGCACCTCTGTTGGTGTTTGTTTGTTTTTTTTTTTGGGCACCTTACTTCTTTTGAATAAATTTGCCGTTCCAAAAAAATATATTAGAAACTTTTAATGAAAACATTATATGTCAGAATTATTTGTAAAGGGTCTTCATTTTTAATAATATTAATAATAATAATTTTATTTATTTTTTTCAGTTAAATGGTATAAAAAGGGTTGTTATTATGTAATTAAAATCAATTTAAACAAATACTAAAAATAATTTATGTTCATAAAAATTGAATTGAAGTAATCTGGTCCTAAATCTTTTATCTTTTATACCAACGTTACGGGTTAACATCGTTTTCCTCTGCTCTCAAATTTGTAGTTTGAAAGAAAAAAAAAAAGTAATGTTGCAATTTTTAGTTAATATGGAGGCAGAAACATAGAAGGTAACGCAGCAAGATTGATTATTAAATAAAGTTAGATGGGGCGAGGGAATTGAAGCAAAGTAAACTGTAAAAGAGACGTTAACATCAATTTGCTAACTTTATTTTCTACAATATATGACCTCGTTTATGTCAAACGTATGCCATCTTGGAGATTATTTCCAAGAGAAACATTTACTTTTCATTTATATCATGTCATTTGATATAAAATTAAATATGATCTCACGAACATATTATGATATTAATATAATTAGTAAAATCGTTTTTAAACCTCCTCCCGTTTTAAACAGGTTTGCAAATATTCAATCTAAATTCTAAAAATTCAAATGACTTTTTTTAAATAGTAATAACTAATACTTTCGTTTTAAATAGTAAAATCTTTGAAAGTAAATGAGTAAATTAAATAAATAAAAATTATTGGATAAACAATTGAAAGATATTGTGATTTCGATCACTAATAGCTTTTTCCTCCAACCCATGATAAAGATCCGATGCCATTAACATTTACGAAGAGAATAAACATTAACTCGTCTTCAAATTTTATATATGATTCTTTTTATTAATTTTGAAGCACATATTAACATGATCTTTCTACTACACCTTGCTAATGTAAAATATATATGCATTGTTAAGATAGCAGAAATCTAGACAGATGAAAAGAATATCAAAGTGTTTGATAATATGCTTCAGAGAAGCTTTTGGACAAAAGAAATTTTCTCGAGAAAATAAGCTGAGAGAGAAAATTGATTCTTCTATAATACAGCACACACATTGTGTGATATAAGACAACATATATATATACAGCTCAAGAGCTTCTAGAAGCTGTTTACCAGAATCCTAAAATTACGGCTAACCATTGATCTTGCTGAATCATCATTAGTCAATAACTGAATTCAGTTTTGGCGCCCACATTCTGTTAGACAGTAAGCAATCTTGTACCATCCATTTTCTGAATATCTGGTGTCAAATGGATGGTTATGATGAACTCATGATTTCTGTTATTCAAGCGGAAGTGTGATTGATCAAGATTGTTGACTTGGGTTGACTGATGACCTTGAGTTCTATGTTTGCCACTGTCACAACTGAGTGTTCCTTTCTTTGTAATAGTGGCTGTTAGGGATATATTCTTCACATCCCCCCTGAAACTGAGCTGGGGTGGAATACATAAGCTCAGTTTATCACGAAGAAACACAAATTGAGATACTGGGAGAGCCTTGGTGAGAATGTCAGCCTTTTGGAGAGAAGAAGGAACAAATTGCACAGAGAGTGATCCTGCAGCAATCTTTTCTCTGACAAAGTGGATGTCAACCTCCACATGTTTGGTTCTGGAATGAAAAACGGGATTCTGAGCAAGGGCTGCTGCACTTGTGTTGTCACACCAAATTGTGGGAACACCAAGAACTGGATATCCCATTTCAGAAAAGAGTGATTTCAACCATAAAACCTCTGTTGTAGCTTGGGAAAGTGCCCTGTATTCAGCTTCAGCACTACTCTTGGCAACCACCTTTTGTTTTCTTGAAAACCAAGTAATGAGATTTGAGCCAAGATAGACACAACATCCACTTGTTGAGCGTCTATCATCAACACAAGAGGCCCAATCGGCGTCTGTAAATGCCTCAAAATATAGCTCAGACACTGGCTGAAAATGCAGTCCATAAGATGAAGTTCCCTTGAGATATCTGAGAACCTTCTTGCATGCCTGCCAGTGGTGATCAGTTGGAGCCACAAGAAATTGGCTTAACTTGTTCACAGCAAAAGATATGTCTGGTCTGGTATAGGTAACATACTACAGAGCACCAATAACACTCCTATACAAAGTTGGATCCTTAAAAAGCACACCCATATGAAGAGAGAGCTTCAGGCTGGAGCAAAGAGGAGTTGTACTCGGTTTGGAATTAAGCATAGAAGTTCTAGAAAGAAGATCATGAATATATTTGGATTGAGTGAGATAGATGCCAGATGCATCTCTGTATGCCTCAAATCCCAAAAAGTAGTTTACTGCTCCAAGATCCTTTAGAGCAAACTTCGAATTAAGGGCTGAAATTGTGGTCTTGATATGAGACTCATTGCTGCCTGTGATGAGAATATCATCAACATAAACAAGCAGGAAAATGACATCAGCTCCAGACCTCTTGATAAAGAAAGAAACATCTGAAGATGATGAATGAAAACCCCACTCAATGAGAGCCCCTTTGAGCTTATGAAACCAGGCACGAGGAGCCTGTTTTAGCCCATATAATGCCTTTCGAAGCTGACAAACATGATGAGGTTTACAGTCATCAATAAAACCAGGTGGCTGTTCCATGTAAACAACCTCATGAAGATCACCATTCAAAAATGCATTATTCACATCTACTTGCTTGATTGGCCAACCAAAACTTACAGCAAGAGTGAAAATGACCCGAATTGTTGATGGCTTTATAACCGGACTAAAAGTGTCGGTAAAGTCCACACCCGGAGTTTGGTGAAACCCCTTCGCCACCAATCTAGCCTTATACTTCGAAATGGATCCATCCGGATTATACTTAGTCCTAAACACCCACTTATTTCCAACAATATTCATGCCATCTGCATGAGATACCAAGTGCCAGGTATTATTCCTCATCAAGGCTGCATATTCCTCATTCATGGCTAGCTTCCACTTAGGATCAGCCAATGCAGCCTTTACATTTGTTGGTTCAGCAGAAAAGGAGTCACAAGGAGACTTGCATAGGGCCGAATATACTTTAGGCTTCAAGGAGCCAGTTTGTGATCTTGTTACCATTGTGTGAGATGCACGGTTAGGCAATGTACCAGGACAAACATCAGCAGTAGATGAAACACCAGGACCAGCTGGAATAACTGAAGGAACAGCAGAAACCACATTTTGCATCCTAACAAATGGAGACACTGAGGCTGAGGATATCTGCACTGGAGCAATAGAAACCGAGCCACTAGCAGGGGAAATGGTATTGGCAGGAATTGATGGAGAAAACAGCTGTGAGTAAGGAAAGTCAAGCTCATTAAACAATACATTTCGAGTAATATAGATCCTCCCGGAAGGACTCAAGCACTTGTACCCCTTGTGACGATTACTATATCCTATGAAGACACACTTAGCTGAATGAAAATCAAATTTTCGTTTAGAATATGGTCTAAGATAAGGGAAGCAAGCACAACCAAATGTCTTTAAAAAGGAGTATGTTGGATGCCTATTGAATAACATCTCAAAAGGAGATTTTCCAAGTAATACTGCAGAGGGAAGATTGTTAATTAGCATAACAGCTGACAAGAATGCATCATCCCAAAACTTGAAAGGAAGTTTGGCATGAGCCAAAAGGGTTAATCCAGTTTCAACAACATGCATGTGTTTCCTCTCAGCCACACCATTTTGTTGGTGTGTATAGGCACAAGAAAACCTTTGAACAATACCAAATTGCTTGAGAATTGAAGAAAAAGTCTGATATTCCATCCCCATGTCTGTCTGTAAGGCCTTAATTCTAGAGCCAAATTGCAGTTCAACCTCTTTTTTGAAGATTAAGAAAGTTGATAATGCATCAGATTTCAATGCTATAGGATATAACCAAGTATATCTAGTGAAATCATCAACAAAGGAGATGTAATACCTATAACCACCAGTAGATATAACAGGAGAGGGTCCCCAAATGTCTGAGAAAACTAGTTCTAATGGAGACTTAGACCTTATAGACAGCCTTTGAAAGGGAAGTTGATGCATTTTCCCAATTTTGCAGGAGTCACACCACTCAAAAGACTGACTTGGACATGACACATTCAACTTATGAAGAACTTGTTTTAACACACGATCACAAGGATGTCCAAGTTTGGAGTGCCATAAAGCTACACTCTCTTTATTCATAGCAGACCTGTGTGCATTATTCACAGCAGCATTTTTTACACAAAAAGATGGTTTAGTACACTCAGGTAACACCTGCTCTTTACTACAATTTAAAACAGAAAATTCTGAAAGATAGACTTTCTCTCCTCTTGACTCTTCTCCAGCTTGCATATGATCAAAAGCATTCAACTCAAGCTGGTACAATCCGTCCTTAAGTAAACCTCTGAGCAGAACCTTCTTGGACACCTTGTCCTTTATCAAACAATAACCATCACAAAATTCAGCCACACCATTATTATCACGCACAAACCTTGAGATACTAAGCAAATTTTTGGCTATGTGAGGAACATGCAAAACATCATTTAAGTATAATGCACATTCAGGCTGTGTATGTGATCTAATTCTAACATGTCCTACATTAGCTATCAGCAGTTGTTCTCCACTACCAACTGTAAGTGAATCACTACCTCTATAAGAAGAGTAGTTTGAAAACTTACCAATGTCTGATGTAACATGGCTAGATGCTCCACTGTCAGCATACCACATGGGATCAACTACAGATTCTGGTGTTGCAATGTATGCTGATGTCTGATAATTTGCTTGCTGATTGACATTCTGAGCAGCAAAGTTCCCTTGACTAGGATTATCCTGCTGATTGAATTGATTGTGTTGTGCAACAAATGTACCATGACCATTATTTGATGCACCTGCATTGTTGTTAGCATTACTATTGTTTGGACCTTGAAAATTTCGATCAAACCTATTGTAGCAACGCACAGCAGCATGACCAACACGGCCACATATCTGACAGGAAGGTCTGTGATTATTGTTCCAATTTCCTCTACCTCTTCTTCCTCGATTGCCTCCATCTCTTCCCGAGTTATTTCCACCTCTGTAATTTCCTCTGCCTCTTTGATTGCCACTGTTTGCATTATTGACATAGTTAGCAGAGGGATTCACGTCTACCTGAGCAGCTGAATTCAAGTGTTCTATCCTTTGCTCATGAATCATGAGCATGTACTGTGCTTCATGTAAAGCAATTGAGTTTTGCTGAGAAGTGATATAAACAACTACAGCATCAAACTCATGGCCTAAGCCATTTACAACACTGAGAATTAAATCTCGATCAGAAACTGTATCTCCGGCTGATTTAAGACTGTCACCTACATTCTTCACTTTCAACACAAAATCTGCTATAGTACTAGCACCTTTCTTCATACAACCGAGTTGTTGCCTTAGCTGTAAGACCTTGGCCATTGACTGTTGAGAAAAGAGTTTCTCCAGAGTTCTCCAGACTTCTAGTGAGGAGACACAGTCAGTAACCTATCCTATCAGATTTTCACTAACAGTTGACAGAAGCCAACTCATTAGATATTGATCAAGCCTTCTCCAGGCAAGAAATTCTTTATTGATCACAAACTCAGGTTCGTTTTCACCAGTCTGAGCATTTGCAACATATTTGTTTGGACATAATCGAGCTCCATTGATAAAATCCTCTAACTCCAGAGCTCTTACAGCAGGTAAGACTAGAGCTTTCCAATACACATAGTTGTCTCTGTTTAGCTTTATAGGCAGATTAAAGTTCAGTGATTTTGCGATCGTTGGCGATTCAATAATAGGAAGATTTGATGAGGAAGTTGCAAGATTTGATGGTGGAGTTGTTGAAGAGGTTGAAGAGGTTTGATTCATGGCTGTGTGTGGCTCTGATACCATGTTAAGATAGCAGAAATCTAGACAGATGAAAAGAATATCAAAGTGTTTGATAATATGCTTCAGAGAAGCTTTTGGACAAAAGAAATTTTCTGCTGTATTATAGAAGAATCAATTTTCTCTCTCAGCTTATTTTCTCGAGAAAATTTCTTTTGTCCAAAAGCTTCTCTGAAGCATATTATCAAACACTTTGATATTCTTTTCATCTGTCTAGATTTATGCTATCTTAACATGCATAATATAATATTTTGTTTTTTTAGTTGTTACAATTAATTCAAGGTTTGGGAAAAAGGAGCACAACTCGAACTCACAAACTCAATTGCGTAAGTGTGAGAAGCATACAACTGGACCAATATCAACATCTTCTTATTTATAAAGATCAAACTTGAAATCTTCGAATTGAAGGGTGCATTTGGTAGCATTTTTCATTTGTTGTTTTTCGAAAATGGCATTAATTTACAATTGAAGTTTAAAAATTAAAACCAAGTCAGACAAGATCAGGTTGGCTCATTGTAAAGCCTCTCATACCCACACCACAGGATTGTAAGTTCGAGTCTCTCCCCCCCTCCCTCCACAAAATCCCGAGTTATTGTAATATAAAATAAATAAACAAAAATTAAAACCAAGTCTGGATGATTGCTGCTACCAGTAGTATACTTAGTGTGCCAAGCTTACTTGAGCTGTTTGATGCTTGAGTCGGTCCTACTCCTACATCACAATCATGAGCTTTAATTAATACAAATGAAAATTCAAATTAGTGTACTGTCCTTCCAAAGTGTTAACCAAAAAGTCCTTTAAGAAAGGAAGAATCTCCAAGAGAAAAATTTGAACTATGTGACATTGCTCTATTTTGGTGCAATCCTCAACAATTTGAAAAACCCTCAAAAAGCAAAGTTTGAAATAATGCATGAAAGAGAGAAATTGAATTACATCGCAACTTGGCAAAAAAAAAAAAAAAAAAAGGGTAATCAACATTTCCTCATTTTGAAGATCAAGGTGCCGAGATGATTTTAAAACCATTCAAGAATAATTTTCTTCTCAACAAGAAAATGAAGCGAAGTAGCGAACTGAATTAAACATAATCTAGTTTCGATAGGATTATGTTTTGTTAATCAAGCTAGATTTAGGTTATTTGAATCATATAATGATTTAGATAAATAAAGTAGTCGAATTGAATTATTTTCAAAAGAAAATTAATCAAATATAACAATCAATAAAATTAAAAAGGGCATGAGCTGAATTATAAATATTTACTATTACTGATTTCCGTGAAGATCATGAGTTCACAAATAAATAAAAATTTAAAAAAATAAAGAAAGAAAGAAATTAAGATCATAAGAGAGGGGATTATGTAACAAAGTCATAGGCAGGATTGTGTTTCTTCAATTCAATTTTTTGCAATATTTTTGGCAAGCATATGATTGGTGATTATTGTGCTTTAAAATTTTATCTATTATCAACTTTCATAGTAATAAATGAGTACTACTTGTAACCTTCTATGTAACAATTTTGTTACTGTTTAAAATTATAAGTATTGTGTTATTATATTTAGATATTTTGTTACATTCAAAATATATATATATATTACATACTATGACAATATGACACACTAGCTATGAATGATAACTTTTTACATCAACTCAGCAACTCTCAATAGAGTTTGTTGTATACCTCCCCTCCATTATAATAGGAAGGGGCGTCTTGTCTTATCTTTTTCATAAATATATATATATATATAGTATTTCTATTGTCAGATAATAAACATATTCATACGAAGAATGTGAACAATAGATTATGGGAAAATTTTGTATACCTCCACTCCATTATAATAGGAAGGGGCGTCTTGTCTTATCTTTTTCATAAATATATATATATATATGGGCAAATTGCACTGAACCCCTTGAGGTTTGGACAAGTTACACTTAGATGGAAAAGTTTTGTTATTATACACTAACACCCCCAAAACTTAAATTTGACTTTTAAAATACCTAAAATGCCCCTAGTTATATTATTTTATACTTTTTTTTTTTTACCTTTTAACCAAAAACTTTATAAACTTTAATAAAATAAAATAAATTAAATAAAAGATATGATTCATTAAATAAATAAATAGTTTTTTTAAAAAATAAATAAATAGTTTAAAATAAATAAATAAATAAATACTTTTAAAAAATCAAATAAATAAATACTTTTAAAAAATCAAATAAATAAATAGTTTTTTAAAAAATTAAATAAATAAAGGGTTTAAAAAAAATAAATAAATGAAAAAAAATTAAAAACATTAATTATTTTTTTTAAGGATATCCATTAATAGGGACAAAAAAAAAGCTTTAAATATTCAAACTTTTATGGTAAGGATAATGGTGAGAGAAGCTTCAAGGTTCCCAACACTGGAAGTCTTCTTGCCTTCTTCAACCACTTCATTTAGTGTTGGGAACCTTGAACCTTCTCTCACCATCATCCTTATCATAAAAGTTTAGATATTTAGATTTTTTCTTGTCCCTATTAATGGATATCCTTTAAAAAAAAATAATGTTTTCAATTTTTTCATTCATTTATTTATTTAAAATATTTATTTATTTGATTTCTTAAAACTATTTATTTATTTATTTTTAATCATTTATTAAAAATATTTATTTTTATTTTTAAAAAAAACTATTTATTTATTTTAAAAAAAAAAAAACTATTTATTTATTTAATGAATCATATCTTTTATTTAATTTATTTTATTTTATTAAAGTTTATAAACTTTTTGGTTAAAAGGTAAAAAAAATAAAGTGTAAAATAATATAACTAGGGGCATTTTAGGTATTTTTAAATTCAAATTTAAGTTTTGGGGGTGTTAGTGTATAATAACAAAACTTTTCTTTCTAAGTGTAATTTGTCCAAACCTCAAGGAGTTCAGTGCAATTTGCCCTATATATATTTATAGAAGCTTTGACAAGTGCATACACTTTGAGTCAAAGTATGTAAATCTAGTAGTCCACATTCTTCGTCTTGATGTATTTATAGTCAGGACGAGCTAATAATAGAAAATCTGTATATATATATATTAAAGCGATCTCTCTTAATTATATGATAGCAGATATTTAAATCGTATTTATAGTATTTAAACTAGATATATCTTTCTTTCTTTTTTGACAATATCTATTAATTCGGGACCAAGTATTTTTTTGAAAACTCTCGTCATTGGTAAGATTCAAGCCGCTAACCTAGAAGTCATTTACCCAAGCCTCAAGCTCCTCCATCTACCAGCTGAGTTACACCCTTATTGGCTAAACTAGATATATCTCAAATCTTAATAGACCCGACATTAGCTATCTAAATTTAAATATATATATATATATATATTTAAAAAACATGGCTTTTTATTAGCACTATATATTTTTTATTACTCACATAAATATAATGATATCGTTTGACGATAGTCATACCAATTATTATATTATCTTCTAGTTTTTTTTTTTTTTTTTTTTTTTTTACGATATCTACTAATTAGGATCAGGTATTTTTTGAAAGTGTATTATCTTCTAGTTTAAATGGTTTATGACAAAGGTCATAAACTATTGAAATTGAATAGATGAACAGAAAGATTATTTACCAGTTGTGGATTTAGTGGGAGGTGGTGGTAGTGGTGGTGGTGGTAGTAGTAGTAGTGGTGGTAGTGGTGGTAGAATAGGTGGCGGGACCAGACCAAGCTCTCTGCAATCTTCTCCCAACGAGCCTGCATCAAAAACAAGTTTCTATTTTGTGTTCCTCGGTCTTTCTTCAATTTTAACAATTTGTCAATTATAAATTCCAACTTTTTATTCCCGACCTTCGGGACCGTTGAATAAAGCTGGCTGTTCAAAAAATTAAAAAAAAAAAAAAAATTCCAACTTTTCACTTATGATTTTAATTATCAAATTTTTAATTTTAATAACTGAAAAAGAAACACTGTTAATTAAAGATTTTAAAGATTTTCAGGTGCTATTTCCATCAAAAAAAAAAAAAAATTTTAAGGTTTTTTTTTTTTTTTTTTTTTTTTTTGAAACTTAGAAGTTTAAAGTTTTTAATATTGTTAAAGATGTTTTGTTATAAAAAAAATGTGTCATTTCAAATAACAAATAGTGACATTTGTGAAATATTTCCTTATAAATAGAGGGTGTGACCAACCACTTACATTGTTTAAGGCAAGGTAAAGATGAATTATCAAACAGATTTGCAGAGCCCGGGAAGCACTGGCACGTGTGTCGATTTCCATTGGCAGCACAGGTTCCATCTCCACACCACACCAGATCACAAGCTGATGGTGGATGCAGTGATGGTGACGGTGGTGGTGGTGGTGGCAGTGGCGGTGGCGATAGCGATGGCAGTGGCGATGACAGTGGCGTAGACACATCGCTGCAGTTTAAATTTATAGTGCCTGCATATTTGTTATCACTTACATCATGATTATATTCTCATGAACCAAGACTAAATAAATCTCGACCAAAAGCTTAAAAAATAAAAAAATAAAACCCGAGAGACTTAATAAGTCACCGAAGTAATTAAGTATTGAAAAAGACTTAAAAAAAAAGCGTGAGACTTGATCCATATACATACGTATATGTATTTATATATAAATACGAGAAAGAGAGATCGAAGAGGGCGTACTTACAGTTGGGAATAAGACAGGAGGGGAAGGTGAGAATACCAATCTGAATCGTCTTCCAACCAGGCTTACACACACAGTCAAAACCCAAAATTGAAGAATTAGAACTCACACAGCTTCCTTCCCCACAATTTATCAATGCACATGCAAGACCTTCAAATTACACATAATTAATCATTATAATTAAATCTACCTAATTAACAAACACTAGTGATCAATAAATCTACCAAAATGGATTATAATTTAAACTGCCTTGAATTTGGTTTGGAATCAACTCATCAGTAGAAGTGGATGTGAGGTTGCAGAAGGTGAGGAGGAGAGACAAGACAAAAATATTGAGAGAAATGAAAGAGAAATTATTCAAATTGAATTTTGCCATTTATATATAAAATTGTATTCAAAGGAGAAGAGCAAAGTTTGGTGAAGAGAGTTTAAAAGAGCATTTATAAGAGTGTGTGTGTGTCACCCTTATTCAATTTACAACTTTGTTCTCACCGAAAAAAGTCAAATTACTCCAACATCAACTCCATAATCAAGAAACTTCATTTATGATTGTCAGACTTGATGCAATTAATTGTAGGGATTATATTCGAGACGACCCAATTAATCAAATTAAGTTATTTTCAAGTTGACACAAACATGGTCAAAAGAGATAATTTTTTACACCAACACAAGCTGAATTTAATGGAATTTAGTGGTTAAAATCGTACGATTTGACGATAAATTAACCGATTGTATTTAGGTTCACCGAAAATTAGCATTGGCAGTATACAGGTGGTCACAAACACAATTCAATATAATACAAAATTTGTTCTATGATTTCAACTTTAAATGTATATGAAATATTTAATTTTGTGAAAAAAAAAAAAAAAAAAAAAATCGATTAGAAACTTTGTTTTTGGTTTTGGTTTGTGGCTGCTGCTTTCTCTGTTGTTTCTGGTGTCTGTTTTGTTTTTTTTTTTTTTTTTTTGGTAAGCTGCTTGGTTGGTTGGCAGGCTGTTTTTTCTGTTGCCTTGCTGTTCTTGTGCTGTGCCTTGGCACCTCTGTTGTTCTTTGTTGTTTTTTGTGGGCGTCTTGCGTCTTTTGAGTAAATTTGCCGATAAAAAAAATAAAAAAAAATTAGAAACTTTTAATGAAAACATTATATGTCAGAATTATTTGCAAAGGATCTTTATTTTTTTATAAATTCGGTTGTTATTATGTAATTAAAATCAATTTTAAAAAAAAAATACTAAAAATAATTTATGTTCATAAAAATTGAATTGAAGTAACCTGGTGCTAAATCTTTATCTTTTATATCAACGTAATTTTTATTACGGGTTAACATCATATATATCGTTTTCCTCTACTCTGAAATTTGTAGTTTACAAGAAAAAAAAAAAAAAAAAAAAAAAAAAAAAAAAAAAAAATTAATGTTGTAATTTTTTAGTTAATATGGAGGCAGAAACATAGAAGGTGAGTGCTACCAAAGGTAACGCAGCAAGATTGATTATTAAATAAAGTTAGACGGGGCGAGGGAAGCAAAGTAAAAGCGACGTTAACATCAATCTGTTAAACTTTATTTTCTACTATGTTTATGTCAAACATATGCCGTCTTGGAGATTATCTCCAAGAGCAACACTTTAGTGAATCATGTACTTTTCTCTTATAATGTTTCATTTGATATTAAATTAAATATGATCCCACGAATATATTATGATATGAATATAAGCGTGCACACCCCCTCCAGTTTTAAACAGGTTTGCGAATATTCAATCTAAATTCTAAAAATTCAAATGACTTTTTTTAAATATTAATAACTAATACTTTCGTTTTAATTAGTAAAATATTTGAAAGTTAATGAGTAAATTAAATAAATAAAAATTATTGTATAAACAATTGAAAGATATTGTGATTTCACTAATTGCTTTTTCCTCCAACCCATGATAAAGATCCAATGCCATTAACATTTACGAAGAGAATAAACATTTACTCTTCTTCAAATTTTATATATGATTCTTTTTATTAATTTTGAAGCACATATTAATATGATCTTTCTACTACACCTTGCTAATGTAAAATCTATATGCATAATATAATATTTTGTTTTTTTAGTTGTTACAATTAATTCAAGGTTTGGGAAAAAGGGACGCAACTCGAACTCACAAACTCAATTGCGTAAGTGTGAGGAGCATACAATTGGACCAATATCAACATCTTCTTGTTTATAAAGATCAAACTTGAAATCTTCAAATTTAAGGGAGCGTTTGGTAGCGTTTTTCATTTGTTGTTTTTCGAAAATAAAAATAGGGTTTTTGGTATCACAAGCAAATGCAATTTTAACTTTTAAGCCACTTCATGTTTGCAAAGGGAGAGATAAATGTACAAGAGGAAAAAGAGATTAGGTAGCAAATGAAATTACAAAAGGCTTTTATGCCTTTGTTTGATAAGAGATTGTTTGGTTGAGATTTCTACCGGCTCAAAATGTCTATGAACGTCTATTTGAGTTTTTTAAAGTTGTTTGGTTGGGCTTTTGAGATTGTTTATTTTAAATTGAGTAGAGGCTAGTAGAATTTAAACCTCTACTGGGCAAAAGCTCACGATGAGGTACTTCTTCAAATAGACATTTTTTTTATAAAAAAAAAAAGTCTACCAACCAAACATCTATGACTTTTTTTGGTAGACTTTTTTTTTCAAAAACTTTACCAATAGAGATTTTTCAAAAGCCCAACCAAACAAGCTCTAAGCCATTGGGAGGCTGCCTCCACTCTTAAACTCTGACGAGGCCACCGCCTCACCCACAGCTAGGGACGGACTTGTGTGGGGGCTACGGTGGGCTTGAGCCCACCCTGACCCCCTTAAAAAAAATTAAATTAGTAAAGAAAAAATTTTAATTAATTAAATAATTAATTTTAATTCCTATTTAGAGTAAAAAATATAATATTTCTTTCCTTTTTCTTCTTTTTATAATAACAATTATTTTTCCACATTCTTCAAACTTGGTTCAATCTATTTATCAAATCAACATTTAGATATGTTTGAGTGAATATTATGACTTTAAATATTTTATTTTGTTACTTTAAAAAATATATATTTTATTTTTGTTTAGGCGATTACCAAATAGGTCCTGGACTTTTTTCTTAATTCCAAGTAGTTTGTGACTTTTCCATTTTTGACCAAATTAGTCCCTATCTTTTTCACAAGTGACAAATTGGTCCTTGACCTTTTAAAAGTGACCAAGTTAGTCCCTTTGACCGTTAATTCAAACGGTAGACTTTAACTGAAATATTAAAAATACCTTAATGCCCTTAAGTTATATTATCTTTATAAAACATTAAAATTATAACATAATACTTTTATTTTATTGCAATGGGGAGGGATTTTTAGATGAGAAGCCTTCCCCTTTTTTTTAGGAAAAAAAAAAAACATTTATTATTATTATTATTATTGTTGTTGTTGTTGTTGCAACCTCTTAGGCTTATTAGTTATTACATCTTTAAAATAAAAACATTTTAAACTTTAAAAAGATAAATATCAAAATCCATTAAACATTGTTTTTTCAATTTCCAGGATTTCTTTTCAAAAGTTTCAGAATTTATATTAAAATAATTTGTAAAAATTAAATTTATAAAAAAATATTTTTTTTTTTTTCAAGAAGAAAAACGAAATTATATAGAAAAAGAAAAATATATATATATGAAATATTAAAAAAAATAAAATAAATAAAAAATAAATAAAAACAGAAAAAAAAAATTCTGATGAAGGGAATTTGAGAAGGGAAAAGTCTTCACTGTCCATCGGATCTCCATCTGGCCGTGGAGATCCAGGCGACAATCTCAAAATCCTCGAATCCCCATCACACCCTTAAACTAGTCAAGCTACTGCAATAACCAAAAGTCCAAAACCCATGCAATCAAACAAATCTTTTTCAAGTGTTCAAAATTGATTTTAGAGAGAGCAATATAAGGTTCTATAGAGAGAAATTTGTTAGGGTGAAGATGACAAGACGTGAAGAAGCCAGAAGGGAAGAGAAGTAAATGTAAAAGGGAGTTCAAATTTGTTTTTATTTTAATTAATTTTATTCTATATTTTAAATATTTTCTTACATAAAAATTGGTTTCTTTTTAAAAGTGTGAAGGTTTTAATTGTACATGTATCCATTTATAATGTCTTATGGTAAATGTACGAATTTACCCTTGAATCTGTTAAGTTTGACTTACTTCCATTAGTTAGAGGGACTAAGTTGTCACTTGTGAAAAATATAGGGACTAATTTGGTCAAAAATAGAAAAGTCGCAAACTACTTAGAATTAAAAAAAAAAAAAAAAAAAAAAAGTCCAGGGCTTATTTGGTAATCGCCATTTTTGTTTTGAAATTTTAGGGTTATTGTTAAATATAGATAATGGGATTTTAGGAGTAATCCAATTATTATTTAATCCAATTTTAAATTTACAAAGTAACGATATTGTTAAAATGAATTTCATTAAATTTCTCAGAACATTATATTAGTATATTTAGAATGAATCAAACTAATATAAGAATATTGTATAATTTAATTACTGTTCCCATTTGCGTTTCATGTTTCTCTTATAATTTAATTTGATTTTTTAAAAATAAAATAAAATTTTGTAAAGTATTTATTTAGAATATACATTTTACGGGGACATCTCACTATATCCTCCTAACTAGATGATGTCTATGTTCAACAAATAAAAAAATTTCTAACCTAACCTAATCTTCAATCCTGGTTACGTCCCTGGCCACAGCCTCCTCTCTTCAGCTCTGATGAGGCCACTGCCTCCTCTAGCTTGGAGGCAGTTCACCCTCAATCTCGTCTATTAAATTGGGTGTACAAAACAGTAAATCAAGTGTGTAAAAAGTACGCTAAGATCCATACTAAGTAGCACATGAGGAAAGTCATAATTCAGTTCAGTGACACTATTCTAAGCAAAAAGAATAGATCAATGGATTGCGTATATAATGCTGCTGATTGAAAATATATAAAGGTGTGTCTAATACAACCTCAGGGATGAATGGGTTGTTAATCGATTATTACAAATTTTTCGATTAGTCAATATTAACAATATAACCCAATACAAATATACAACAAAATTCAAGCAAAGTGCAGAAAGTAAAGAACACTTAATTTTTACGTGGAAACCTTCGACAAGGAAAAACCACGAGATTAACCACGCTAGCCACTTAAGCCACAGCAATCTACTATATAAAAAGATGGTTACACCCTCAAGTGATACACGGACTCTCATTATCAACAACCTCAGGCTATAGACACTATCACTCATCACTCTTGGTTCAATCCTAGTGATATCCCCTGACCCACTATTCTTGGAATGAGTACCTCCTAATCTACCCGTAGGCCTTTTATAGTGATGCTTCACAAATGTTTGTCAACCAACTCTTGGTTGCAAGGCTTCTCTTGCTTGTGCGCCTACCAAAATGTAGCCACTAGATTTTGACTCATTGAAAAGAATAAATGTCTAAGTGAATATGGCAATATCAAAAAATGCAATGCTGTGTAAGACAACACACAAAATGCTTAACTAGGAATTTAATGATACAATCAATAAATCCAAGTTATCAATATCTAAATGTGAAACACAAAGACTTAGCTAGATATAATCAATGACATACAATCCTAGCTATCAAACAATGTCAACATGCCCAAACATGTGAACTCAATTAGTTGTGTAGAGAATTTCCAACAACCTAATTGTTAACAAACAACCGTAAATATTCAAGAAACTTGACTAGATGGACAAGTGCAAATCTATCAACTTAGTCATCAATTAATCATGAATGAATATTTATAGCTTAGCTATTTAGGTAGATAACAACCTAATCATACAACTATCACAAAATTCCTACATGCCAATACATGTGGATTCAATTAGTTATGTAGAGATTTTCCAACAACCTAATTGATAACAAACAACTATGAATATTCAAGAGAGCTTAACATTCTTGATAAATATAAATCTATCAACCTAGTTATCAAATAATCTCAAAAGAACATTCAAGACTTAGCTATTTAGGCAAAACAACATAATCTTGCAAGCTATCACAAACAAACCCCAAACATGTCATAACTTCATTAGATATCAAATTAATGTAAAGATTTGCTAACCTAAGCAATAAAAGACATGTCTTGATGAAATAGAACAATAAATGAGTTGAGATGTTTATTATACTTACCAAGTAAAGACATTAATGAAGACCCATGCTTGAATGATGCTAGAGATGCAAGATGAAGATGGGTTTTAGGGTTTAGAGAGTCAAAGAAGCTTTCTTGAAGCTTTCTGGATCTAGGGAACTCTTAATTTCTCTCTAAGGTTTTATGGTTTTAGTTCCTTGAAGAAAAATGATGAGAAAGAAATGTATTTACAGTGCTCAGATGACAGCCCTATAAATTTAGTGAATTTCCCTTCAAAAATGAGCCAAAATCGAACTTCAAATAAGTGAGATATAGCCAAATTATGAAATAGGGGCGGAGCATTGCGTTGGTCATCATGCGCCACACAAGCGCAAGATTGCTGGACCAAAAGTGCTGGACAAGCAGCGCAACACATGCACATGACAAGTAGTGCAACAAGGGCGTATAGCCACGACAGCACAACAGCTCGAGATTCGAGCACCCCAAACCATGACTAAACGAAATCGAAACCTTTCATATAATATACTGTTGGAAAGGTATGGATGTCTACTTTCTACTCCTTTTTACGGAATGACATTTCAATGTCTGTAAAAAAAAAATGTTCATTTGAGTGACCAAATGTCAGAAACAGATAACAACAGAGTTGCCCTGTTTTGGTGGTCACTTTGGAGATTTCAAAACCAATCCAAACAGTTACGAAATATTACGAATAATATACCGTTGGAAAAATATGGGTGTCTAGTTTGTACAGAAATTTTCAAAACTC
Source organism: Acer campestre (assembly GCA_954870605.1). NCBI lineage: Eukaryota > Viridiplantae > Streptophyta > Magnoliopsida > Sapindales > Sapindaceae > Acer > Acer campestre. The sequence goes on from OX940799.1 coordinate 47,830,675, forward strand.
ATTTTGAACTTTGTATAAAACGTTATGGTAACAAGACCATGCAAAGGTCAATTTGAAAACATTTGAAACATTGAAATACCATCTTTTGAAACTAGACACCTTGCTCCATTCAACCACACCATAACTAACACTAATTCAAGAGAAGAATGGGACCTTCTCAAATGGTCAACCACCGCGCTAAGACATGCATACTATCGTGTAAGTGCGGACGTTTCCGATCACACAAACGGAAACAAATTACATCAGACAAAACCACACTTTGATCTAACAATAAAGTGCAAGTGTGATTGTGTAAAGGATGCATATATATATAAGCAATTAGAACACAAATGCAAGATGAACAAAGCATACATGTAGTGTGTGTGTGTGTGTGTGTGTGTGTGTGTGTGCAATTAAATCTCTTCAATAGGCAAGTCAAGTGATTTACCTTTTACTCTTGCTCTTGAAGTCACAAGAGATGCTTGGAAGCTTGTCATTGAGGACTTAAGCTACCCATTATAAAATCATTTTCAAATGTGGTTTGTCATGAATTAAGTCAAACATAAAATGCAGGTCATTACATTGATAGTAAACTACATATGAATTCTGATTACATTACATTAAGTCAGGTTACAAATCGAACAATACAACACAATAGTGTGAGACACTCCCAACACTTGATTTTTTTTTCTTTTTAAAACCGTCCTAACTAGAGAATTATTTTGTACATATACTGTAATGATTGGGTTAGCCCATCTTGCAAATACTTGGCCCAAGCAAGAAGCACAAAGCTAATAATCAACCTAGAAGCCCAAATCACCTTCAGATATACATCAACTCTCATTCAAAACGTGAACTAACATTAGATGAGTGAATGAGGCCATGTGAGTAAATCCTATGTGGCAAGATTTCATTGGCAGCTGGAGATTACACATGTGACCTATCATATAAGCAAATAAAAGGAAGAAAGTGAGAGAAAAAAGAGTCGTGTGGTCATTTTTAAGGTTTCCAGAATTTGTTCTTCTCTCCTAAAATAGTTCTCTCGGCATCTCTCTTGCTTTCTCTGTTAGTTCTTAGTGAATCCAAGTGTACGTGTAATCTTTGTGAGATAGTGTTCTCTGATTGTGAACTGAGTATGTATTCACGCTTGTACAGAAAGATTGAGTGTATTCTTTCTGTATTTCGTAAGGTTTTGAGAGAGATTTAGGTTTAACACTTACTGTGTTGTAGATCTACGATTGTGGTAGATTTTTGGGTTGGTTTTGGTTATTTAGTTGTGAGATCTTGCTTGTAAAGACTGGTATATAGTGGAGAGGGTCTTCTCTGTGAAGACTCAACATGGATGTAGGTCATTCTTGGCTGAACCACGATAATTTCTAGTGTTGTTTAAGTTTCCGCTTTGTTATTTCGTTTCATATTTGTTTATATTTTTTTATTTGCTATTTTTGGTACTTTTATTCTTCTGTTCTTGTGCTTTCTTGTGAACCTTGTAGGTATTTAGGTAATAGAACAGGTGTTTGTGTAAGGTATGTAGTAGACCAATACAACAGTGGTATCAAATCGTGGTTAATCGGTACTAACGGCGGATGATAAGGATCACATCTCTCTAGCTGCTGAGGTTTTAGTCTCTGAAGTTTCATCTGGAGAAAAATATGGCAGTGAAGCTACTAGCAGTCACAAGGAGGTAAGACCTTCTAACTTTGGTAATTTTAATTCAACATATATGTGTAGGAACCCAGGTTTACAGATTGCGCAGCGGAAGGGTTTTTAAAATTTTTTATGCAATCATAAACTAAACCTATTTGTACAGTAATAATCGAAAACGATAAAGAAGGAGAAACGATTTCATACCTACGTAGGAGGCTCCTTCACTTTAATTCGATCTGCTCCCAGATTTGAACCACAAGATCTTCCTCGCTATGACCCGGGATTGATAACAGCGTGTGGGCACGTCACGGTACTCAGGAACAAGGAGGATGAAAAGACACACGAAAAGCAACACTTTGCTATGTGTATATAATGTGTCCACCAAACTTTTTTTTTAAAACAATATATATATATATATTAAGTTAGGTCGCACCTTTTTAGTTTCATGCAACACTTTGCAAAACCAAAAAAACTTTTCTTTTTCTTCACCTAACAAAAGACCTGATGCAATTTTTAATCTTTTGTTTTTGTGTTAGTCAAAACTCATTCGGTTGTACTCTTTTATTTTAAAAATATATATCTCATATATATTTGTTTAAAAACCAAAACCGAATCTATTTGAAAATATCAAATATCTCCCATATCTCATATCTTGTAAAAGATATTTAAACATTAATTTTTGAATTTAAACATTTTAAATTCAATTTCAAATATTTAATTTAATAAAATAAAATAATCATATTATCTTATTTTATTCAAAATCAAATATCAACTAACACCCTCCATTTAGTGATTAACAACATAATTGAATAATCTTATTATTTAATTTATTTAATCACCATTATTCATTAATTAAATAATCTCATTATTCAATTAATTCCCGAATAGATACGTGTCACTTTCGTAACACAATTAATTTGGACAATCCAATTAATTAACCATGATCCTCGTTACCTAAATCGATCGGGCTAGCAAGGGGACCTAATGGACCCACAGTATTTTGAGCTCCAATAATCTTTAGAAATAATTAATTAAACTCTTTAATTAATATTTCATGATTATTAACTTCGGTGTTATTCCACTAAAAACCCGAAGTTGCACTCTCTCAACTGTAGACGTTTTTACACAAACCAATAACTCTTGGTGTCCATTGATATAGCTATTACATATGGTATGATCCTCCACGGGTAGTTCATAATTAGAGCTGGGTCATGATGTCCGTTATACCCCTCTAATTATATCTTTGCATTAAGTACCATTGATTCTCTAATGAACAATAAATCCTACATTCCTTACGGAATTAGGAGAGCGCTCATATTGTTCAAGCCCCGAATCAACCCTTAAGGGAACTACTATCTACTTCTCACAAGAAGGAGTGGATTCCACTATTGTGTGCAGACCTTCCCAGCTACAAGCCAAATCATGATTCCAACATACTAAGTTATTGACCGGGAATGCAACTCCGATCTCACCCATGGTATATCAAAAACCACGATCTAACCTGAAGGAGTCGATAAGACACTCAGGATTAAGATCACCCATATATAGCCATCATTTGTTGATATATATGAATTTCATCTTTTAACGGATCTTGGTGAGAGATTCATATAGATCATGGCCCAGTTCTATATGATCAAATCATATAAGGTGCCTCCATTCTCATATCTCCATATGAATGATCTAGGATAAGATCACCGTACATTACGGAATGGACCGCAGCTGTAGATTGACCACAAATAAAGTACCCAGCTTTATTTGCTATCTACGGACTCTTTAGATTGCTCCTTTCAAACTGAATCCATCTATATATGACATTCATATACTCAGTTTGAAATTACATCCGGCAATCTTGGATGTTAAGTACACATGTTATTATAAATGTATGAGACAATTTGAATGAATAAACTACTTCTTTTATTTCTTGTTCAATTCACATTTACAAACTACAAGCTTTAGGGCAAAAACCCCAACAATATGAGCATGAAATTTGATATAGATAAGTTTGATGGCTCTAGGGATTTTGGCATATGGAGAAGAAAGGTGAAAGCCCTTCTCTCCCAGCAGAAAATCATCAAAGCCATTGAAGGCCCAGAAAAATTGCCTGATAGTTTAACTGGAGAACAGAAATATAATATGCTTCAAATGGCCCTAGGTACTATAATTTTAAATTTGTTTGATAATGTACTTAATGAGGTTAATAATGAAAAAATTGTATGTGATGTTTGGAAGAAACTTAAAAGCTTGTATCTCACTAAATCCCTAACTAATAAAATTTATCTTAAAGAAAGACTGTTTAGCTTTAAGATGGATGCTAGTAAAGGCCTAGGTCAATGATAACTCTTATTTCTACACGAAGTGTAGCCAGGTAAAATCGTGTTTTTAACGGCTTAAATAAATGTTTCAGGATTCCTTCCAGTAGAGAAGCTTATATGCAAAAATACAGGAATTCTGGGGCAAAAGTGCAATTTCAGAAAGTATTTATGCTCCCTTAGTGGTTTTGCATTTAGGGGCCGTAGAAAAGGGAATAGAAGGTCCCATTTTTGTCACCACTTCTATGCCCTTGATTCTGTGTTTAGGGGCCGCAAAACATGGCACATTTTTCTTGGCAGAGGATCACATTTTTGTAATTTTGCGCCTTCGGCCGCAAAATAAGGCGTATAACAGGGCACATAATTCACCCGATGCTGTCAACTTCAGTTGCCATTTTCAAATCTTTGGGCCCTAAAATTTCAGCCAATCAGAGATCTTGTCTCTGACCCTTGCCTTTGCTGAGAGAAGGGGGGTAATTATTAGGAGATCTTGGTGGGCCCTCTTCATTTAAAAAGCATAGAGATGCTTGTCATTGGGAGAAGAGGAGGAAGACTTTTGTGAAGACCCCTTCCATTCTTCCTTGAGCAACACACACGACCACACACATCTTTCTCCAGAAAAAAAAAAAAAAAAAAAAAAAAAAAAAAAAAAAACTTCTCTTTTCTCTCTGTTTTGGTGGTGCTTCATCAACCTTGGAGCTTGGAGGAGTGATTCTTGGAGAAGGAAGCTATTGGAGATCAAGCATTGCAAGAAGGAGATCATCATCCTAGTTTATCTCTTAAACTCTATCTTTTATCTTCTTGTATTAGTTATGGTCTGTGTTTATTGGAAATCTTGTATGGTTTTTATGTGTAATATGAGCTAAATACTCTTGTACTAGAACAAAGATGAAACCAAACCCTTATTAATCTATTGTTATTGATTCATTAGTTTCTCTACAAGTGCTTGTGTAGTTATATGCATGTTTTGTATGCTTAATGGTTTTGTCTTGATTGACCATCTTGTTGAATGATCACTAGATAAACAAAACATTCACTATATATGACTAGAAAGTGAGAGATACACTAGGCTAGCATATAGGGTTCATGTATGTGTTCCACTAATCTTAATGAGTTCATCCATATTATGTATACTTGGATACAATCTCTAAGACATCAAGAGAGATTAGGGATTGATTTAAGGGAATATGAACCTATAATCTACACTTGCACAAATGAGAGATTAAGTGAGTCAAGAGTTAATTATAGGGGTTTGGTGGATTCGAGTTCTAGCACACTTTCATCATATCATCACATTCACTTTAGTTGTGGTTAGTGTTTTATTTGCTTTAAAATTAATCTTTTTATTGTAAGAAATATAGAAACTCTCATTTCAATTGTCCAAATAGTATGTAAGTTGATAAAAGCCGGTAGTCAATCCTTAGTCCTCGTGGGAACTATCCCTACTAGGTGTGCTTGGAAGGTCCGTCTAAGGAGACCGGTCTTTGATTGGGAGAAGGATCGCTGGGTTGTTTTCTTGAGTGTGTTGGACAACATTAACATATGTAACTCCCTCAGGGATGTCATGGCCTAGTCGTTTCAATCGGATGGTAAGTTTTCAGTGGGTTCATTCCGAAAAAGATTGGAAAACTCTTTGATGTGTGCCTCTGTGAACATGAAACAGCTATGGAGAGGGAATTGTCCACCAAAGATCAAAATCTTCGAATGGCAACTCCTAAGAGGTTGGATTATGGTTAGGATAGTCCTGCATCACTTTGGTTTCGATCCTTCTCCTTCCTTGTTGTGCTCGTTGTGTAATGAGGAGGAGGAAACTATTGACCATCTATTCCTTCATTGTCTATGATAGTGGAAGTTATGGACTCGGTGTATGGGGTGGTGGGATGTAGTGTGTTGTTCAAACAAAACGGTTCAAGAATGGTTTCAAAATTGGCCGGTCCTGTGTGAGACAGCCAAGTATCAAAAGGCATGGAATACAATGTTTTTTGCCGTCTCGTGGACAATTTGGGAGGCTAGGAACATGAAGGTTTTTAGAGACGGTACGATAGAGGTAGATCATGCGGAGGATATAGTAAAATTCCGTGTTGCTTAGTGGTTCAAGCATCTTGAGAGAGGAACCAAGGTTCCCATTTCCACTATACTCCTGAATTTGAAGGACAGCTGCTCTATTATCAAACCAGTTAGAAGCCCTTTGCAATATTGTTGGAACCCTCTAATTGGTTTGGCTCTGAATTTCAACGTGGATAGCTCGGTAAGGGGATCTCTGGGCAATGCAGGGATTGGTGGGGTCCTGAGAAACAATTCAGGGTTAATGTTGGGTCTTTTCTCGACTTTCGTGGGGATTCAAGATACGGAGTCTGTTGAGATTATGGTGATCCATAAGGCGACAACCTTATGCTCTTCCTCTAACTCTTTAGTTGGGAAAGAGATCGATATCATTAATGACTCTAAGGTGGCAGTTTCGTGGGTGAACTCGGAGGGCCTAAGTAGTTTGAATCATGTAAACATCATTTATGACATTCGCAATTGCTTGGTTAAGCTGGGTAATACTCGGGTTCTGTTTAATTATGGAGCCAACAGTGCCTTGGCCGACACTCTGGCAAAAAATGCTTCTGCTATACTGGGGGATAAAGAGCTGTGGGAGGTTCTTTAACCAATTTTCTGTTTTGGCATTCCCTCTCACACCTGTTCCAATGCTGTCGTGTTTCGTTTGTTGGCTGGCAGGGTTTGTTGCTATTTGTAGCAATGTGAGTCTTTTGGGTTTTGCATGTGGCTTGGTGTTTGGGTTCCTTTGTTGCTTATTAGGTGTGTGTTTGTTCCCCTCTTTTTGGTTGTAGGGCCTCGCCCACTTTTCCTTTCTAATAAAATTTGTTGTTAAAAGAAAAAAGAAAAAAAAAGGTTTTATAAAGTCTTTTTTTTTTTTTTTGTATCGAGGATCCCAGACTTCATCCAGACACCCATCCGCCTGTCATCCCCAACTACGTGATACACTCATAGCCAACTTGTTGGTTCTTACGGTCTATTTGTTGGATGTTATGGAGTAGGACAGATAGGAAACCTTGGCCCACACCCCTGGCCACACAAAGATGCAAGCGAGTAAATCAGAACTCGTCTTCGCCTGGGTAGGATTCGAACAACTGACTTGAGAGTTACCCATGCCCCATGTCCGTCCTTCCACCAGCTGAACTAGCGCCCTGATGGCTGACCACAATGTAATTACCAAGGGTAGAACCAAGGACTTGAGATTTTCATCTCAAGCCTTGAACTGCTAAGGCAACCACCTCATGGTTAATAAAGTCAAATTATTATCCCAGCAATATCACTTCATAATCATGAAAATATACTGCTAGCTCTTCATTATGATTGTTAGACTTGACTTGATGCAGTTAATTGAAGGAATTTAGTGGTTAAAATGGTCAGATTTGACATGATAAATTAATTAGGTCCTGTATACAAGTGGTCACAAACACAATGCAACAACATAAAATTTGTTCTAAGAATGCAGCTTAAGTGTGGAACAATTTATATTAGAACCCGTTAATGAAAGCATTATATATGTCAGAATTTGTAAAAGATCTTCATTTTTTTAAAAATAATAATAATTTTATTTATTTCAGTTAAATGATATAAAACTGAAATAAATAATTTATGTTCATAAAAATTGAAGTAACCAGATGGTAAGTCTTTTATAACCATGTAATAAAATTATGGGTTTACATCATATCTTTTTTTTTCCTCTACTCTCACATTTGTAGTTTAAAAGAAAATTTAATTAATGTTGTATTTCTTTAAAAAAAAAATTATTACAATAATTCGAAGTTAGGGGTTTTTTAATCGATTACACTTCATACTCAATATGGAAGCATAAACATAAAAGGTGAGTGCCAAGATTGATTATTAAATAAAGTTAGATGGGGTGAGGAAAGCGACGGAGGCAAAGTGAAAGACCAGAAGTTAACATATATAGATAAGATGAGGCTAGCTTAATAGTTTGTTTTTTTCATCTATATCATAAGGTTATCGGTTCAAGTTTGTTTCTTTTCCTAAATCCCGAATTATTATAATATTTTTTATAAAAAAAAAAAAAAATACATTAACATAATTTGTTATTTGGACGTGCATCCATTTCCAATCCATCACATTCGTTCTTTAAACTTCATTTTCTATGAGTATGTTAATGTCTAATGTCTGCCGTTTTGTTACCTCCAAGAGAAACATTTTAGTGAGTAAAAATGACGGTGGCGTGTATTCACGTCCTGTGTTGTGATCCCTCGGTCATACTATGATCATTGACTTGTCTTTTAGTAGGTAATGCATCAAAAGATTGACCATGATTTTGTTGGTTATTTTACTTACTTATTTTCACAATTGTACTTCTTGTTTCAAAAAAAAATTGTGCTTCTTCCATTTTATTGGATTTTCTCTTGTAAGGGGGAGAAATCTAAAAAAATGCAAGCACAATTTTTTCAATGAATTTTCCACAATTTTCTCTATCAAACCATTCGTGCTATGGAATAACAGAAAATCTGATCATCGCTAAATAGAGAAATTAAAGAATTTTTAAGTAATTGAAGGTCTCAGTAAGAGGTGAATTGAGATATTTTAATTTATTCAAAAAAATCACTTTCGATACAGATGTGTTCTGTAATATGAAGAACTGATTATGCACTCCTTTTTTTACATGTGATGAGGTTCAATTCCCAGCAGGTTAAGCAAATGTCGGGAGAATTTTTCTTGCGCCAAGAGAGTACTAAACTGTCTAATAAAATACGCAAATTCATGTACCTGACAATTCATATGCTACATCATATGAATTTTCAGTATGATGCCTCGAAAATGATACACTGCTAGGCAGAATGAGCACTGTTTTACCACCTAGTCACGTTGGGCTCGTATTAGTTAGAACTAATCTTTCACCATCTTTAATTTTAAACAATTTATCTATATAATCATGTTGTGACATAATTATGTATCAAATCTATAAATAAACAAGAATACATCAATGTCACCTCTAAAATCATATAACCATGTTGTGAGCAGGTTTGGAAAAAAAAAAAACCTCTTAAATCTTAATTACCAATTGAAGTTTAAAACCAAGTCTGGATGGTTGCTGCTACCAGTAGTATAATTGTTAGTGTGCCAAGCTTACTTGAGCTGTTTGATGCTCGAGTCGGTCCTACATCACAATCATGAGCTTTAATTAATACACAATGCAAGTTATATTACAACTTACAAATGAAAATTCAAATTAGTGTACTGTCCTTCCAAAGTATCAACCAAAAAGTCCTTTAAGAAAGGAAGAATCTCCAAGAGAATGAAAAGTTTGAACCATGTGACATTGCTCAATTTTGGTGCAATATATCCTCAACAATTTGAAAAGCCCTCAAAAATCAAAAAGAGAGAAGAAATTGAATTACATAGCAACTTGGTAAAAAAAAAAAACAAGGTAATCAACAATGACTTTCCTCATTTTGAAGATCAAGGGGCCAAGATGATTTTAAAGCCATTCAAAATATTTACTACTACAGATTTTCATGAAGACCATGAGAGTTCATAAATAAAAAAATAAAAGAAAGGAAGAAAGAAAGACCACGAGAGAGTAAGAGAGGGGATTATGTAACAAAGTCATTGGCAGAATTGTTTTTCTTCAATTCAATTTTTTGCAATATTTTTGGCAAGTATATGATTGGTGATTGTTTGTGCTTTAAAATTTTATCTTTTATCAACTTTCAAAGTAATAAATTACTACTTGTTACCTTCTATGTAACAATTTTGTTACTGCTTAAAATTGTTTGTATTGTGTTATTATATTGATAGATGTCTTGTCATCTCTGTGAAAATAATTATTACATTCTATGACATTATGAATTATAACTTTTTACATCAACTCAGCAACTCTCAATAGAGTTCGATGTTACCTCTCCTCCATTATAATATGAAGAGGCATTTTGTCCTATCTCATTTCTAAAAAATAAAATAAAAAGCGTTAAAAGAGATCTCTCTTTTAATAATTAATATGATAATATGTATTTGAGTCGTGTGTATTTATAGTATTTAATCTAAATATATCTTAAATTTTAATAGACCAGATGTTAGCTATCAAAATTAAAATTTTAAAAATAAAAAAAATAATAAAATAAAAAAATAAAATAAAATAAACATGGCATTATTATTAGCACTATCAAGTATGGACCATCGTTAACGTTGGAGCTAGGGTGGACTCAAATTAATAATTAAGCCCGTCCTAACCATTCTAAAAAAATTGAAAAGTTAAAAAAATAAAAATTAATAATGAATATATTTCCTAATAACAAAAGTGCGGTAGTAGCAGGACTAGGAGTACTATAGCATGTAGGAGGTATTTATATGCTGTGCTTTTGCATACTTTTTTCATGAATTACGAGATGGTGTGATCTATTTTATTTTCTTTTTCTTTTTTCAATAATTATTTTCTCTTAATTCTTTCCCAAATTTACTTAAAATTGGTCCAATTTTTTTATTAACACCAATAATTGATCTTCCCATAAGTTATGTTTTTATGAATATTATGAATTTAAACATTTTATTTTATAATGAAATTATTCAATTTTAGGATTACTATAATTTTTAGTTTGTAAAATTTTAAGATTAATCTAATTTTAAATTTACAACGTAACAATGTTTAATGAATTTCTTGTTGTTTTGATTAAAATTTAGAAGCATGCTTTTTAAGTTTTTATTTTTTATTTTATTTTATTTTATTAGGTTTTTAATTAGAGTAATAATGTAATACTATACAACCGAAATAATTAACCCAAAATTTAACCCAAATAATTACCATACAAATCATAGAATGATATGGTTAATAAATAAAACCACTTGTCATATCATTTGAGTTGATTTTTGGTTGTCTAGTATTAGTTTTTTAATTATTCTTTTTCTTCTATATTTGCTAGTAAATAATAACATAAGTGTTTCTATTTTCTTGACATGTATAGAAGGTAATAAAATAAGGATTATTTTAATAAATTATTTGTGTTTTTAAAAATAAAAAAAATCATTAAATAAAACTTAATTGGTATTTGATTGTATTTACATTTCATGTTTATTTTATAATTTGCTTTTACTTTACTTTTTTTTTTATTAATTTTGTTAATGTATTTATTTAAAATATATATTTACTGGGTAAGCCTCGCTAATATGTCATATTGACTAGGTGTATATTTATTTATAATTAAATAAATTTTCTTGTTTTGTCGATAAAGAAAATAAAAAATAAAAAAAATAAAAAAATTCTAATCTACCCTAGTGTTTGATCTTGGTTACGTCCAGCACTATATATTTTTTTATTACTCACATAAATATAATGATATCGTTTGATGATAGTCATAGCAATTATTATACTATCTTCCTAGTTTAAGTGGTCGATGAAGAAGATCATAAACTATTGAAATTGAATAGATGAACAGAAAGATTATTTACCAACGGTAGTGGAGCCAGATTTAGAGGGAGGTGGTGGTGTTGGTTGTGGAAGTGGCAGGCCCAGACCAAGACTATTGCAATCTCCTCCAATCGAGCCTGCGTCAAAAACATCAAAAACCACTTTTCAATAAATATTCAAGTTTGTATTTTGTGTTCCTCGGTCTTTCTTCAATTTTAACAATTTGTCGATTGTAAATTCCAACTTTTCACTTACGATTTTAATTATCAAATTTTTTATTTTAATAATTGAAAAAGAAACACGGTTAATTAAATTTAAGAACCAAATGTGATATGTTGTCCAAATATACACTACAAAAAAAGTGACATATAATGACACATTTTGATTGTATCATTATTGGTATTATTTTGTGATAAATCTTACTATTTGTCATTATGTTTTGTTCAATTAAACCTTTTTAAAAATGATTGTCACAATTAGTTACAAAACTTGATAACTTGTGACAAATAATATAATTAGTCACAAAATTACCTTTTTAAAAGAAAAGATTTTATTTTATAAATAATTATGTTTATTTTCGTGACAAATAATATAATTAGTTATAAAACTTGATAATTTGTAACAAATAGTATAATTGGTCACAAAATTACCTTCTTCTTTTTTTGAAGTATTACAAGAACTATTACAATAGGACTAACGGATATCTAATCTCATAACAAGAGATAACTACTCCTACAACCAAGGAAGAAAACTTCTCACACATGCTTATAAAATGTGCATGGTGAGATTTAAACCCCTCACTACTTACTTGGAAGGGAGGTGCACTACCAGCTTTGCTAAGAGGTGCATTTTATAAATAATATAATTTCTTAACTTATATAACAAATATATTTTTTATCACTGTAGATCAATTTTCTTATAGTGATAAAGATTTTTCCTAATAAGTTTCTTTAATTATCCTGTTAATTAATAGAGAAACTAAAAATGATGTATTTTTTATGAGTCTAGAAGTTTAAAGTTTTTTTTTGAAACATATATATAGAAGTTTAAAGTTTTTAATATTGTTAAAGATGTTTTATAAAAAAATAAAAAAATAAAATAAATAAATAAAAAACTGTGTCATTTCAAATAACAAATATTGACATTTGTGAAATATTTCCTTGTAAATAGACGGTGTGACCAACCACTTACATTGTTGAAGGCAAATTAAAGATGAATTATCAAACAGATTTGCAGCGCCCTGGTAGCACTGGCACGTGTGTCCAGTTCCATTGGCAGCACAGGTTCCATCTCCACACCACACCAGATCACAAGCTGGTGGTGGAGGCAGTAACGATGGCGGTGGCGTAGACACATCGCTGCAGTTTAAATTTATAGTGCCTGCAAATTCGTTATCACTTACTTCATGATTATATTCTTATGAACCAAGACTAAATAAATCTCGACCAAAAGCTTAAAAAAAAAAAAAAATACATCGTCTTCCATATACATAAATACGAGAAAGAGAGATCGGAGAGGGTCTGCTTACAATTGGGAATAAGGCAGGAGGGGAAGGTGAGATTGCCAATCTGAATCGTCTTCCAACCAGGCTTACACACACAGTCAAAACCCAAAATTGAAGAATTAGAAACCACACAGCTTCCTTCCCCACAATTTATAAATTCACATGCAAGACCTGCAAATTACACATAATTAATCATTATAATTAAATCTACCAAAAATGGATTATAATTTGTACTACCTTTAAATGGGTTTGTAAACAACTCATCAGTAGAAGTGGATGTGAGGTTGCAGAAGGTGAGGAGGAGAGACAACAAGACAAATATATTGAGAGAAATGAAAGAGAAATTATTCAAATTGAATTTTGCCATAATTGTATTCAATATGGAGAAGAGGAAGGTTGGTGAAGACCGAAGAGAGTTTAAAAGAGCATTTATAAGAGAGAGTGTGTGTGTGTGTCCCAAAAAGTAGTGATAAAGTCACCCTTTAATTTAATTCACAACTTTCTTCTCACCAAATAAGTCAAATTACTCTTTTATGATTAAGAAAATATCAACTCCATAATCAAGAAAATATGCTACTGTTCATTTATGATTGTCAGACTTTATGCAATTAATTAATTAATTGAAGGAATATTTTATATTCGAGATGACAAAATTAATAATCAAAACAAGTTATTTTGAAGTTGACACAAACATGATTAAAAGATAATTTTTTGCACCATCACATCACAAGCTGAATTTTGTGGTTAAAATTTTACGATCAGACATGATAAATTAACAGACCGCATATACAGTTAGTCACAAATATAACGTAATATATAAGAACATCTTCAAAAGACTCTTCTATTTTCACTCTTCAAATATCTTCAAATGTCTAAATTTTTTTTATTTTTTTTTAAAAAAAAATATGTTGTGGCTCGTTTGACTTTAACAAATACCTTATTTGAAGAGTCTTTTAGAGATGCTCTAATACAAAATTTGTTCTATGAATTCAACTTTCAATATGTATGAAATATTTAATTTTGTGAAACATAAAAAATAAATAAATAAATAAATAAATAAAATAAAAACAATTTCGATTAGAAACTTTTAACGAAAGCATTATATGTCAGAATTATTTGTAAAGGATCTTCATTTTTTATAATAATAATAATAATAATAATTTTATTTATTTATTTCAGTTAAATGGTATAAAAACGGTTGTTATTATGTAATTAAAAAATAAAAAAATAAAAATAAAAATAAAATAAAAAAACTAAAAATAATTTATGTTCATAAAATTACGGGTTAACATCATATATATCGTTTTCCTCTACTCTGAAATTTGTAGTTTGAAAGGAAAAAATAATTAATGTTGAATTTTTTAATTAATATGGAGGCAGAAACATAGAAGGTGAGTGCTACCAAAGGTAATGCAGCAAGATTGATTATTAAATAAAGTTAGATGGGGCGAGGGAAGCAAAGTAAACTGTAAAAGAGACGTTAACATCAATTTGTTAACTTTATTTTCTACTATATATGACTATGTTTATGTCAAACGTATGTCGCCTTGGAGATGGAAACACTTTAGCGAATCATATACTTTTCACTTATATTGTGTCATTTGATATAAAATTAAATAGGATTCCACGAATATATTATAATATGAATATAAGTGCACACACCTCCTCTTGTTTTAAACAGGTTTACGAATATTCAATCTAAATTCTAGTAATAACTAATCCTTTCGTGACAAGATGAGGTTGGTCGGGTGATAAAACTCCACACACCTGCACCATAAGGTTGAGGGTTCGAGTCCTCTCTCCTCCCTAAAAATATCTCGATTTATGTAATGAAATGTAATAGAGTAATATTTAAAAAATAATAATAATAATAATAATAACTGATCCTTTCGTTTAAATTAGTAAAATCTTTGAAAATAAATTATTAAATTAAATAAATAAAATTTATTGGATAAACAATCGAAAGATATTGTGATTTCACTAATAGCTTTTTCCTCCAACTCATGATAAAGATCCAATGCCATTAACATTTACAAAGAGAATAAACATTTACTCTTTCTTCAAATTTTATATATGATTCTTTTTATTAATTTTGAAGCACTTATTAACATGATACTTCTAATTTAAAATCTATATGCAACCAAGTTAGTTGTGGCGTAGTGGCAAAGCGCCCCCACGACTGTTGAATCGTTTGGGCATTGCCCGAGTTTGAGCCAGCTCTAGAGCAACACTTGGTCAGGCCTTGTCCCATACTCCCATGCCTCCCGGGCCAAGCGGGGATTAGTTCCACTCGTTAACAATCGGTTGTCGATCAAAGTGAGGGATATCTCGTAGAATTACCAAAAAAAATCTATATGCATCATATAATGTTTTGTTATTTTTTTTAGCTTTTATAATTAATTCAAGGTTTGGAAAGAGAGACACAGCTCGAACTCACAAACTTAATTGCGTAAATGTGAAGAGCACACAACTGGATCAACATCAACATCTTCTTGTTTATAAAGATCAAACTTGAAATCTTCGAATTTAAGAGTGCGTTTGGTAGCGTTATTCGTTTGGTGATTTTCGAAAATGAAATTAGTGTTTTTAGCATCACAAGCAAATGCAATTTTAACTTCTAAGCCGTTTCGTGTTTGCAAAGGGAGAGATAAAAACAAGAGGAAAAACAGATTGGGGAGCAGATGGAATTACAAAAGGCTTTTATGCCTTTGTTTGATAAGAGACTGGAGAGTACGCCATTGGGAGTAGGCTGCTGCTTCCTCTTTTAAACTCTGACGAGGCCACCACCTCACCCACAGCCTCCTCTCTTCAGCTCTGATGAGGCCACTGCCTCCTCTAGCTTGGAGGCAGGTCACCCACAGCCTCATCTATTAAATTGGGTGTACAAAACAGTAAACCAAGTGTGCAAAATGTACACAAAGATCCATACAAAGTAGCACGTGAGGAAAGTCGTAATTCAGTTCAGTGCCACTATTCCGAGCAAAAAGAATAGATCAATGGATTGAGTATATAGTGTTTGCTGATAGCAAACTACATCTGAATTCTGATTACATTACATCAAGTCGGGTTACAAATTCGGACAATACAACACAACAGTGTGAGACATTCCCAACACTTGATTTTAACTATAAATCAACTGATCAATCAATCACAGCGTTGAAACAATAGGAAAGCATTAGAAGACACAACACAAATCACCCACCATACAGATATCAAGACAGCAAAAAAAATATGTGATACCTTCGACTTCCGTCGATAGATACTGATTTCTACATTTATGCTGATCCAAATTCTTGAAACCACTTTTCATGCTTCTCTATGTCTGCTTGCGATACACTTCGCTGTACCTTATTCAAGGCTTCTTCGAAGTCACACATTTCAACGGGGTCCTTTGAAATCTCATCTTTAGACATGTTCTTAATCTCATCACGTGTCTTTCCAGCTATTTTACGTCTCATGCCATTTAAGGAAGCATCACGGCAAACATTTGTCAGATCATCTCCACTATATCCGTCTGTTCGACGAGCCACGTCCTCAATATCTACATCCTGGGCAACCTGAAATAAGCCCACTAAAGCTGTTACATATCGTATTCCATGAAACATAAAGGTCTTACAGCTAAAATTGAACTACAAATTTTAAAAACATAATAAACAAATTCATGTATGGTACACAAAAGTCATAAAACCCAGACGGTAATCTTATCATAAATTTTGAATACAAGAAATATGCCCACACAAGTGTATTTAGGGTATTTATGGATAAGTGAGATTATTAAATTACCTCGACTGTTTTCAAATTAATCCGAATAAGCTCCTTACGACTCTCAAAATTGGGAAGAGGAATATATATACGCTTCTCCAGCCTCCTCCTGCATTGCATCGTGAGCGAATTAGCTGTAGTGGGATTGACCCAATACACGCAAATGATAAGATCTCACATATAGTTTGGTACAAAAGACCTAACCAATTCAAAGGGAAAAAAAGAAATCCAAATTAAAACATAATATAACGCCAACCTCAGAGCCTCATCTATGTCCCATGGAAAGTTGGTTGCTGCCAAAACCATCACTATTTTCCGGCTACCATCTTCATTTGTACCAGTAGCATTTACCCCATCTACCTGAACTAAAAGCTCAGACTTCACCCTTCTGGATGATTCATGCTCCCCTGAAGCACTAAAAAAGATCATGGATATTTACTGTCAGCATTACAGAAAATATATCTAACAATAACAATCATATAGAAAGCAAAAGTTTTTTGAAGTTGATTCAGAAGCAGACAGAAACTAATACCACAGAAAGCAAGAAGTTCAAAGAAACACTACATACCTATAAAAGCATTATAAGTTCAATAATAATAAATAAAAATTGCATAACTGTGCTATTTATTAAAACAGTTGTGCTGAGATACATGAACACCCAAATATATTCATAATTCTGGGGAAAAAAAGTTTAAGAATTGTGAATACTATAGTATATGAAAAAAAGAAATGAAACAAATTTGAAAGCTCTAGAAGAACAGGAGCTTACCCTCTAGCATTGCAAAGAGAATCAATCTCATCAATAAAAATTGTGCTTGGAGCATAAGCTCTTGCCAGATCAAACAAGCACCGCACCATGCGTTCACTCTCCCCACGCCATTTTGAGGCTAATGTAGCCGAAGATACATTAAAAAACGTGGTGCCACACTCAGTAGCAACTGCTTTGGCCAAAAGTGTCTTTCCAGTTCCAGGAGGACCAAACATAAGAACACCTTTCCATGGTCTCCTAATTCCCTGCAAGCAATAAAACCACATAGTGAGAAATCGTTTAACACCACATTTTCATGTTATTCTCTGGGATGAATGGAAAAAATGTCCTATCTTTTCAATTTTTGGACCTTTTCTTCATTTTCAATGTAGAAACAAAAAACTTGCTTTAGATGACAGAAGATAAGGTTAGACTAAATACTAGGTTTGAGTTCCATATAACTATTATGCTATGTATTCAACAAATGAAAAATCAAGCTGATAAGAGTTATTGTATTTGGCAACCAGCAGATAACCGTAGAAAGATAAATGAACTAGCATGAAAGAAAATTGTTTCATAACACACCCTAAAGGGCTGTAATAGGACTATGTACCAGTACTACAACAGTGACAGCCTACCTATTATTATCCATGTCTTTGACAGCAAAATGGCAGACTTTGATTTTAAATTGGAGCAATTTAAATCAATCCAAAGGCTTATTGAAGTTTAACCCCAGTCCAACATACCAATAACACAATTAAGTTTCATCCATCAAAATTACCTGAAAATATTCAGGCATCCACAAAGGAAGGACAACAGCTTCCTCTAGAAGTCTTTTTGCTTCAGTCAGACCAGCAACATCATCCCATCGCACTCCAGGAGTGGTTTCCAAGACATCCCTCTCAAGCATTTCAGCCAAGTCAGGATCAGGTCCTTCATACTGTTGCCTCTTTGACTTTCCATCTACAGTGTCATCATTCTAACATTTGCACAAGCAAATCAGTTTGCAGAATAAGGTAGCCTCAAAATGAAAACAAATTTTCAACTCAATCTATTATATGATTTCGAACATAATATGTATAGACAGCTTGTTCACTTCTCGGTACTTCCTTTTTCTTCCATTAATGTAAAGACTCGTGATCATGTGTGTGTGTGTGTGTGTATATGTGTGTATACAGTGGTTCACTACTAAGGGATCCCTTAATTTAACTTTTCATAAAGACCTTGATGAAATCCAACTATTTAAATGAATTTTGATATTTTTTTTTTTTTTTTTATGGATGATAAGTTCAATATATAAGAGTAATTATCAAGTCCGAGGCTCCAAGCCTTTATAATACACACCTCATCAAAATTTAATTAATCCAAAAGAGATTTTTTGTATGGATGTTAATAAATTTGAAGTATATCAAGGGAAAGAATTTGAAAAAATTCCAGGCACAACAACTATATTACTTATTGTTCCTAATGTACCATTTTTTAAATTTTTTATCTTCAAAAACCACGAAACAAATTCCCAAAAAGCTTTTAGTTTTTTCCCCCCAAGCATATTTCATTTTTTCTTAGCATCCATACAAAAGATTTCATTGAAATTTATTAAAATTTGATCAAGTGTGATTATAAGGGTGTGAGCTTGATAATTACTAATTTAAAAATATATAATACATATTATTATAACTTACAAAACAAGATTAGAATGCATCTCAAACTATCATCATAACTTGGGAAATCTGATTAAGGTGCTTCACATGCTTAAGGAGTCGGGTTAAGAATCCACTTGGGCCCCGTTTGATTTTCCACTTAATTCTTAATGGCACTTAATGTGCTCAATTAAGTTATTTTATTTGATTTTTTTAAGTGATAAAATCACTTAAAGAACCCCTAAAATCACTTTTTAGAAAAGTGAAAATTTTGCACTTTTCACTTAACAAAAATCCAATGGAATTTAATACAATTTCTTACTTCCAAAACTATCCTCACTAATCTAACTTATTCCAATTTTGTCTTCTATCAAAACCCTAATTATATTAATACTATATTGTTTCTTCTCACCATTAACAACTACAACATCACAAAACCAAGTTGCTTCAAAACTCAAACAACTAGAGACTGGTTTTCCTAGTACATTCCGGTAAGGACCTTTTTTTTTTCCTCATTAATCTAACTTATTTCCAATTGTGTCTTCTGTCAAAACCATAATCATATTAATACCCTTTTTTTTTCCTTGCACAGAATGGAAATCAATGTAAGTCTGGATGAAGCCAAGGGTTTGCATTTAAAGTAAGAAAGAGGAAAGCTTTCCTTTCATTGAAGAAAGAAACTAATCAGCTTCTCACACGAACTGGCATTTGAGAAACATAAATACAAATCATACAAAAGAAGGCATTGGCTTCTCATATATAAGATAACCATGCACACAATCAACCAACATTATGCGATTACAATACTTAAAAGCGGGTAAATGAGATTTCACTAAAACAAAAAAAAATAAATAAATAAATAAAATAAAATAAAAAATCATATAATTGTTGTTAATTACTTATATAAATTTGAAATATTATTAATAACTAAATAATTTTGTTTTAGAATTATTAAATTACTAGTTATAGTTGTCCTTAATATATTAAAATGCAAATATATAACAAATAATAGTTAGAAGGACATAGATGTAAAAGTATTTATTTTCAGATATTTGTAACTTAAAAAACAAACAGTTTATCACTTATATTCAATTTTCAATGGAAAAAAAACAAACAGCTTATCACTTATATTCAATTTTCAATGAAAAAAAACAAACATGTTTTTCAGTTTTCAATCACTATTCAGTCTTTAGTAACATTCAGCACTATTCAATCTTCAGACAAAAAATCAAACAGGGCCTTAGTATACAACCAAATGACTTAAAAATAAAAATACCAGGAAGAGAGAAATCTAACTATAAACTTAAAGTCAGTCATTATAAAGTACAAACATCCATGCTGGCTATGAGATGCAAGAACCAAGAAATCAGAACCTGGATAATTGTAATAACAAACTAAATGGGTGGCGAATAATGACTATCATGGCAACAACAAAAAAAAAAAAATAAAATAAAAAAAAAATAAAAATAAAAAAATTTGACCGCACATTTTCATTCTTTTACAGTTTCCTCAATCATACTTGACTACCAATAAATTCCCTACACAATAAACTCATTAAGTTTGCTAATTCCAAACTCAAAACATAGCAAAAACTCAAGAGCATTGCAATAACTCCAATTATATAAAGTTGATGAGAACTTACAGCTGAATCCGTCTTGCTAGATTTTCCAGGGCCGGTACCTTTCTTTCCAATAGTTGAGGATCGGACCCCTGAGTTACCCCTACCAGTACCAGTGGCTTTTCCACCACGACCAGCTGTACCTGTTGTTCTGGTAGAACCACCACGAGACCAAGCCCCATCTTGGGATGATTTCCTCGCACCAACTTGACCAGCCCTTGCAGGTCTCCTGCTCGAAGTGTCCCGACTTGGTGGCCTCCACACATCAGGATCATGATCATCAATTGGAGCACCTGAGGAAGTTGGATACTCATCTAACGGTTGGAAAACAAATGATGATTTCGTGTTGATCGGTGGTGAAGAAGGACGCCTGCCTCCATGAATTTCTTTAAATGCCCTTCTCTCAGCATCCAATTGCTTCACAACTTCTGTTTCCTCCGAAAGAGCTTTCTTGACATTCATCCATTTTGCACGTATTAATGGATCATCAAGTGTGCATAGGTGTCTACAATTGAGACAATGGTTGAAAGTGTCAATAAAATAACTTAATCACTAGTGACAAAAGTTGCAACACACATTTCACATATCAGCCTAGATGCCAAATTGTTTCAAGGGAAGCAGGTTCCTCTGTTTCAGTAGAAAACATCTTCACGATATACATACTTACAAAGAAAAAATTAATTTCTCCAATTCCAAACAAACCTTATTCCCAATAAAATTATTTTTTTCAATAATATCATCTTTTCAGACTTATTAAGCAGAATATATATTTCATTGTTAAAAAATTTAATAAATTTAAGCAACATAAGTCTTCAACAAAAAGAAAATCATAATCTTCCTGTAATCAATCAAACAAGTTGCCCCAAAATAAATTTGTATATATAACAGTACTATTAGTATAAAACTACAAAAACCAAACAAAAAGATCCAGATATAAACCAAATAATGCTAAAATACCAAGCTAAATTCGCAACATTGCCATAAATAACCTGAAAACTAACCAAAACCTAAATATAGAGGCTGCGCTTTCAAATGGGACACGTATACAGAAAAATACTGGTGCATCACATAAAATCAAACAAATCAATTCAAAATTTTGAAAATTCCAAAATTCCCAAAACAACAATATCAACCATTAACTAACAAAGTGTTGGAGTATTTAGAAAAAAAAAATAGCGAATATACTTGTTGATCTGAGCAATGGCACCGTCGAAGAAAATAATGGAGGTGTCGTAGAGTCCTTCAAGAGCATACTCTCTCGCCAGCTTCAAGTGATCTTGCAAACCCACCAGTGAACTTGTCCCCACCATATCTGTATCTCACTAAATTAAAAAACTCCCCGAAATCTAGGTTTTCATTAGCTGTAAATAGTTAGAACTGTGTGAATCTGATTTGTGGATGCTGTGAAAGACTTGACGGTAACGTTTAAGCAGATGAGGAAATGAGAGAGGGAAGAAGGAGAGTATGAAATTACTGAAATGGCCTTCAAAAGACGATTTGATTAATTGGGTGGGCCAGAATCGCCAGATGTCGGTTCGGGTTTTGAATTATAAAAAAGACTACTTTAAAAATTATAAATTTACAAAAAGGACCACATCAAACTATTCAAATTTGTTTTTAACCCACATACATTGTTTTTCATGTTTTTAACCATATGAAATGTGCAATGCCCAAACTACCCCATATAAAAACCAAACCCATCAACCTCCCATGTTTCATACTGCAGCAAAAGAAAAGGCAAAGGAGAAGAGAGTAAAAAGAGCGACAAGCGATAACAAGAAAGAAGATGTCCCACCCCCCAGAAGAAAAAGAATCTCAATTTCCAATCGAAAAGGAGAAAAGAGTGAAAAGTTTGTTATTTTGTGTTTAATGTTGTAGAGAAACATGAAAAGGCAAGATATTTCACATTGTTTTTGCAAGAGACAAGTTGATAGCTAACATCAACAAAGAAGACGTTATCGTAGGACAACAGGAGAAAAAGAAACTTGATTTCCAACTAAAAAAGAGAAGAGTGAAATAGTTTGATATTTCATGATTCATGTTGCGAAAAAGTTAAGATATTTCACATTGTTTTTCCAACATGAAATAGCTTGCGGCCCGAAATAACAAATAAAAAGCAATATGAAATAACCTTTTTTTTTTCTTAAAGGGCAACATGGATTAACTTTGTTATTTCACGTTGTGCTTTTTTTTCAAAGTTTTTTGTTCTTTTTTATACTAAATCTTCAACTATTGTAACATAAAACCAATATTCATCAAATGAATAATGTTACAAATAAAATGATTCAATTAAAGAAAAAGTTTTATACATATTTTGAACAAAAAATAACAAGATTTGTTGAGAATTTTCTTCAAAATTTTAAAATCTCGTCTACTTTAGTAATGTCATTGTCACACTACGAACATGCTTTCCAATTATTTTTTTGTGTTTAAATCATATTATGTTTATGTTTGAGCTAAATTCATTGAGTGAGAAATTTGGGAGAAAAATGTGGTAGATGATGGTGGGAAGAGTTAGAGAAGAGAAAAGTTGAAGGAAGATGATGGTATGGGTATTTTTGTAATTGTTTGGCTATGAGATGAAAAAAAATTCATATTTGGTTACAAACATGAGAAACAATGAATGAACAAAAATCAATAATTTTAGAGGATTAATTTTGAAATTTCCCTATTTCACAATGCATTTTCACAGCCAAGAACACTCACTTCAATGAACAACTCAATAATACAAATTGAAATTGGACTACCATCAAAGATGAACTAAGGACATAAAACCTGAAGAAAAAAAAAAACCAGAGCTGTTACACTTCATAAACTTTCTGGAATTGATACGTTTTCGCAATCATCGTAAAACAATCTCATTTCTAACATCAGAACTTCCAAGTACAATTCAATGTAAGAGTTGAATTGAAGATCATGAAAGCATTTGCATGTATTCAATGTCAATGTGTATAATTGATGCATGCATCTCCAAGATGTATCTTTCCAATGTAACATAAAATTGAAACTAGCTTTCTAATTTCAGAACAACATCCCAGGTAGACATCCTATGATGATTATTTACCAAATGTCCTGGTTGTGAATTTACACAGACCAGCAAATGGATCTACCGTTTATATATTGATCAATCAATTGCAAATACAGTTTTACTGCACCATTCCGTCTTTCACCAGTTCTTCTAAACCTTTCCTCAGCCGACCTCCTGCTGTTTTACAGTCATCTTCTATCAAGCCACCATAGGAGATCCTTATATGGCCTGGACAACCAGATGCACTTCCTGGGACGACAACCACCCCGTGCTTGTGAGCAAGCCAGCGAACAACAGCATAGTCGTCGTCATGATATTTGGTCGGAAGCCTTGCCCACAAGTAAATTGCACCTTCTCCACCTCTCACAGCATCTTCTCCCAACAGAGAAAGGGCATCCAAAACAATTTCTCTATTCTTCACAAGATCTTTTACCTGGTTGGTGACCCACTCGGCGCCTACTTCTAAGGAATGTAGGGCAAGATGCTGTGAAATTATCGAAGCACAGATGGGTATGTTGTCCTGCACTTTGAGAAGTTGTTCTGAAAAGCCCTCCACTTCCGTAGGGTATGCTATCTGCAGTTTTTTTAACCCCCAAAAAAAAAAGAGCATTGGAAAATTATGGAATATGTAACACAATAATAATAAATAGACGAAATGAATGAAGATCAAGAAACCCAGTTTAGACAAGTAAAAGCACAACACATTTGGTATTCTTAAAAGCAGCCACCTATGGAATAATTTTGTCTTTTAAATGATCAATATTTGTCTAAAAAAAATTATGATGAGAAAATAAGCAGGATAATTTGCTTTGAGTAATGAACTATGCCACTCTATAATGTTAAAGAAGTGCATGTATTTTCACTACAAAATATCATCAACATGAGAATATCAATCACTACTTACGTATCCAACTCGCCATCCCATCATTCCATAGGCTTTTGAGAAGGAAAAGATGTTGACTATGTGATTCCCTTCCATACATGAGTGTTTTAGTCCATCATACATAAAATACCTGCACAAAAATTGTTCTGCCTAAATAGTAATACCATAAGTTTCTTAATCCCATTACTTCTCCGATGACATTCATTAGGCTTTTGTTATACAGCCCAAAGATTAACATGAGAGATTACCACTATATCACATGCATCAGCAACAAAATTAGAAGAGAGTAAGACTTACTCATATGTGTTATCTACCACAAGCCAAGATCCAGCATCTCTGCACAATTTTGAAATTCTCTACACAAAAGAAAGGAAGCAACTTGTTTGGAGATGTAGACAAAATGAATAAAATAAAAACTGAAGTGACCATTGTTCACTGTCAAGGAATGATGCAACCATGATTACAACTTACATTGGTAAATTCACACATAAAAGGGAGTTTTTGCATGTCCGTGTGTTTATGTGCAGAGAGAGAGAGAGAGAGAGAGAGAGAGAGAGAGAGACCTTAAGTAGAGGCTCCGGAATGTAGGTGCCGGATGGGTTGCCAGGATTAACAACATTAACGAGCTTTGGGGGTGGTTTAGTTTCGGACAAAATCTTCTCTAACCAGTCTGAAAAGTGAAGGCCATACTAATAAAATATCTAGACTAATGGTGTAAAGATATACTGAGATATGCTCGAGTAATATTAGCATTAATCCTCCACTATGCCGATTTCAAGCAACAATATAAGATGTGCTGTAGGATGCATATTCTCACCGATTTGCACGTAACATGATAATCAAATAAAAACTTATTTAAGTATATTTAACAAATATTGCCATCAGTTTTTTTATGATAAACTGAAACCTATGCCAGAGCCCAATTGAAGATAACAATGAATAGCTAGCCAAGCCTCTAGAAGAAAATCTTTCAAACTACGTGAACGACTACAATACACTTCAAAATACCTACTAAACAGAATCATTATATTACAACCTTCAGAAACCTCATGGATGATGAATTAGCTCATGCCTAAAAAATTACACAAACCGGATATTATTACTCAAGGTTATAAATAAAGGTCACAAATTGGGGATTCTAATAGATACTTTGACACCAGTATTTACTAAAACATAGTTCCCCACCTCACAAAGTTCAACTAAAAGAGCGAACACAATGATAATCATCTGCATGTTGGCTACAGAAGACTGAAAAAGTGTGGAAATAATTTTATCTGACAGGTGGCAAAAAAACTCAATAAATTATTTACAAAGCTTCTCACCTGCATCAGGATAAAGCTTCTTTGGATCACTAGGACCCACAATTATATTAGTGATGCCTGTCATTTGGAAGGACATGTAGGAATTGAAATAGTATGGAGCAAACATAACTACAGAATCCCCCGGATCACACAAGGTAAGAACTATGTTTACGAAAGCCTGCCACCAAAAAAAGGTTGAAATACATCAACTATACGCATATATAAAAGAATTAATGCATTTAGTTGAGGAACAAAAACATATTAGTTCTTTTACTGTACTCAAGGAACGAATTGAAATATATAACAAGTATATATGATAGTAGTCTAGTACCAACATGGGCAATAGAAATCATAGTTTTTGTTATATTTCAAGTTCGGTGTTTGATCCAGAATGTTGTTATAAAACACAGAACATTGCAAGATAACTTTCACGTATAGGGGGAAAGTACATAAACAAAAGAAAATCTACTTAGTACAAATTTCAAATCTGTCCCCAAGAGCTTCGATTGTATCTGGTCTATATTGCAGTCTCCCAAAGTATGTCAGAGTATCCTCGCTAATCAATCAGAAAAACTGAACGAATAGCTCCAACAGCAAGATATAGTGATCTACATAGAAAGATGAGGTCCTTTTCAAGGAGTTACATTTCTCAGCTCAGGGGCAGTGGCAATATTATAGTTTCAATCTATAAGATGTTATATAGATAAATCATATTTTGAATGCAAAAGGAACACCTAACATTTGAAAAGGAAACAAAATACAAGTAGGTAGTAGCATTAAGGAATCTAGAGAAGGTGAAACATAAGAAATTTGGCCTTAAGTTGCGTTAATCGGACCTACTACTCGTTATAGCTTCAGTTAAGTGATATAACTAGAAAATTGAAGCATATATTCTACCAGACGATTTACCATCTATAACTTTCAGAACCTAAATACTAATTTTCAACAATGCAATTTCCATCACCTGATTTGCACCTGCAGTAACCATCACCGAAGAATTGTACAACTTATTTTCCTCACGCAGCTGCAGCAAAGAGAAAAGCAATTAGTTAGCAGGTATAACTCTACAAGTTTCTAGGCATATAGGTACATAGTCAAGAATAGTGATCACTTAATGAGCAAATAAATCATAGTTACAAATGTTACTAGGATTGCAGAATTCTATGATCACCCACAATGACATAATTGTAAAGTTCCAAATGCAGCATTGAACAAGAACCTAAGCATCTCAGTCATGTCTTCCAGTTCTTTATCTTATTGGACTCTAGCAAACAGAACCACTTTGATTCTCAATTCAAAAAGAAACTACTAAATTCTTTAAACAGTATACCTTTTTAGTCAACGCCTCCCTTAGTTGAGGCATTCCTTCATCAGCACCATATTTACTAATCGAAGGCTCCCATACAAGTTCTTTCACCTTTTCCAACGCCTTTTTGGGTGGTTGCCAATAAACCACCCCCTACAGCACATTTAGATCAAAGAATGAGATAATCGATAACATCAAAAAAAGACCTATCTATCAATTACAAGTTTACAACTACAAGTTACGAAACCCAAAATAAAGGCCTATTGACAATTAAATAAATAATAATAAATTATGACACATGAACCAATACAATAGTATATCTAAAGATTATATATTATGGTTGTAGATATTATTGTAACCAAGAATTAGAATTTTCAAGTACATTTTCCAAATACTTGAGATTCCTACAGAAATCCTAAATCTGAAAAAAAAAACAAAATTGAGCTTGATCCTTGATGAACATACGGTAAAGAATATGGCCTCAAGTTCAGCAATTTGGACCGTTTGGCTAAGGTCTGAGAAATCGAGCAAAGTCCCTAAACACTAGCAATGATTTCACAGCCAGTTTGCCTTAAATTCACAAATCTTCAGTTAGGGAATTTGAAAACAAATTCTAATCCTGCGCACATGCCACTTCTCAGCTTTTGTGCTTACTAAATAATATCTCAAAAGCAAAACAAAGAAATCATCTCCTAAAGTTTCTCAAAAGCCTGCACCAAATACTCTATAGGATAAAAAGAAACAACTTTTGTCATTTAAGTGTTTAACAATACCTTTTATGTTGAAACAACTAAAGTAATATGGAAAATTACACATTGGAGAAAGGAAAAAGACCACCAACTTCCCAATTCTCAATATGAATACACAAGAACATGAAAACATTTACATTGAAATTGAAAAAACAGACCTGAGCCATAGAAATAGCATTTTTCGCTCCTCGGATCAGTTCTTGTAACTGTCAAAACAAAAACAAAACCCCACTTCAAACATCAAAAACAACAATTTCTTTCTTCTATACACTATCGAAGCTCTCCACCCAATACACAATATATAATTTTTACAAGCGCACACACATGAATACATTAAAGCTATAAACAGAACAAAAGGTAAAAACATAAAAAACCCAAAATGGGTATTGAATGAATAAAAACTTTCTTGTGTGTACCAGTACCATCAAATCTCTGCATCCTATACACAGTATGTATAAATTATAAATATTGAAGCTTCAAAATTGAGAAGAAAAAAAATACCTTAACCATGACTGGCGTCTCAGTCTCCAGAGCCCTCGTAGCAAGCTTTCCACAGGAACCCATCTCTGCTTCAACACAAGAACTGACCCAAAAAAAAAAAGGCTATATAATGAAACCCAACTGCTCCGATTATTGACCCACCTAACCAATCCTCCCAACTTTAGAAAAAGATTGTAAAGGTCAAATTTTGAAGATCTTATAAAGATTGAATGAAATGCATAAGCCGGCAACTTTTTGAGGTACAAGAAGATTGAGAGAGAGTTAGGCACGCCTCAACAAGACAACAACCCCACCAAGTTATCTCTATTCAATTTGTATACTCTCAATCGTCATTTCATTTCAACTTGTAAAAGATTATTATTTTCTTAATTAAATAAAAATAATAATGAAAGAGTTAATCGAGAGGGGAAGGTTTTTAAAAAACCTGTTTTGCTTTTGGCTTTTTGTGCGTTTCTTGACTTTGGCTTTGTCTGTTTTTAACTTTTTAACGGTATGTTTAGCAGGAGGAGAGAGAGAGCATTGTTGTATACTTGTATGAAGGATGGATAAATTAAGAAGGTGAAAGAAGGAGGGATGGATGTTATCTACATAACTTACCAAACATTACAAAGAATAGATGTTATTTTCATTCCTCTGTTTGTTATTGAAAGATTAGTTAAATACTTAAATCGATATATCGATATATAATTATAAAGTTCAATGGGCCCACCTATTTCCCAAAACACGTCTCTCCCTTCTCATCCATCTCATAAACGAAAGATGCATTTTAGTGGCCCTTGAGGAAACTGAGATCTCTCCTCTTCTTCTCTCATCTCCTGTATCTTATCTCTCCAACCAAACAATGGATTAGAGTTCTCCTTAGAGCCCCCTTCATCTCTCATTCGTACCAAACAGAGCATCTCTTATGCCAAACAGAGCGTAACTTAAAAAGACATAATAAAAGACAAAAATAGGACAAGTTGAGGTTTGCAGTGGTTTGCCTCTCAAACATACACCTTGAATTATTTTATAAAACAAAAACAAAAACCGATAATTTTCAATCTATGTTAGGCAACTGTTTGGTACACTGAATTGGATTGGATCGAACGTGATTGAGATAAGATTGAGATCGGAATGGATTGGATTGAACATTTGGATTATATTAATACTATATAGTGTTTGCCTGTTTGGTAAAATGTCTAACTGGATTGAATTAATATTATACTTTTGTTCGGTGAAACATGAATGACCGAACTAATACTACACTATACTTAATACTTCAAAAACAAAAATAATTAATACTATACTTTGTTTGGTGAAATATGAATGATTGAATTAATACTATACTAAATACTTCAAAAAAATTAATATTATTTTTTGTTTGATGAAACATGTATTGGACATAGGGATGGTAAAAATCCTTAACCCTCTCCAAATCGATAGGGATCTGATCCGTTTGGGATAGGTTTGGAGCACTTAAAACGGAACCCAGGTCGAATATGTATCAAACGTTGTTGACTAGATTTTGTAACAGGGTCGGGTATGTGTCAAATTACTAGCCTCAACCCGCCTGGTTGACCCATTATTTATATAATTGTTTTTAAAAATATAAAAGGATAAACAAAACTCTAGTATTTTTATCTATTTACCCAATTGTATTTTAGGTTTATATAATTTAAATGTTATATTCTATTCAATTTAAGTTTATATATGAATTTTAAGCGTAAGCTAAACTTTACGTTTTATTATTTATTTGTAATTTATGTTTAATTTAAGTGTATTTATAAAATTTGATTGAATGTTAAAATTTAAGTTCTTGTCATAAAATTCAATGGTATGATAAAATTTATAAATTGAATGGTTTGAACTTTTTTTATTAAATGAAACGGGTCATTTCAGGTCAGGTATGAGACAACCCCGTCTCAAATGGGTTTAGGTATAAAGCGGAAATTGAAAACTCACCCAGGACATGTGTTAGGTATTGGGCATATTGCCCTAACTAGGTTTCGTGTATGGGATATACTAATCCAGCCCAGTGTCATCCCAAATTTGGACTAAATACAATAATATGTTGAAATTGAATAATAAATTAATGAAATAAATATTTTAATTCATATATTATTTAATTAATTAAATCCATATTTTTTTGAAATAAAATTGTAATTTTATAATATTCTTAATTAAATATATTAAATTCTTTTTAAATTTATAACTTATTAATTAATAAAATAATATATATATATAATATTATAAAAGCATGCAATTATTATCGAGCCCAATGGATTAGAAAATTCGATCTAAAAGCATCGCAAATGTAAGAGTGATTTGTAACCAAAAAAAAAAATACAACATAGGATAAATATTCAGTCTATTAAAAAGTATATATCTATAATGCAGCTATACATATTCAACCTCACGTTGATGTGGTAAAAAATAATATTAGACATTATTAACATGATCGTCTACTTTCAAATAGCCTGTTGCACATATATTTTTTCAGTTGACTTGGCAAGTATTTAAAATTGACATTAATTTTTCATCTATTTTTGGTAAAGAAATAAATGTGTTTTAAATAAAAGCATTGGAGGCCAAATCTTGAATTAATTGTCTATCAATTCTAACTTTATACCACATATGAAGTAAATCTCTTGATATTATTGCTATGTCAACAATTTTTTATATGTAGACCACTTTTACATTGGAGAGACTATAATAATATCCAAAACATGGGAAAATAATATGGACACAAAATTAGTAGGTTCGAGTTATATTAAAATATTTTATTGGGTTCAAGGACAATAATGGACAAAGCAATAATGGATAAACACATTAACCGATAAATAAACGGGTGGTGTATATTTGTTTATCTCAAATTGTTTTTATTTTATTTTTATATAATATGTGATTTATATAATTATGTCAGTTAATTTAAATTCATATATATAAAAAGATCTTAACCTTTTTATAACGCAAAATTACTAAAACATCCATCAAAACTGATTCTATTAAATCTTATTAATATGGATAATGCTCATCCATTAGATAGTAAATACTTTATAGTTATTAAATCTCTTGATCTTAAAAGGTAATGAAAAGATAGTTTGTCTTAAAGTATTATATCTCGGAATATTGTGACTTCAATACACAATTATTAATTTTATACTTAATATAATAATGGTTTTTATTTACTTTAATCATCTTTTTTTATACTATTAGATTTAAGCTAAATGAACGATTATAAGTTTTTTTCAGACTCGAATCTGCAACCTCGTAATGCAGGTTTGAATGGTTTACAACTGCATCAATCTCTTATCGTCTGAATGACTGTAAGTTAAAATAACAAATTTAAATAAATAAATTAAGTTAATATATTATATAATTTTTAATTTTGATATCATTAAAAAACTTATTTAACGCCTGACTGTCTAACTACATTATTTGATATATACATATATATTTTTTTTGATATTGTTTTTTTCTATTTTATTAGTGTGAGAGAAACACATGGCTTGTGAGTAATTATTAATTAAAGAGAGGGAGAGAGAATGCATGAGAGCATGAGTAAGCGTCACGTTATATAATTTGAATGGAATATCACGATATCATGTAAGAGCATCTCCAATAAGCCGGAATTGGAGACTTCCTTGACTATATTTAGGGAGCTATGATCGGAAAGTGCTCCAATAGGCTCCCTATCTCGCTCCCTATTTTTAATTCCGGCCAAAACCTCCCTAAATTTAGGGAGCCAAGACATCCTCCCTATTTTTTGATTCTCTCTCCTCAAATGAAATGGATGGTGAAGAGGAGTCCACATCACTTATTTTCAATGGTCCAAATTCATTCTCCTTATTTTTTATTTAACTCAAATTCTTTTAATTTAAACATAAATAATTCATTTATTTTCCTCCATTTAATTCTTTTCCAACGGCTAATTTGTGCAAAATTCAATTTTATTTTTTTTAACCCAAATTGCTTGTTCAATTGTTTGCAACAACTTTGTTCAGTTATTTTTTTTTAACCCAAATTGCTTATTCAATTGTTTACAACCGTTAATTGTAAATAATAATATTTTAAATTTATTTAAAAATAATAATTTTTTAATTTAAAAATAAATAAATAATAATAAGGAGCCATTTTTAGGGAGGCTTGTTGGAGTCTTCACTCCTTATATGGCTCTCTATTCCTAAAAAGTACAATTGGCTCCCTAAATCTAAAGAAAAAATAGGGAGTCTTATTGGAGATGCTCTAAGAGCATCCCCAATAAGCCGGAATTAGGGACCTCCTTGACTATATTTAGGGAGCCATGATCGGAAAGTGCTCCAATAGGCTCCCTATTCCGCTCCCTATTTTTAATTCCGGCCAAAGCCTCCCTATATTTAGGGAGCCAAGACATCCTCTCTATTTTTCAATCCTCTCTCCTCAAATGAAATGGATGGTGAGGATGAGTCCACATCACTCATTTTCAATGGTCTAAATTCATTCTCCTTATTTTTTATTTAACTCAACTTCTTTTAATTTAAACATAAATAATTCATTTATTTTCCTCCATTTTATTCTTTTCCAATGGCTAGGCACTGTAAAATTCAATTTTTTTTTTTTTTTTTATAACCCAAATTGCTAGTTTGCAACAGCTATGATCCTGATTCAATTTTTTTTAACCCAAATTGATAGTTTGCAACAGCTATGTAAATAATAATATTTTAAATTTATTTTAAAATAAATAAATAATAATAGGGAGCCATTTTTAGGGAGGCTTGTTAGAGTCTTCACTCCTTATATGGCTCCCTATTCCTAAAAAGTACAATTGGCTCCCTAAATCTAAGGAAAAAATAGGGAGCCTTGTTGGGGATGCTCTAATGCACCGTAGTTTTTTCTTTTGATTCAGTCCACCTTAATCATGGTTGTTGATCATTAAAAAAAGAAAAAAAAACTTTTATATTGACGGAAATATCACGATATCATGTAACTTTCACTCTGTATTGATGGAAATCTCACGATATTAGGTAAAAATAAATTCCAAGTTCATTGAAACGGATATTTTACAGAACAATAATACTATATATCTCACCTACAATTTCACTTTTTTCATCCCACCACATGTGGTATATGATGTGTCAAATTGTGAGTGGATACATTGAGTATGGGAGATAAATCATCATTAATGTGTATCCACTCACAATTTGATACCTCACATGTCACATGTAGTGGGATTAAAAATGTAGGATTTTAAGTGGGATGCTTAGCATTATTGTTTACAGAAGTACCGAAGTATATAGAGAACACTTTTGCTCACCCCCCTTCAAGGGAGGTAACCATTATCTACCTCTTAAATGGATGACATGTGTCATAGAGGAGTAAATTTAAAGACAATTTTACCTCTCCATAGACACATGTCATGTGTATGGGAGGGGAGTAATACTTACCCCCTTTGAAAGGGGGTGAGCAAAAATTCACTCAAGTATATATCACGGAAACTATAGATATACCCGACCCTACTCATCTTCTTGTGGAGCCGTCACTTTTTGTATGGCCAATCTAAAGATATGAGTTATCACAAGTAGATAACAGATTCCTTTTGCCGTGTGTTTTAGAATCGGATGCTAAGGCTGTTGTTGATATTGTGTTGTCTGGTGTTGTTCCTTGTTCGGAGGTGGGGGTGGTCATTGCGGACATTATTCGACTCATGGATGCTCATAATATTTCTATTTCTTTTATTCCTAGAGCTGCGAATAGGGTGGCCGATTGTTTGGCTAAAATAGCTTTGTCCTCTTCGGAGGATCGCTTTTATTTTCACTCCTTTCCTCCTCCTGTGGAGGATCTGGTGTTGGCTGATTGGCCTGACTAGAGTGGGTTGTTTGGTTGTGTTTATGGTTTTCCTGTTTCTGTCAAAAAAAAAAAGAAAAAAAAAAAAAGATAACAGATTCCTTTTGTCGTTAAAAAATTAAAATAAAAAGCATTCAACAACTTTATAGGAAGAGTGGAATGTACAAAAAAGCCCAATGATGAGTTGTTGCCTTGCAGGAGAATGGGGACACTTGAGATTTTTCATCTTACAATCTTTTACATGAATTACACTATTACAGTACACATTTTTTGGCCAACAAGAAGTCTTCTCTCTCACACATCTTTATGAACAATACAATCAATGCTCCTTTTTTTTTTTTTTTTTTTCTTATTTGAATTCTAACATGGTTTTTGTCTCATATATAATTGTTTTAAAAAAAAAAGAAAAAAAAAAAAAAGAAACAGAAACAGAAAACCTTTACAAATTTAAAAAGAGATATGATTTGAATTTATAATTTTATTGATGATATTGTTAGAGCATCTCCAATGCAAGCATGACTTGTGAAAAAAAAAGATGCCACATAGGATAAATAGATGTTATATTAATAATTGTGTCTCCAATGCAACTGTGCATATTCAACCTCAAGTTGACGTGGCAAAAAATATATTAGATATTGTCAACATGACCGTCAACTTTCAGACGGTCTATTGCACAGCTGTTTTTTAGGTTGACTCAGCAAACATTTAAAACTGACATTAATTTTTCATATATTTTTGGTAAGAAAATAAAATAAAAAAATAAAACTAGAAAAAAAGATGGACACGTCATTAAAAAAAAATTATGTTTTAGACGGAAGCATTGGAGACCAAATTTTGAGTTGATTGTCTATCAACTCTATTTTTATGCCACATAGGAAGCAAATCCCTTGACATTGTTGTCATGTCAACAATTATTGGTATACAAGTCACTTTTGCATTGGAGATGCTCTTAGCAGTACTTAGGAGTTAGAAATTAGGACTTATAATTGGACTAGCCCCCAGAGACGTAGCTTAGCTGGTAAATGGACAAACTTCAGATTTGGGTAAATAACTCACAAATCAACGGCTCGAATCATACTAAATGCAAAAATTTTACTAAGGGCAAAAGTTAAAATATATATATATATATCTGGTCTAAATAAGTGGATTGATAGATAGATACCGTTAAAAACAAAAAACAAAAAACAAAAAACAAATAGAAGCCATAGCTTCCTGGTTGGAACCAATGGTATTTACCACTTAATTAAAATTTAAAAATTGTATCATCAATAAGATTTATTCAAGATACCAAAGTAGAAACATATATAAAACCCCATTAAAGAATAAATTTATAATTATAGTATATATACATTATACACAAAACGAAAAAAAATAAAAAAAATAAAAAAAATTAATATTATACTGATTCAACTAAATAAACACAGCTAAATTTATAAAAGTAAATACTGTACTTGTTTTATCAGGTGGGCTGAACTTGATTATTTAATTCTCACGCCTTATCCAAAAAATTGATTGGCACTAAAATCTTTAAAATGAAGCCCATTCAATGAGCCTAAAATATTACTCAGAGCCCACCTACAAATATATCAAGGTTTTTGCCCTAAAAAAAAAAACAAACAAACAAAAAAAAAAATCTAGAAATTTTAAACAATGGTGCCTTCTCTTTACTTTTTGAGTTTTTGAATTGGGGAAAAGCCACACTATCTATTTATCCACCAATTATGATTTGAATTTTTGTTTTTAATTTGATTTTTTTAGTTAAAAATTGGAAAAAATAAATAGTTATAAAAATTATTATACATTTGAATTAAAATATTAATAATTTATTTGAAGGGTGACGATGTAATTCTAAAAATATGTAAATTTAGGGTGTACATAGATGTGACCGCGGTTCGGTTCCGGTTGCTTAGGGAACCAAAACCGGAACCAAACTGTAGGGGAACCAGTTCCAGTTCTCTATAGACTATAGTCCCAAACCTTTTTTAAAAAATTGAAAATTATAAATTAAAAAAATAACTATTAGAAAAATTAAAAGACATGTTAAATTAGTTTATTAAGTAACCATAAATTAAAATAAAATAAATATATGAAAAACTAAAATAAAAATTGAAATACAACTACAAAGTTTAATTTGGGATTGCCTTGAACTTAATTGCAATAAAAAAAAAAAATGAATAATTGAGAGAGAATTGGAGTGAGGATAAATAAATACATGAAAAACTAAAATAAAAATTGAAATAAGACTAATTTAACATGTCTTTTAATTTTTCTAATAATTATTTTTTAAAATTTTAAATTTTAAATTTTTTTTAAAAAATCGAAACTATAGGGAACCAAAACAAAGTGAACCAGAACCGGTTCTCTTGCGGTTCGGATCCAGTTTTAGTTCCGAAAGAAACCGAAAATGCCCGTTTATAATCGGAACCAAACCGCAATCACCTCTAGTTGTGGTTTTACATATACTTAAATTATGTTTATTATGCAATTATTGATTTTCTTAATGGTTTTCTTCTTTCTCTGTCAATATATATAAATGTCCAGATACTTGTCTTTGGAATTTGGATTGACATAGTCTTAACTAATACTGTGATCCAATTTTCATCCAATTCTATGCATCAAACGTGACCTTGAAAAAAAAAAATAGAAGTGAAAAGTTAATTATCCTACTCGTTTTCTTACTGAATAATTTTTTCACCATATATAATTTCATTAAAATTTTAAAATAAAAATCATAGACTACAATTTTGTAAATGAAAATCAAAATAGTGTAGTATGATTCTCTTTTCTTCTATTGATAGTTAAATATAAAACTCTTTCATCTATAAAATTACGTATTAATGATAGTTGGGTTATAATCTTTGGCTTGGCTTTATAGAGATTTTTTTTTTATTCTTTGTTTTTCATTAATTTAGGTACATAAAATTTTGCTTAGAAATTATAATTTCAATAAATCCATGCACTTGCGAGTATTTAAAATGTTATCACAAGATCACGCATATTGAATTTGATTAGGTTGCCATCCGAAATGCAGTCAAGGACTCAAGGATAGATTAGAGATACATGATAAGATCGAGAATAAACGCTTAGTAGCCACATATTTGATGTTGGCCAATACTATTAAGTTTAAGAAGGCTAATTGAACGGTTAGGAAAGAAAAATGGACACTATGGGTGCGTTTGGTACGCGGGACAGGACGGGACAACTTTTTATTGTCCCACGTTTGGCGCACTATTAGCATGGGACGGGACGGGACAAGGTGGGACAAAAACCACCAAATTTTGTTCCACCCAAAACCCTAGGACAAGGTTGTCCCATGACATGGGACAAGTACAAAAAGACTATTTTACCCTTTAAATTTTCAAAAAAATTATAAACATGTTTAATATAATATATACTATTATATATATTATTATAATATATATATCATAATATTATATATATAATATATATCATAATAATATAGAATATAATATTATATATATACTATATATTATATATCATTATATATAATAACAATAATATAATAGTAAATACATATTATATATAATATATTATTGTAATAAAGATCATAATATTATATATATATATATAATATCATAATAATATAGATTATAATATTATATATATTTATATATTATATATTATTATATATATTAAAATAATATAATATATTATATAAAAAAATATAATAAATTATAATATATAATATATAAATATATATAATATTATAGCCTATATTATTATGATATATATCATAATATTATGATATATATTATTTTAATATATATATATTAATATATATCATAATATTATATATATATATATAATATATCATAATAATAAAGATTATAATATTATATATATTTATATATTATATATTATTATATATACTAAAATAATATAATATATTATATATAAAAATATAATAATATATAAATATATAAATATATAAATAAATATAATATTATAATCTATATTATTATGATATATTATATGACAGATTATAATATTATATATATATGATATATTATATATTATTATATATTATATATTATTATATATTATTATATATTATTATATATTAATAATATATATATTATTATAAATATTAACATATATATTATAATATATATATACATATATATTTATAATATGTTTTATAATATTATATATTATTACGTATATATTATTATAATATCATTATATATTACAATATATATTATAATTATAGTATATATAAGAGGGGCACTCTAATCATTTGAACCTCTTGTCCCGTCATGTCCTAGCATACCAAACGCATAACAGTACAGTTAACAGTTCTGTCCCAGACCTTCCAAACATAATACAGAATAACTTGTCCTGTCCTGTCCTGTCCTGTCCTGTCCCGTCCCGTCCCGTCCCACCTTGTCATGTCCCATCTGCGTACCAAACGCACCCTATGTGAACTACTTCTGTGAAAATGAGAATGTGAACTACTTTCACGAGGTGGTTACCTTGGTGGTCTAAGACTTGGGATGAAAATCTCAAGTCCTTGGTTCTATTCTTGACAATTATATTACAGTCAGCAATTAGGGCGGTAGCTCAGCTGGTAGAAGGATGAGCATGAGATACGGGTAACTCCCAGGTCAGCGGTTCGAATCCTACCCAAACGAAAGTGAGTTCTGATTTACCCGCTTGCATCTTTGTGTGACTAGGGGTGTGGGCCGAGATTTCCTATCTGTCATATTCCATAACATCCAATAAATAGACCGTAAGAACCAACAAGTTGACTATGGGTGTGTCACGCAGTTGGGGAGGACAGGCGGATTGGTGCCTGGACGAAGTCCAGGATCCTCGATACCAACAAAAAAAAATATGTGAAGACGCAGTGGACCATGAAGACGTGTACGTTGCTATCGATGATCACAACCAAACACAATAGCGACTTTTGATTTCTCTGAAAAAACGAAGTATATAACTTTCTTTGAAAATTAAGGATTTCGAATTGGGGATTCTGGGTTGAAGAAGATGAACAGAAACAGAAACAGGGGAGCACAGAACAACAACCCAGAAGTCTCCAAAGTCTCGGAACACAAAGTCTTGGAACACAAACACAAAGTCCCGGACACACAAACACAAAGTCTCGAAACACAATCACAAAGTCTCGAAAACAGTGGGTTGTTGTTTTGTGCTCCTCTGTTTATGTTCTGTTGTTGTTTCTTGTGTTTAACAATACAAGATTCAAAACCAAAACAACAAAAGAAATGAGAGAAAAATCTTTGGGGGCCCTACCCCCTGACCACCGCAAGCTCAGCGGGGAGCTCGACCCTCGAATGTGTCAGCATAGCGCCACTAAAATAATCCAATGAAGATGCACTGATAATGTTATGGAGTTGGTTTTGTTTGATTTCGACCTCCATTGAAGGTCTGTTAAACAAACCTCTATAAAGAAGATGAAGGAATAAAATTTTAAAAAAAATTTAAACAGAAAAAGAAAAACTGAAAAGTAAATAAAAAAATAGAGTAAAGTAGGGGTATTTTTGAAAGTCGCTTACTTTAGTGCCTTTAAAATACATAAGTTATTAAAGTGATGATAGTCTTGAAACACCAACTTAAAAAAGTGACAAAAACCCCTATTACCTCGTCATTTTATGGTGCATACAAAGCGAATTGCATGACATTACATATTAAAGCGCTTGTGAAATAGCTCTACATGTTTTACAAATCATTGATCTCCATTGTGGATGAAATAGTGATGTCCCATTATCTACTAGTGGTAGTGAATTTATTGCCTGGACACCTTAGTGAGAAAGAAAAGTTATGTTAGCTCATGGTTCCATTATCTTTCAAAATTTTAGTTCATTCTATTGCGTTGTAAATTATGTGAGTTATATATACCTTTCGGTTCTACAAGTTCAAACTAAAAGAAACACATATGTAGGAGTGTGGGATCTAAAATAGAAATAGGCAAATATAAATGTGGAGAAAAATAAATTGAAGTTATATTTGTGCCATTGAATAACAAATTCGATCTATTGGGTTGGTGGATGAATTCTTGTACAAAATACCCAATTTTCCCATGCATTACAAACAATTGTGGCTTCTTATTCCACTTTTAGCACTATTTGCCGTATTTTTAAGGGGACATTGCAAAAGTAGCCTCTCCAAAGGTTGAAAGATCAAAAATGTCCACTTCTTGAAAAAAGAGCAAAATTGGCCTGACTTGAAGTTTACTTTGCATGGAATGGCCCTTGAGGGACTAAATACCCTTCCCGCCCAAATGAACCGTAATGACGAAATTACCCCCAAAATTTTCTTTTTGACGAAACAACCCTTCCTTCCTTCCTTCTTCATCGCCTATCCCCTACAATTCAATTCAATTCCATTCCAGAGAAGCGACCTTCCTTCCTTCCTTCCTTTCTCACCCCAACGACCTCCCTCAAACGAGTGAAACCACCACCTCCCTCACCCCCTTCCTTCATCGACCCCCCATAGAAAGACATTATCGCCGAAATTTCTAAAATCGACATCCACTGCTCAAACCCACATCTGAATCTTTCTCTTTGATTTTTTCGGTGGAAAAGCTGATACGGAGGTCAGTTGGGTAGTATCTCATTTGGTAAGACTGCCTTGTCTCTCTTAATTTTATGTGGGTTTAATTGAATACCTACATTGTTAGTGTGTGTAGAAAATGTTGAATACCTACATCGGTGTCTGAGAAAATGTTGAGTTGTGATACGAGGGTGTGGTTTCTTATTTGTTGAAATGGAATAAAACAAGGGAAAAGATGAAAAATTGTGAGCTTCATTATTTGATTGAGATATTGTTGATAATGCATATCAAGTTCATCTTTCGGCAATGAGGATTACTTTTTTTTTTTTTTTTCGATATTCAATTCAGTTCATAGTATAGTATTTATTGACAACCCAATTCAATTGCAGTCCTGCAAGTTGTATAACAAATTCAATACTTTTGATGCACAATGGCTTTTACAACAGGCAAGGCAATGGCACACAAAGCTAAGGGAGACAAGAAGAAGAAAGAAGAAAAATGTATATTTCATTCTCTTATATGTATTTCTATAATTGCATCTCATTTTCTTTTCATTCTTAATTTTCTTATTGTTTTTTGAGAAAAGAACTCGTACCCGAATGAGTATTTCTGTTTATATACATCTATTTGAAGCTTGTATGAATTCTTATCAAAATTTTCACATGAATTTGTTTCTTTTTGGTGACTGAGAAAAGAATGGAAAAATAACTTATTTGTCATACCCAGATGATTTATTGTTGGTTGTTGCTGGTGGTGTCTTGTTGTGGTTGTTTTTGTTTTGGTGCTATAGGTTTGTCCTGTTTTGGTGTATGTTTGATGTCTGCTTTGTCTCCTGGGCAAGTTGTGCCCTTGGGTTGTTCGTTTCTTCTCATTTGTGCCTTTTTTTGCTTGTGTTTGGCATGTCTTGCCATTTGAATAAAACGGTTGTTCAAAAAAAGACCTATGATCTAATGTGGGTCCTGTTGTAAGTGAAGAGTTTGAAGGTAATATTTGAACGTTAGAATAGTTTTAGTTTGCTGGAAGATGGGATTATGAGCACTATTTTGAGGTTCCGGGGTTGCATTGCCATTGTCCTATCATGTTACATGTTGCATTTACACCTTTGCATTGTCAATGTCATTTTATATTGGTTATTCACAGTACTAGACATGGCTTGAAATCATCCCTGTATAGGGCTTGAAATCCCTTAGACATGAGCTTGATTTCCAATTCTCGTGTTCGAAAATCTAATTACCAGGCTTTAAAGTCCATACCCCGGGCTTGGAAGTCTCGAATCCCGTGCTTGAAAGTCCAATTACCAGGCTTTAAAGTCCAAATCCCGAGCTTGGAAGTCCCGACTCCCGTGCTTGAAAGTCCAACTTTAATCCAAGATCGATCCATGCTAGAGTTAGATTATGTTCATGGTTAATTCAATGATGATGATGCACTTAAAAGTCTAAGTTTTATTTGAATGTCTTCATTATGGGTTCATTATGCCATTATTACATTGCTTCATGTGCATATTTGAATGAGGGTAGTTTGTTTTTTTTCAGGTTACATGGATACGATGACGAGCTTGTTAGTGCACTGCGATAGATATTGGGAGGATAACCAGTTCATGGGTCCGATTTCTTTTGAATGCTTTCTAACCAATAAGGAGAAAGATACATATAGTGAATTGTCGAAAATACTATTTGATCTGATTGGGGTCAATAGCGACAGATTCAATATAAGGATAAGTTCAAAGCTTAAAATGAAGAATGGGATATGTACATTATCCATTAAGACCGACGCTGATGTAATATGTTTGCTTACTCTTCAGCAATCAGATTGGCATGAAGTCAATGTCAAAGTGGTAGAAATATCTGTACAAGAAAATGCAAATGCAAATGTATTTAAAACTCCAAAAGAGTTAATAAATACCATAATCCCCTCTCCATGTACACCATCGGGTCTGAAACCCACCAGTAATCCACAATCGGAAGATTGTACTTCACATTTCAAATCAGCGAGTGGTAGCAACAAACCGTTTGGGTCCGTGCCTTTACCTGGAATTTCATCAACAGAGAAAGATCATGGCACTCCAGCATCGACAAACAAGCATGCATAGGTGGACGACACAAATGGTTCTAATTCATCCGATACGGAGAATGAGAGTGGTACTGACGGTGATACTAGTGATGACCGAAATGGTGTTTCGAAAGTTCCCCAATGTGGTAGGCAAGCGGAACTAGGTGCTACAGACGCCCCATCTGATGATGAAGAAGAACGAGGGGTTAGTGGAGCACCCAATAGTTATGGACCTTGTATGACATCACAGTGGACAATACCTGGTTCAGAACTCTACTCAATTCAACCTGTTCAATCAAAGGACTTGTTTGAAAACTAAGGTGACAAAAGTGACCAAGGCGACCAATGTCCAATATACAAAGGACAGATCTTCAAGAACAAGAAAACCTTGAAACTTACTTTAGGGTTGTATGCATTCGAAAATAGATTTGAGTATAAGATTAGACGATCAAGTCATTCACGATTCGCTGCAACGTGTATAAAGGGAGATTGCAAATTGGTTATTACTGTGGGGAAGTTGAAAACCGGGACCTACTGGCATGTTAAGTCCTTTGTTAAGGAGCACACATGTGGTGATTCGGGCAATTACAACGTTGATTTTAAACGGGTAAGTTCCTATGTAATAGGGGAACTATATGCAAGAAAAGTTGTTGATCCTGGATGCA
The DNA here is from genome assembly GCA_954870605.1 of Acer campestre. NCBI lineage: Eukaryota > Viridiplantae > Streptophyta > Magnoliopsida > Sapindales > Sapindaceae > Acer > Acer campestre. Next base: position 47,874,114 of record OX940799.1, read on the forward strand.
CCCTCCGTCTGAAAGATATAATGTTTGAGATGAAAGATCAGCATGACATAAACCTCTCGTACAACAAAGCCCACAGGTCGAAAGACCGCGCTTTACATAGTGCATTCGGTGATCCATTAGAGTCATTTCAGATGTTGCCGGCATTCTTTTACATGTTGGAACAATCCAACCCTGGGACTGTAACTAAGATAGAAACTGACTCAGAAAATCGGTTCACTTATGGATTCTTGGCACTTGGGGCTTGTGTAGAGGGATTCAATACAGTTATTAGGCCGGTTATCACCATTGACGCTACCCACCTGAAGGGTAAGACTAGGGGTGTTTTGTTAGTTGTTGTGTGCAAGGACGATAACGAGATGATATACCCCTTGGCATTTGGGTTTGCAAATTCTGAGTCCACAGAGTCGTGGACATGGTTCTTGAAGCGACTTCGCAAAGTAATCATGTGTCCTAAACGTGTGATGATAGTTTCAGACCGGCACGCGGGTATCTTCGCAGGCATGGAAGCAAGTTTTCTCGATGCAGCACATGGGGTATATGCATACCACTTGTCACAAAATTTAAAAAGAATTTGCAAGCAACGGGATGATGTGATTAAGCTTTACTACCATGCTGCATATGTGTACCGTGTCGATGAATTTGAACGTGAAATGGCCGAGTTAAAAGCCATCCACCGCAAGGTTTATGATGAGCTTGTACAGGCTGGGATAGAGAAGTTTTCACGTGCACATAGCCCCAAAAAGAGGTACCATATGATGACCACCAATATCGCCGAGTCAATTAATTCTTGTCTACTTGCAATCCGGAAGTTGTCTATCACATCTATTGCAGAATTTATCAGATATTTGTTGAAAAGGTGGTTCCACGACCGTCGGAGAAATGCACGTGAAATGCCTACATTCTTGAGTCATTATGCAGACTAACACATCAAACAGAGGGTATTAACATCGCAACGGTGTGAGGTTCACCCCATTGACTTCCATAGATTCAAGGTAGACGACAAATGGAATGAAGGTACCATTGTCGACTTGGAACAACATTCTTGCTCATGCCATGAATGGGATCTAGATGAGTTGTCATATATTCATGTCATGGCAGTTGCTAGGTGTGCTTACAAAATTGAAGTTTCATTTAATGTTAGAAACCTTTCGTTTATTCGTTTATCTAATAATATTCGTTTATTTGTGTCTTTTGTACCAGTATGAAAGGTATTCCTATCAACGCATTATGTTCTGACTTTTTCACAATGGGATGGCTAAAACATGCTTACACCATGAATGTGAACACTGTTCCAAATCCGGAAACATGGGTCATTCCTGAGGAGGTTCGTGATCGCATTGTTTTACCATGGGTGATAAAGAAGCAATCAGGAAGACCAAAGAAGTCAAGGACTCCATCTGCTGGGGAGAAATGAAAGCTGCAAACATGTTCGAATTGTGGGCAAAAGGGACACAACAAAAAACATTGTCTGAATCCATCGTCTACCACAAGCAAACGAACCAAAAAAGCACGTACTTGTAGCATTTGCAAGAAAGAAGGACATAATAGACTGAAGTGCCCAGATAGACCACCTGAGACCAGTTTGCATGACACAGACGAAGCAGTGATTCATACTTATGAAGAACCTATCTTGGACGGTTAAATTTCACTTTGGTAGTTGTTGTGGTGATGGTGTTGACCACTTTGATTTGATTGATTTAATATGTATTTATATCTTCAAACCGCTATGAAAATAATGTCCTGTATGGTTAAGTTGAATTTATGGTATATTTACATTTTTTTTTCTAGTATATATTTGCAAACAGGTGCTTAATTATATTTAATTGAGCACATTGATATTTGAACACAGTAAAGGCTATTTGATTGATGATTATATGTGGGCTTTCTGTATAGCGGATTCATTTTTAAGCATGGGGTTTAGTTTTGAAGCCCAGGCCATCCTAATATGTATGGGCTTTAAAGTTAGGATTCCCGGGCTTTATAAATTTATGTTGTGGTTTTGCACCTGATTAATAAGCGACTTCAATAAAGTCACTTTGGAAATCGCTTATGGATCTACTGAAATTGGTCTGGATTAACGGGCTTCAAAAAACAAATGCTCTAGCTTCAAAAGTAAGGATTCTCGGGCTTTAAAAATGTAGAATTGATTTTCCACCCGATTAATAAGCAACTTTAAAAAAGACTTCAATAAAGTCACTTTGGAATTCGCCTATGGATTTGGTAAAAATTTATAAATTGGGAAGGATTCACGGGCTTTAAAAATCAATTCTGAGTGCTTCAAAATTAAAGAATCCTGGGCTTCAATATCAAATTATCCCACTACAGCTGTATCCCACCCAACCAACAATCTCCTTTTAAAAGACAAAAGAAATTCATTCGTAAAACGAAAACAACAAAACCCCACCCCCACCCCCACCCCCACGGCCACACCCCCCACCCCCCACCCCCCACATCACACAACAGCTCTTCCTCGCCCCACCCCACGGCCGGCCACGCCTAGATCTACAGGTGAGCTTTATTGATTTTGATTTTTTTTTTTCGCTCTCTTTCTCTCAACACTTCCTGACGCCCAGATATAGTCGCAATTATTCTTCTTGAATTTTTTTTCCTTTTTGTTTTGTTTTCTATCTATCTCTGCTCTCCGTGGCCGATTTTGTTACTGTTTTTTTTGTTTTTTTTTTCTTTTCATACATAGAGATATGTCCTTGCCATGGTTATGAGTATGTATATGTACTACCATTGTTCAAACAATAAACACTAACAGATAAGTTTTTAAATAGGTTTTTTGAAACATTATTTTGTTTTTGTTTTTTATTTTTTTTAACTCATTAAACAACATTGCCATAGGTTTTTTTTGTTATCTTTTTCTTGTTGTAGATCGGGTATTATGGACATTGTTCATTTTTGAAATTATTGTTTTTGTTTTGATTTTCAGATATAAAGTGTATTTTATGAAATGGGGATAAATTCTGTTTATGTTGTTTTCAAAAGAAGGAAAACCGGTATGTGTTATTCTTGGCCTGAATGCCAAGCACAAGTAGATGGATTTCCAGGAGCTACTTACCAGAAGTTTAAGTCGACAGATGAAGCATATAAAGCTATCACTGCTTATGTACATTCTCAAAATTCAATTGAAAGTTTTGAAGAGAATGTATCTCAGAAGGTTCAAAGCACTGAAAAGGTTCAAAGCATTGAGAAGGTTCCAAGCACTGGATATATGCTGTTTTTATTTATCGTTGTTTTTTTTATTGGAGCAATATTTGGCAAACTTGTTTGAAACCTCATTTATGTTTATGTTGTGGTGTTTGTTAGATAGTAATTGATGTCATATGGTAACGGATCTTTTATGTTTATGTTGTGGTGTTGAAAGATAGTAATGGATGTCATATATTAATGGATCTTTTATGTTTATGTGGTATTGAAAGATCGTTTCTGTTTATGTTTATTGGAGCAATTTGCGGTTGTCTTGTCAGATAGTAATGGATGTCCTGTTTATATTTATTTTATGTTTTTTGTCATAATTACATATGGTTGTCCATGTTTGGAGTTGTTTGTCTTTTTCAAAATTACAGAAAAAGGAACAGAATATGAAAATAGTAATAGATGTCATATAGTAACGGATCTTTTATGTTTATGTTGTCGTGTTGGAATATAGTAATGGATGTCATATAGTAACTAATCTTTTATGTTTGTTTAATGTTTACATCTTTTCTACGGCCTTCATTTTCTATTGAATCAGGAGACAAAGGCGAACCCAAGAGTGTTTCTTGACCTCAACATCGATGGCGATTCGACGGGTAGACTTGTGATAGAACTTTTCACCGACAGTACCCCCATAACAGCAGAGAACTTTCGAGCTCTCTGCACCGGTGAGAAGGGACTCGGTAGGAAACAAATGCCACTCCACTATAAGGGAACAACCTTACACCGTATGATACCCAGGTCCATGTTCAAAGGAGGAGACATCACCAAAGAAGATGGACTTGGAGGTGAGTCCATCTACGGTGATACTTTTGCCGACGAAAACTTTATAAACAAGCACATTGGTCCGGGGATCCTCTCCATGGCCAATACCGGCCCAGGAACCAATGGCTCTCAGTTTCTCATCTGTACCGCAAAGACCGAGTGGCTTGATGGCAAGAACGTCGTGTTCGGCCAGGTTGTCGAGGGATTTGACGTTATGAAGGCCGTCGAGAAGGTCGGTTCTAGGTCCGGCTTGACATCCAAGCCCGTAGTGGTCGCCAATTGCGGTCAATTGTCTTGAATTATTGGTTGTGGTGGATTTTTTAGTGTATATTTTTTTTAAGGAGTCTATGGTACTTGGAATGGATGGATTATATGCTATTTGTATTTGTTTGATAATTCCTTACGAATTGATCTAGGTTATTTGTGTTTGTTTTAATTTTTTTTTTTAAATTATATACTTCCTTACCGAAGCCCAGGATTCTTTAGGTTGAGGCACGGGAAACTTCAGATCCCGAACTTCGCATAACCATTTATACTTAATTTATCGCCACCAAAAAAGAGTGAGTACCGAAACCTACTTTAATTTTCCAGGCCCCGCCTTTTGGAGGTAAGGATTGGAGGTGAGGGTGGAGGGTTTTAGTTGGGGGATGGAATAGTGAAGTGTGGGCCTGAGTGTGATTTCATTTTTTTGTATGGATATGGTTGTAAAAACAACAAAGAAATGAAGGGAAATAGGTGTGGGGAAGTTTCCCACTTGTCCATATTTTCTAAAAAATTAAGGAAAAATATTTTAAAATTAATATAGTTCATTTACCAAGCCCGGTCTTTCTTAGATTGAGGAACGGGAATATTAATTTCAAGCACGGGATTCAAAAGATCCCGAGCCTAGCTGAACCCCTTTTTCATTTAATTAAATTTTTTAAACATTTTTTTAAAATTATTCACCCACCAAAATTAGGTGACTACATGGGGAAGCCTTCCGTTGTACAAGGATCCAAAGCCCAAAACCTACTTTAAAAGACCGTGGCCTTTGGTGGGTAGGATTGGAGGTGAGGGTGGAGGGTTTTTGTTGAGGGATGAAATGGTGAAGTGTGGGGGTGAGTGTGGGGGTGAGTGTGATTTCATTTTTTGTATGGATATGGTTGCAAAAACAACAAATAAATGAAGGGAAATAGGTGTGGGGAAGTTTCCCACTTGTCCATATTTTCTAAAAAAAATAAGGAAAAATATTTTAAAATTAATATAGTTCATTTACCAAGCCCGGGCTTTCTTAGATTGAGGAACGGGACTTTTAATTTCAAGCACGGGATTCAGAAGATCCCGGGCCTAGCTGAACCCATTTTTCATTTAATTAAATTTTTTAAACATTTTTTATAATTATTCGCCCACAAAAATTGGGTGACTACATGGGGAAACCTTCCGTTGTACAAGGATCCAGGGCCCAAAACCTACTTTAAAAGACCGTCGCCTTTGGTGGGTAGGATTAGAGGTGAGGGTGGAGGGTTTTTGTTGAGTGATGGAATGGTGAAGTGTGGGGATGAGTGTGATTTCATTTTTTGTATGGATATGGTTGCAAAAACAACAAAGAAATGAAGGGAAATAGGTGTGGGGAAGTTTCCCACTTGTCCATATTTTCTAAAAAAATAAGGAAAAATATTTTAAAATTAATATAGTTCCTTTACCAAGCCCGGGCTTTCTTAGATTTAGGAACGGGAACATTAATTTCAAGCATGGGATTCAGAAGATCCCGAGCCTGGATGAACCCCTTTTTTATTTAATTAAATTTTTTAAACATTTTTTATAATTATTCGCCCACCAAAATTGGGTGACTACATGGGGAAGCCTTCCGTTGTATAAGGATCCAGGGCCCAAAACCTACTTTAAAAGACCGTGGCCTTTGGTGGGTAGGATTGGAGGTGAGGGTGGAGGGTTTTTGTTGAGTGATGGAATGGTGAAGTGTGGGGGTGAGTGTGATTTCATTTTTTATATGGATATGGTTGCAAAAACAACAAAGAAATGAAGGGAAATAGGTGTGGGGAAGTTTCCCACTTGTCCATATTTTCTAAAAAATTAAGGAATTTTTTTTAAAAATTAATATAGTTCCTTTACCAAGCCCGGGCTTTCTTAGATTGAGGAATGAGAATATTAATTTCAAGCACGAGATTCAGAAGATCCCGGGCTTCGCATATATCACAGAGACCACACGTCACCATTCCTATTTTGGTGGGTGAATAATTATAAAAATTCTTTACAAAAATATAAAATTAAATGAAGAAAGGGTTTTGTGAAGCCCGGTATCTAAATATTCCCGTGCTTGAAATTAATATTCCGGTTCCTCAATTTAAAGAATCTCGGGCTTCGGTAAGGAACTATATTATTTGAAAAATATTTTTCTTGATGGGGACATAGCATCCATATCCATACACAAAATAACGTCATATGATAAAGTCTCTCTAAAATAACAAAATAAAGGATACACAAACAAAAGAGTTCGAAAACGACAACTAAATCATAAACTAAAGACCATGTCTGAGTGGCCACAATCTATGGATCCGAGTGTTCCCTAATGCACTGACCTCACCATCATTGGTGCGGTCACGCACACGAGGAACATGGAGGCCCGCATCAACTAAACCCATTTGAATCGCATCCATCCTATCCTTAAGATTCGTAAACTCTGTCATGTTGGCCTGCTGGTTGGCATCCATCTGCAAATGCAAATCCTTGAGCGTCTGTAGAATATGAGCGGACATCGGTCCCTTATCAGCTCCCTCTGCATCAGAATCATCTCCAAGGTTCAACTCATTATAGTCCACATCCTCTGGGTTGTCCTCCTCAGAAAAGTCATCCATGTCATCCTCATTGACACCCCTCGGAATTACAAGTGGAGGTAGTCCTCTCAGCCTAGCAATGCCATTGTAACCCCTTTTGCCCAAATTTCCTGTTGGAGGAATCATGGTCCATCCTCCAAATTGCACGTCAATACTGGCCTCCTCATAAAAATGTGTAATCAAACAAGGGAAAGGTAGTGGATCGACTGTTGATTTTCCAGCTTCGAAAATTCCTTTCATGATAATCTGCCCTACGTCCATGAGGAGTAGATTCTTTGCACAGAAAAGATAATGGGCGTTCTCACAACTCACTTTGTCGCGGTGTATGGTGGGCACCAAGGAGAAACTGAAGAACAAGTACCAAATGGCAGCCTCTATCTTCAGTTCCCTGTACAAGAGGGGAGTTTGATAGTCATTCCACATAGTACAACCATCTCTCCTCAAATCACCAGCTAATTGCCCATTAAAAGGCTCAAACAACTCATGCATTGGAAGGCCTTCAACCAGTCCATCAATGTCATCTATTGTGCCAAACCACTCGTTAATCTTAGTGGATGTAATTAGGACTTCCTTCCCTTGGACCATCACTGGCACCCCTTGGTAAAACTGAAGTAGGGTCATTGCAAAATAAAACTCACGGACCAATTCCAATGCTGCCTTATTTGGGGTCCTCGTAAAACCCCTCAAACCCATAGTATTTACTGTCTCTGGTATATAAGTTGCACCAAATATGTCCAAGTTGATACCCCTCTCTGGCCAAATTTTTCTACTACCAAAATTAGCCCATCTTTCCGAAAAATCCGGGTTTGGTGGCCCTGTAGAGGTGTTTCCTTTACCTTTCCCTTTTGGTGACGGCATCACAGGAACTTTTCTTCTCTTCTTTGATTGCTTAACACCACCCCTAACAACTTCCTTCCCCTTTCTCCTATTCCCCATCTCCAACAACTAGAAATCTAAAAAAATTCACACACGACACAAAACAAAAGACCCTAGAACACTTCTCTAAGATAAACCAACCAACACGTAAGACAAGTTTAACCTGTATTATTCTCTTTCTTCCCCAAACTCATCCAACAAATCTACTCAAATATATTCTGATATTCTGATTTCTGTTGTCCCTACCAAAGGTGAAACAAAGTTCATTAATGCCCTAATATACACACATCACACACTGCATGATTTCAAACAAACCAAATTTGTTGATAATCTTGTCTTATTACTTTGTTTATGTGTATTTAGAGAGTGTCATTGTTGAAAACTGGTAGTCGTCTTCTACATCCTCACTAACATAAGGAAAATAAAACACAAAATTAATTTAAAACATATAAACATGGATATTCGAAAGCAGAAACACATACAACATCAACTACTAATCTAAACCCACTAATTTAAAACACACCTGAAATAGCCAGGATAAGATTTGAGGAGAGAAGGGGTGCGCAGGATGAGGTATGACGAGAGGAGAAAAGGGGTGCGCAGGATGAAGAAACATATTCAGACTCTTGACTTGTTTGTGGACGGATTTTTTGTCAAATAGGTGGCGGCGGCAACGACTGTTCCTCTTCGGTGGCAACGACGGCTGTTTCTCCTGATTTTGGTGAATGGGAATTCAAAACTGACTCTAAGGAAGTCACATACAAGTGTTTGGAAGACGAAGTCACTTTTTAAAGTCGCTTTTTCAATAACCCCTTACAATTTAGAAATCGAAGACCAGATCAATATGCAATTTTATAAGTGACTTTGATGAAGTCTTTTTTGACGTCGCTTTCCGCTCAGATCTAACAATTTATTATGAAAATAACAGATCAATATGAGACTTTATAAGTGACTTTAAAGAAGTCTCTTTTTAAGTCACATTTCATTCGGTAAAAATTTTGAACTTCTGACCACAACCATATGCGATTGAAAAAGGGGTTCAGCCAGGCCCGGGATCTTCTGAATCCCGTGCTTGAAATTAATATTCTTGTTCCTCAATTTAAGAAAGCCCGAGCTTGGTAAAGGAACTATATTAATTTTAAAATATTTTTCCTTAATTTTTTAGAAAATATGGACAAGTGGGAAACTTCCCCACACCTATTTCCCTTCATTTCTTTGTTGTTTTTGCAACCATATCCATACAAAAAATGAAATCACACTTCACCATTCCATCACTCAACAAAAACCCTCCACCCTCACCTCCAATCCTACCCACCAAAGGCCACGGTCTTTTAAAGTAGATTTTGGGCCCTGGATCCTTGTACAACGGAAGGCTTCCCTATGTAGTCACCCAATTTTGGTGGGCGAATAATTATAAAAAATGTTAAAAAATTTAATTAAATGAAAAAGGGGTTCATCCAGGCCCGGGATCTTCTGAATCCCGTGCTTGAAATTAATGTTCCCGTTCCTCAATCTAAGAAAGCCCGGGCTTGGTAAAGGAACTATATTAATTTTAAAATATTTTTCCTTAATTTTTTAGAAAATATGGACAAGTGGGAAACTTCCCCACACCTATTTCCCTTCATTTCTTTGTTGTTTTTGCAACCATATCCATACAAAAAATGAAATCACACTCACCTCACACTTCACCATTCCATCCTCCAACTAAAACCCTCCACCCTCACCTCCTATCCTTACCCACCAAAGGCCATGGTCTTTTAAAGTAGGTTTTGGGGCCCGGATCCTTGTACAACGGAAGGCTTCCCCATGTAGTCACCCATTTTTGGTGGGCGAATAATTATAAAAAATGTTTTAAAAATTTAATTAAATGAAAAAGGGGTTCAGCGAAGCCCGGGATCATCTGAATCCCGTGCTTGAAATTAATATTCTCGTTCCTCAATCTAAACAATCCCGGGCTTCGAATAGGAACTGGAAGCTGTAAAAAAAAATTTCCGAATTTTTTGCATTTCTTTGGTTAAAAACATAACCTCCTAACCCCTTCATTTTGCATTTTTTTGGTTAATTACATCATAATTAATAGTCTGTACAAAAATTGAACTGCACTGTTCCCGCTATTGGTGGGAACAAAATTAAAAACCACAGTTTGAAACACAAAATAAACTGCACAAAATGAGACACTTCACTGCTCTGGATTTTCATTTTCTTAAACTACTGCTGTTCTTGGGTCTCTTCTTCAATTTCAGTTGCCTCTTCCCAACTTCAACAATTTCTATTTCTAGGGGGAATTGCAAACTTGTCCATTTACGAAAAAATCAAGTGCAATTGACCGACGGATGGAAGGTATATCTTTTTGGCTAAATTCTAGAATCCATGGTAAAGGGATTCTAGTGAATATCAATTCTGCATATTTCAGCATAAAGACACCACAACTGTTGCTGCAAGTTCAAATTAGACAAATAGAACACAGTGAATGAATTTATTTATCACAGAGTGAATACATTGTAAAAGTTATGGTGATAGAAAACAATACCCATCATCTTGTTGAGGAATCAAATCGTTGTCGACGTTTACAGCCTTGAATGCACTACTTGAAGGAGGCATATTAAGTTCTTCATAGTAACCTGAATGCTTCAAAATGGAAGGTAACAAATACAGCATGCAATGAATGTCTTTTAACCGATATTTTTCATCATGGCTGCCCCATAATGAATCGTACAATTCTACCTTTCCTTGTTTCGGAAAAACTTGGCATAACACTCAGTGCCCGCCTGTGTTGCATGGCATCAATACCTATATATAAAATACAAATGTTTGAACACAATAAAAAATTAAAAAATTAACGTAAAAACAACATACTTATCGACTCAAATTTCCACCAAGGGTCCTCGTAAGTTGCATCATGACCTTGAACATAATTTATCAATTCTTCACTAGGCACAAATTCTAAAACATTGAATTCAGGGTATTCTTCCCAAACATCGACATCGGGAGGAGTCTCGATCATCTTCTTCTTTGCCCTTGTTTTCACATTTTTTCTGTCCTCCGCCCTTTGTTTCTCCATTCTGTCCATCTCAACTTTCCATGTAAGATCCACCAAATGCTGTAAAATGAATTTAGTAAAATTGATATCAATTTCAAATTTTTTCAAAATTAGCGAGTAAAATGAACTTACGAAAAATGTGGATGGGACCAATGCAATATCCTCATCGTACTCAGCTCCCGATGTCGAACGCCTCCTCCAGAGAAGGTCAAGGTAGCTATCTATGTGCTATATATAATACAAATGATGGACGTTAGAAAAAGTGTCTTAAATACTTACTAAACCAGAGAGAAAAGTAATGAAAAAAAATATACCATGGTTGCTAACCATTTCTTGCTGTCCAGGAGGTCGTTGAAATACGTACGGTCCATAGGTATAATTTGACCAGTATAAACACTGTTATTGGTCAAATGTTGTAAATATATTAGGAAAAGAGAAATGACATGTTATAATATCAATAGAAAAGAGAAAACGAATTGACTATTACCTGCCGTGGTCTTCGCCTTTCATAAATGCCGTGAATTCTACATTATTTGAAAATTCATCTAATGTAACTGGCTTCCTTTTCTTTCTCATCGGCATGGGGTTATTCCATGCAGTCCGGAGATACCTTAACCGCTTCCGAGCTCTGACCTTGTCAATATCTTTGTATAAGACATCCGGCTGTGGTTCATAAACCTCTACCACACTCAAATTGGGGTTTGGAACCTCAACGTTTACCGCCGGGGATGGGTATTCGTCCACTATTTCAGACTGCTTAACCAACTTATCCAAACCCAAATTCTGCTGATCTGCCTTCTCTACATCATTTGACAACATCTCACTCACAAGACATGCAAAATTGATGATCTCCTCAATTTCATCTTCCTGAAGGATATTATTTTTTAACTCGGGATCCTAAATTTACAAAGCATAAAATCATATAAGTAAAATACCATAACACATGCCATCATTCCATAAAGTCATGTCACATTGCAATCTAAAACACCATAATGCAGTAGCCTTGCATTCTGGTGTTTCCATAAAGTTAATAAAATAAAATAGTACAAATACTTTGTCCACATATGTACCTTAGATAAAACGACATCAACCTTCTGAACCTCAACCTTCTCCAATTCATTGTCACCACCATCAATCTTCTCCAATTGATTGTCACCACCCTCAACCTTCTCCAAATGTACTGCAGTTGAAACATTGTTCTTTTCCTTTTCCACTTCAAATACAGTTTCCTAAAATGATAACAATATTAATTAAGGACTAAACATTTGAAGAATGTTTACGAAGGACTAAACATTTGAAATACGAAAAAATAAATCAAGATTACCGATGTCATGGTTTTCTTTCGAACAATCAATATCCATAAAAGTTTCTTTGCTTGCTCCTGATTTTTCAAATGTTGATTGTTCAGCTGGCTTTTCTCCCACCTTCATCTCTTTTTCTAATATTTGCAAATTCCGCCGTCATCTCTTTTCTAATATTTGCAAATTCAGCTTTACAAAAATCAACTACCTATTTCTCGCTGTCCTTAATCAGTGTTGCAACAGCTGAATAGAGTTCAGCTACAGTGGACGGAGCTGGAATTTGAAATTTAGATTGCAAATCCAAGGGGTCATAAGATATGCTAGGCCTTAAAAGAGGTAATAGAGCATATATAAGACTGTAAAAGAATATCATCTAAATGTTTGCAAAATTAAACAACTTATAGTTGAATAGTAAAATACCAGTGCCATAATTACACACTTCAATTAATAACTTAACAAAAACTTCACAGTAGAATTAATAATCAAGAGAAGATCTTTAATTTTTTTTTTTTTTTTACATCCACATAATTTGGAATCAAAAAAATTACTAATCATACCGAAACGGGATAAATTTGTCCTTAGGAGTTTCAAAATCTCCTTCTTTGAAGAGCTGCCTCTTCGAATTGGGATCTGAAAATGAGCTTTTGGATCTGATGAAAGAAGTTGTATGTTGGTTGTGAAAAAAATCGGCTTCCTCATCAATGTCATCGTCGTCCTCATCAGAACCAACATTTTGTTCCATGTGGACAGCTTTCAACGACTTATAGTAATCAGTCCTTCCTTCAAACTCATGAACTTCCCAAGGAAACAAAGCCATCTGAATGTAGGGAACAAATAATGTTATGCTCTTGCTACAAGTCGGTATTACTATAGGAAAAAAAAAAAGGAAAAGTAATGAAATACGTACCCCTAATGAGAACTTGGATTCAATTTTCACGACCCTAGTATCGAAATTCCATCTCGTAAATCGTGGGAACCCTATGCTTATTCGTCACCCAATGACATCAACCAAACGGGAAATTCTTTCAACTGCCCAAACCTATACAATTAAAAATCAAACAATATTATTTCATACCTAAATATTGTGTGTAATGTTGAAAGGACTATAAAATGTGATACTATTACCTGAAGTGGTAGAGGAAACCCGAATATATTGATTGTATGGCATTTGGATGTATTATCCTTCTGAGCATCCTCATGTACCTTTGGTAAATCCATGTCTTCTTTCTCTACAACTTCTTCATCTTCTAATTGTATTTTCTTTTTCTCCTTTTCCACCGTTTTGTTTTTTTTCTTCTTCTTCTTATCCTCATTCTCTTTGTTATTTTCTTCCTCCTTGTGTCCATTATCCTCTTTCTTTTTGTCTGTACCTCTCAGTGTGGTAATGTGATTATGGAGTAAACCCTTAAGCCAACACATTGTATAGTTGTGGAAATAAGTGCCCCATGAAAAAGTATTAAAAGCCTTTTCATCCTTAACTAAAGTGAATAGCCAAGCCGGTATGGCTTTTCGTGCGTCCTCAATGCCAAAGAATTGGGACACCATCAATATGTAAGCCATCTTCAAGGCATCTTCACCATCTGCATCCGTGAATTGTTTAAAAGTGCCAAAAAATAATTCACCGCTCGGCCTTTTTTCTTTGAAATATCTACACAAGATAGAACCGGCAACAACTTGTTTTTTTTTTTCTTGAAATCTTTAGGCAGGGGGCCCATGTTTAGCCTACTGCACAAACAAAACTCTTCTCTCCCGAAACGAGCCTGTTGTCTCCCTAAGCCAAACCACATACATTATCCTTTTGTTTGTTGGGAAGAATAATCTCCTTTTTCAGAAGGTTGTAGATGAGCATGCCATGAATGACCAACGGTTGGACCAAATCCAAGTAACGGCCAAAAGGCCCTTCCTTAAACTTGTCCACCACGCCACACCGAAGTAGGACAGCCTGTAAATTCTTGATGAAATAACGCTTGTTTTGTGAGTTTATTCTTGTGTGGATCCAATCGTTATGGTCCGGGAACCGCCAAAGTTTTGCGTTTGGATTAATAAGCATCTGTTTAATAACAAAACCAAAAAAAATATTAACACTTAAGGCGCAAATTTTAATTTTTTAAATGTAAAGAGAAAGGGACACAATTGAATAGGATAACTAGGGGGTGTATTCATATTTATACAACCTATACAGAAGAAGAATACCAAAATGACAATAATTATTTGCAAATCATTATATATTTTAAATCTCTAAAAACTTGGTAGCAAACAACAGTATATGCACTTTCCAACCTCTCCCAAGTTAAGAAAATACTAAATAAAAACAACCAATTTTAAAACCCTTGCATTGGTTTCCAAGCCCGAGATTCCTTACTCTGAGGCACGGGAAATATATTTCAAGCTTGGGAATCCTTACTTTCCCGCCCAGGAATTGGACTTCTATGCCCGGGAATTGGACTTCCTAGCACAACTTTAAAGCCCGGGAATTGGACTTCAAAGAACGAGAATTTATATTTCAAGCACAGGAATTTTACTTTGATTCCTGGGAGAAATCATGCTAATGTAACATGATAACGATAATTTAAACCAGACGACTCCCCCCCATTCCTAACAAAAAACCAAAAAACACAAGAAACAAAATAACATGCTAAATTAAATTGGAATTTTAACTTTCAAGCTAGGAATTGGGCTAATGTAACAACTAACATGACAAAACAACAATAATGGGTCCCCACCCAACCCTAGCCCCGCGCTTCATCCCCACTAAAAAACACAAGAAACCCCACAACAAAAGAGCATTCAACAATAATCATGCCCATCTACCCCCTACCTCAAACAACTCTATTTCAAACAAATGGTCCAAGTTTTCCATCTATGATGTGAAAAGATGTTCAAAGTTTCCTATATAAGTCATAAACCACTTTTTTTTTTTAAAGATCACAATCCTATAATCCTGACAAAAACAAACAACTAAACTAAAAGTCATAAACTTTTTTTTTTCAAGGGTAAAATACAATCACCAAAACAAACTACAACTAAAAGTCCTAAACTTTTTTTTTTTTTTTTTGAAGAGTAAAATTTACCATCACCAAAACAAAACTACAAATGGGCATGGCTCCCCTAGGCATGGCTCCCAGTCCACCCAAAACAGACAACACAGGGAGGGAATTCCTCCAACCAAATCTATCTGTCCTCCACACAAGAAAAAGCCATTCTTAGCTAACAAATGGGCCACCTGGGGGCCTTCCTTCCTAGGGAAAAAACCAGATTCACAACTACATGCAGACAACCTACAACACAACACCCCATATCAGATAACAATACAAATTTCAGAGTAGAGGACCTCACAAAACATCTAGGATACTAATTTAAGTGGGAACCCCATACAACCTACAACACCCCATACTTTAACGTATACAATCGAAAACCCTACAACCAATTGAACATGAATTAACATAAAAACAACAAAAGATGGATAATTCTCAACCAGTGAATCGCATATAATCATTAAAACCCCTAATTAAACTCCAAACCCTTAAATCTTCCATAACCAAAACACAAAATGCAGAAAAGAAACAAGAAACCTACAATGGGGGTCGTCTTTTCTCCACCTAGCGTGTCGTCGAAAACGAACTACTGCCGTCGCAAACCACGAACCACTGTTGTTGTCGTCGCCGGTGTCGGTCGCCTCTCTCCACTGTCCTTCCTGTCGCTTCCCGTCGCCGGTCTCCCTTGTCAGCTCCTTGTTTTGATTTCCCCGGTGTCTGTTCCTCTCACTGATGTTTTGAAAACTGAGATGTTTTATTTAAAATCGTGGGCAACAGTGGTGGCGAACAGTGGTGGGAATCCCTATATATAGTAAAGGGCAATCTTGTAATCTCACCCTTATGTAATTTATTTTTCACAATTCCCTTTCAAGGGCAATTTGGTAACTTCATCTCAATTTTGGACATTTTTGCTCTTTTTTCAGAAAGTGGACATTTTTGCTCTTTTTGTTTTTAGAGAGGCCACTTTCTCCTATTCCCACTATTGGGGAATCCATTCAGGAGTTCATTGACTTTTAAAATAGTAGAGAGGATGATATGTATTGAAAATTGATTGCAAACTTCTTGTCCTATTCATGAACCCAAACCACTAGTTTCAAAAGTGCAAACTCAATATGAGGACAGCTCAATTCAGAATTAGAATTTTGAAAGCATTGAAACCGATGAGTTTATAATGATTCACAACCTCATAGTGTAGGTGTGAGGGTTTTATTATCGGACCAACCTCATCTTGTCAACATTTTCATTCAAATATCCATTTATTTTTATTTTAAGGTAGAGTATGAAAGCTTAGCACCAAGTGAACCGCCACTTGATTTAGATTGAACAAATATTTGGGCTTTAGTCATGTAATGTTAAATTTTTTTGACTTGATATTGTTTTATTTATTGACTTGTTGAATAATTAACTTTTTTTTTTTTTTTTTAATTGGCATGACTATAGGTTTTTTATGAAGAGATTGGAGTTACAATTTGCAAGTGTGAACGAAACTTTTTGAAGGATGCAACTACAACTCTACAAGTCTATAACTCTACAAGAAGCTATATTTTCAAAAGCTATGATAACTTTTCTAGATTTATTATCAATAATAATAATAATAATAATATGTATTTGAAACCTAAACTTAATGTAAAATAGACATGTTTTTTTTTTCTTTCCTTATTTGTGTAGAACGAAGTGTCTCTCCCTTAGTTTTCTCTGAAATCTTAGGTGTGAGTTTGTGTATGGTTGGAAGATGAACTCTGATGAATTAGATCTGCTGTGTAGTGCTCTATCTATTACAGAAAAAGAGAGGCCGGTGGAAACATTTAATACAAATCTTAAGGAGAGAGGGGAGCGTTTATTATCCTTATGTTTGGTTGGTAAGGTGCTAACAAATAAGTCAGTGAATAAAGAGGCATTCATAAATGTCATGAATTCTATCTGGAAAGTGAGGGAAGGAGTAGAGATTGAACCTTTAGAGGGAAATGTTTTTGCTTGCCATTTTAGGAATCTGGAAGACAGGAAGTATGTTATAGCAGGGGGTCCTTGGACTTTCGATAGAGCTATAATTGTCTTTGAAGAGCCCTCAGGTATAGGGGATATAGCCAACATGAAGTTCAGTACTTTAGAGATCTGGGTTCAAATCCACAACTTGCCTCTTCTATGTATGACGGAAGATTCGGGCACCTTTTTAGGTTCTAAGATAGGTGAAGTTAAAGAGGTGGACATTCAAGCTGCTAAAAATTCAGGGGGTCGTTTTATACGAGTAAGAGTTGTTGTTGCTACTTTAGAACCACTAATGAGAAGCCTCAGAGTTGATTTGCTAGGACCGGGCAGATTACTACCATGCTGCTTAGGTATGAACGGTTGAAAGACTATTGTTTCAAGTGCAGTAGGCTGGGGCATTCTTTCAATGACTGCATTGAACCAGGGGACAGAGAGGATACAACGGAAGCCATGGCTAGGCTGAATGTCTGGTTGAGGGCTGAGAGTCCTCCTAAACGAGTCTATCCAGGTAGCAGACATATGGAAAGGCAGAATTGGGGCAATCAGCATGGTCAATTTGCTGGTAGGTCTGATCTTGGCAATTGGAGAACGAGGGTTTCCAGGCCAGTTTTGGTGCAAAGAGGACCGGAACCCTCCTCCGGTGGAGGTAGTAAAATCATCGGAATGGGGAAGGTTCAAGTCGAGCAAAGGCACAACATTGGGCCCAACAATCATTCAATGCGAATAGACGCTGCCATTAATGCCTCAGAGATTAAGTCCCTGTCAGGAGTGCAGTCAGTTGGAGTCACACAGATAGCTGAAAATGGGGAAATGTTGCAGGAAGACTTGGAAAAGTGGAAGGATGGATCGAGTATTGGGCCGCAAGGAAGCCCTATGATAGTGGATCAGGCTTTCACTAAAGGCCCATCTGGAAGCCCAAATCCAAGGGAACCTTTGTTGGTTGTTCAGAAACTCTCTGCTGGGCCTCCTAGGGACAACAGCCAGCCGAGTGATCCAACAAGTTTTCAGATAAGTGAACCAAGCCCAAGTCAGAAGTTATGCGACCCAATTCACTTAGTTACTCAGTCTTCTGTTTCCCCAATTGACAAGTCAATAAGCCATGACCTAACTAAGATTAAATCTCATAGTTCTGTGAGATGGAAAAGAGAGGCTAGAAGAAAGGGAGGATTCGCTGAATTGGGGGTTTCTCCTTCTTTAGGTAAAAGAGCTCAAATCGACATTGAAGAAGACAGTCCATTGGCAATCAAGAAGATTAAACGAGGGTCTATTCGGGAATCAGAGGGTTCGGATTTGATTTTGGTTGAAGAAGAGAGGGCAGAAGTTCAATACGATCAAGATGGTAGGATGGTTTCGCAGCCGGAGATGGGTACCTTCTCTGAGGTTTCGTCTCAAGATTTGATTTCGGTGGAAGAAGAGAGGGCAGAAATTCAGCATGATCAAGAAGGAATGATGGTTCTGCAGCCAGAGATGGTTACCTCCTCTGAGGTTTCGTCTTAGGATATTAATGAGTTATCGGTCGACCGGTCTTTACCGGTCCGCCGGGTCCAATGAGGATCCTAGTTTGGAACGCCCGGGGGCTTGGTAGTTCTCGGGCGTTCAAAATCCTGCTGACCCATAAGCAGGAGTGGAAGCCGAACCTTATCTTTCTTATGGAAACGCGTTGTCAATACTACTTCTGTGGATCTTCTCACTTATTCGCAAGACCATATAGATGTTCGGATTAGGCACAATTTGAGGTAGAGTTGGAGATTCACGGGGTTTTATGGTCACCCGATCTCGGTTCAGCGGAAACATTCTTGGTCCCTTCTCAAGAGGCTTGCCAGTATGAATAATCTTCCTTGGGTTTGCATGGGAGATTTCAACGAGGTATTCTGGGATAGTGAGAAATTCGGGGGATCCTTGAAACGGTGGAGGGATTTGGCTGACTTCAGAGAATCTGTTCATGACTGTAACTTGTTAGATATGGGTTTTAGAGGACCCAAATTCACGTGGAGCAACAAGCGAGAGAGAGTTGACCACATTCTAGAAAGGCTTGACAGGGGTTTGTGTAATTCGGATTGGAAGAAAATGTTTCCCTTACACTCTATCAAGCATCTTGAGTTTTGGGGGTCCGATCACCGGCCTCTGCTGTTGGATTTCTCGGACAAGATCAGCCAAGTTGTCCCAGTCACCTCTACTAGGCGCCGGTTTTACTTCGAAGACTGTTGGGCGGGCGAGGATGAGTGCAAGGAGATTGTCAGTTCGATCTGGAACAATGGTGGCAGGACTGGGAATCTCTAGGAGGTTATTAGCAGAATTTCTAGTAGCGGTTTGCAGCTTGATTCTTGGAATGCCAAGAAGAGGCAGCAGCAGAGAAGGGATATCAACATCAACAGGAAAACTCTCAAAACTGCTAACAGGGGAGATGTCCCCAAGGATTGGAACAATATCAGAAAAATTAAGGGTAGGCTGGATGATGCTCTACTCACGGAAGAAACCTACTGGAAGCAGAGAGCTAAGGTGGATTGGTTGACTAAAGGGGATCGTAATTCCCGGTTCTTTCACGCTAAGGCCACTGGCAGAAAGGCTCGGAATCACATTTTGGGCTTAAATGATGGTAATGGCTGCTGGAAAGAGTCCAAATCATACCTGATTAATATTATTTCCAATTATTTCAATGAGCTTTATTTGACTAGTGATCCCAACAGTCAGGATTTTGAGAAGATCACAAGGACAGTGCAATCGAAGCTTGCTGACCATCAGGTGCGGTTTTTGGATTTGAATTTTACTGAGAAGGATGTTCGTATGGCAGTGTTTGGTATGAATCCCTTGAAGGCGCCGGGGTCGGATGGTCTCTCGGCTGGTTTCTATCAACGTTTTTGGGAGTCTGTTGGTCCCAGTATCACCCAGGTTTGTTTGACCATCTTGAATGAAGAGGGACCGATTGGTGGCATCAATGATACCATCATCTCTCTTATCCCCAAATCTCCTTCTCCTGAGTCTATGGCTGACTACAGACCGATCAGCTTGTGCAATGTGATATATAAAATCATTGCCAAGGTTATTAGCAATAGATTCAGAACTGTGCTGGGAGAGGTTATTTTCGATGAGCAATGTGCGTTTATTCCGGGGCGTCTCATCTCAGACAATACTATTGTCGGATTTGAGTGTCTGCACAGAATGAAGAGACGGAAGAGGAAGAATGGGTCCATGGCTGTGAAATTGGACATGTCCAAAGCCTTTGACAAGGTTGAATGGAATTTTGTGTACAAGATGATGCTCACCATGGGGTTTCCGGTCAGATGGGCTAATTTAGTTAGAAGATGTATCTCCTCCGTCCAGTATTCATTCACGCTTAATGGGGAGGTCCATGGCAATATTACCCCTTCCAGAGGTCTCAAGCAGGGGGATTCGATGTCCCCTTACCTCTTCATTATCTGCGCTGAGGGGCTCTCTTGCCTGCTCAAAAAAGCTCATCGGAAAGGGCATATTGATGGGTTCAAATGCAGTATGAAAGGGCCTCCTATCACTCATCTTTTTTTTGCAGATGATAGTCTGGTTTTCCTAAAGGCTAACAGCCAGAATTGTTTGGCCATTCGAAAGATTCTTCGGACCTATGGAAAGGCTTCGGGTCAGGTTGTTAACAGTTCGAAATCCTCCCTGTGTGTTAGCCCCTCTATATCGTATTCGGAGGGTGCTCGGTTGTCGGCCTTATTAGGGGTGAACTTCGTGGAGTGTCACGAGCAGTACTTGGGTTTGCCTTGTTTCTCTGGTAGGAATAAGAAGATTATTTTCGCCAACATCATTGATAAAGTGTGGAATAGGCTGAAAGGTTGGGGTGAAAAACTCTTGTCCATCGGCGGGAAGGATATCCTCATTAAATCTGTCATTCAGTCGCTTCCTGCGTATGCTATGGGTATGTTTAGGTTGCCTAGGGGCCTCATCAAGGAGATTAAGAGGCTGTGTGCTAGGTTTTGGTGGGGGAGTACTCCTGATAAGCGGAAGATTCACTGGTGCACTTGGAGCAAGTTGTATTTTTCAAAGGATGAAGGGGGTCTAGGTTTCCGTGATTTGGACACTTTCAATAAGGCTCTTCTAGCCAAACAGGGTTGGAAGATCCTTAAGAATCCGGATTCGCTGGTAGCCAGAGTACTGAAGAGCTGTTATTTCAGGGATTCCTCTTTCATGGAAGCTCTAAATCCCATCTCCCATCTCAGGTTCCTTCGTGTGAAAGAGCATCATATGGGGGAGGCAGATTCTGGATAATGGTTTGCGTTGGAGGATTGGCACAGGTTCGGATGTCTTCATCTACAAGGACAAGTGGCTTCCTAGACCGTCTGGTTTTAAAGCTTTTTCTTAGCCGGTTCTGGGCTTAAATGCTACTGTGGATAGGCTTATTACTCCCTCTGGTGGTTGGGACCAGAATCAAATTATGAGGAATTTCATCACAGCTGATGCTGATGCTATTTTGAGCATTCCGGTCAGTCCTGGTGGTCACAAAGACATTCTGTTTTGGCACTTTGATCCTGCTGGGAATTACACTGTCAGTAGTGGCTACAGGGTTGGGAGACAATTGGCTGATCACCCGAGTACTTCTCAGGCCAACGCTACCTCCAGATGGTGGAATTCTCTCTGGAAATCCTGCCTACCTTTGAAAATCAGGATTTTTATTTGGAAGGCTTGGCACAATTGGATCCCTACCAGAGTTAATCTTGCTAGAAGGGGCGTTATGCATGTTGGGTTGTGTCCGCGTTGTAACTTGGAAGAATAATCAACGCTTCATGCTCTTTGGTACTGCAAGAAGCTACGAAATAACAGGAGAGATTGAGAGGACCTTCATCCTAGTTTCACGGGTATTTATGCTACTTTTATGGATTTTATCTATGATAATTTTCGCAGGTTAAAAAGTATGGATTTTTGTTTGCTCTGTATTTTGGTTTGGCGTGCCTGGTTTGCTAGGAATTCTTTGCTCTTTCAATCTAAGCAGCCTGATTTCCTCTGTTCTTTGGAGTGGTGCTATGCCTATTTGTTGGATTGTAGCAGCAGAACAGTGAACTCTTCCTCTCTTTTTGGTTCTGTTGTTCCTTTGGTCTGCTCCTGGTCTCCGCCTAATCCGGGCACTTTTAAGATTAACTGCAGGGCTGTTTCTGATCTTGTCAATAAGAGGACTGGTTTGGGTATTGTGGTCAGAGATAATGTCGGCCTGGTTTTTTCGTCCTGCAGCCTTTTTCTTGCTTCTGGTATGGATTTTTTGTCAGCTAATGCTGTTGCGATTCTTAAAGGGCTCCAGTTTGGGAAGCTTAGGGGCCTGCTCCACCTTTGTGTCGAGTCTGATGTCTCCTGTGTGGTGAGGACGATTAATCTTCAGAGCCATTCTACCTCCGGGTATGGTAATATTGTGAGTGACATCCTCCTTTGCATGAATGATCTGGGGGTTCCTGCTATCTCTGCTGGTAAGAAGGGGTCGAACTCAACAGCTTTAGCGCTGGCCCGTCAAGGCCTGCGTAGGGGAAGCGATCTCTTCTGGGCTTGACTCTCCTGCTGCTGTTTGTTTCCTTTTCTTTGTTTTTCTTCCCCTTCTTGGGGCCTGTTGTTTGTTTCTGCTTGCTCTAGGGAGCTGTCAAAAAAAAAAAAAAAAAAAATGTAAAATAGACTAAAATAAGTGTGAATGAATTTAAAATTGGTTGACAACACAAATTTAGGACCAAAGGGCCCAACCATGCGATGCAAAATGGAGAAAATTGACTAAAAATGATTTGAACCGATCATGTTTGGTTTTGGTTGGTTTATTAACTAAAATCAGTTTGTACTGTTTTTAAAACAGAAAACCGAATATTTTTTTGGTATAGTTCGGTTTGGGCCAACAACCTGATCGAATCAAGAAATGGCTCCACCCTTAGTTATTACGATTCTTGAATCCTTTTTTTTTTTTTTTTTTTTTTTCTATTTTTAATATATAGCATCATTGACTTGAAATAAATACCTAAAAAATTTAGGTCTATTCATTCATTTGAATTTATATAGAATTAATAAAATTACATATGTTCCCTATTATATATTCATATATATATATATATATTTAAACATTCAAATAAAATAAGAAAGGCCATTAAATTTTTTTATTTTTTTCTTAAAAAAAGACCATTAAAAACTTAATAATTTACAAAACATCGGAACACGTTAATTAATCTTTCTCAGATTGGCTTTTGCATAAAGTAAATGCAACTGAGGAGAAAACATTGACGAGAGATCTGGGCAGAAAGGAAATGACTATTAAGTCCTCTGTGAAAGGGTAAACAAGGCCTTTCAGTCAGGGGTAGAATTGGAAATGAAAATGCCAGCTCTACAAGTGGGGTCCAGATAATATAGATGATAAACAGATAATTGAAGTGAAGGTGTCGATTTTGTCATAAAAGCTGCAAAATCACGTGGTAAATAATTTTAAAATTTAATTTGTTATCAAGATCCCATCTTTGCTTTCAAATTTTCAAATCATTGCTCACTCACTCACTCACTCTTGAGTCTTGTCTCCTCCTTAATTCCCTTGATTATTTTATTTTTTAAAAACTTTCATTCAATTCCCTTCAAAAAAAAAAAAAAAAAAAAAAAAAAAAAAGTCATTCAATTTGAACCCAAATTGGTATAAATACTTGTACGGTGTCAATTTAATTTTAGTATTTATAATTGACGTATTAAATTATGATGAATTTACATATTTAGATTTAGGTAATAATGGGAGACATTTCAACTAATGTCCTAACTTATAATGTATCAATTGACAAATAAATACATATTAACAAATTGAGATATATCACCATATAATGAGCTTGATGGTAAATGAGACTCTTTCAATTGATAATGTTTAAGTCGAATAGCTAAACCACGGGTGGTGTGTATATATATATACAGTTTCATTCTCATACGAACGTCCTAATATAACTTCACGAGGATATTGAATGTGAGCCACTAGTTTTGACAAGTGCATACACACTTGAATCGAAACATGTAAAACTAGTGACTCACATTCAATATCCTTATGAAGTTATATCATACTATATATATATATACAACACTAACAAATTGAGATGTCTAAGAAAAAGGTCAAATGTTGACATTTTGAACTCTTTCGCACATTGGATAATTTTGAAATTTTATTTTAAACTATTATAATTAATTCAGAGTTTTGGGAAAGAGAATAAGACTCAAACCCACAACCTTATCAATTGTGTGTGCGTGAGGGACATACCGCTAGACCAACCCTAAAAAAAATACCTAAAAACCAGCTTAAAAATGACATGATAAGTGATTTATCTTGACAATATATGGTTGACCAAATTGTATACTCATCACATATACACTATAAGGTTTTTAGTTCGAGTCGTGTCTCTCTCCCTTTAACCACAAATTATCATAATTTTTTTAAAAATAAAATAAAAAGTTTTTTATTTTTGTCATATCCTTCATAACATCATCATATTGTTTATACGGTAAGTTTTCTTTGAAAACCTGGTGTGAGAGTAGAGTGGGTTTTGGTTTTCTAGATAATGCGTTTCCTAAGGTGGATAATTTTCTTCCATCCTTTCTTCTCATCTGTTTATATGGGTGTAGATGAGATTGAAAAGCTATGTATTTCGTTATCCTTGGAAGGAGTGAGAGGGTCCTCTGCGGAAATTAAAAGATGACTTGAAGATTGCTGGAGCACAGAAAATGGCTCTGTATTTCTTCCCGCAAAACTCGAAAGACTAAGATACTGCTCATGACACCTAACCAGGTTAACCCCACAATATGAGCTAGCTGAACCCCCGTAGCCCTAGGAATTGATTTGCTAGTACAAAGGGCCGATTTACTGAAGTTCACAACTTGCCCCAAAGCTAAAGCATAACCCCTCAAAATACTCTTAATAGCCTTACAATTCTACTATCAGCTCTGGCAAAGAGGAGATTATTGTCTGCAAAGAATAAATGATAAATGAAGTGGCCCGTACTACAACATCTATAACCTATAATATCACCACACAAAACCATTTTATTTATCAAGCAAGAGAGCCCTTCAACGCAAAGTAAGAACATGTATGGGGACAACAGATCCCATTGGCGAAGACCCCTCGAAGGCTTCAGGCTACCGCGAATATCCCCATTAATCAAGAAGCAAAAGGAAACGGAAGACACATAGCGCATCACCCGATCAATCCAGGCACCAGAAAAACCAAGCTTCAGAATCATCACAGACAAGAAACCCCACTTAACACGATCATATGCTTTCGACACGTCAAGCTTAATAGCAACATAACCTTTCTTCCTTTCCCGAGTTTCGAGAGCATGATTGCATTCGAAGCCAATAATTGTATTGTTAGTGATCAACCTATCAAGCTCGAAAGCACTCTGGGCCTTTGAGATAACATCCCTCAGCACCAACCGGAACCGGTTCGCCAAAGACTTAGTCACAATCTTATAAATAATGTTACACAGACTTATCGGGCGAAAGTTGGTCACATTATTAGCATTGGAAACTTTCAGAATTAAAGTGATTAGAGTTCCATTGACATCATCAAGAGGGTCCTTGTTGTTAAGGCAACAAAGGCATGCACCCATAACACAATCGCACACTATATACCAGTTCTTCTAGTAGAACAACACAGACATTCCGTCAATTCCCAATGCCTTGGTGGGAAACATATCAAAGATAGCCTTTTTTACCTCAACAATAAAGAAATATATATCCAAAAAATTACTCCTCCTTCAAGACAACCTAGTAGGGACTGAATCAATAACCTTCTTCCATTAATCACTAGAAGGTTAGCAGGACTGGAAAATACCTGAGAAATAATCCTTCACAACCCTCTGAATCCCAGCCTTAGAATCACACATCACCCCATCTGAATCAATCAGACATGCAATCCCATTTTTAGCTTTTCGAGAAGAAGCCTTCCAGTGAAAGAACTTAGTGTTATGATCATTAGCTTTAAACCACTCATGCCAAGACCGTTGTCTCCAATAATGTTCTTCAATTTCTAAAAATCCATCCAACTGGCACTTAACCTCCCTAACTGATTTCCAGGACTGTAAACCAGCAATACTCAAAGCAGTGGTTAATTCATCTTTCTTATTCGAAATCCGCTTGGCGTTGAGTGTGATTCCATCTATTTAGGTTCTTAGCATAACAAAACACTTTTGAGACCACTCCACGTATACCACTCCGCTCACTTAGATCATCCCAACTCTTAGAAACCAAATTCCTGCAACCTGCCTTATCAGTCTAATAGGCCTCATAATGGAATCTTCTACACCGTCTAGAATGGTCCATATTAGATCTGGCCGCCACCTCTAAAACTTGAATAAGCAGCGCCCTATGGTTAGATGACTAGAATTCCAAATTACCATCCTTCAAGCAAGAGAACACCTACTTCCAAACAAGGCTACACATAGCACGATGCAACCTCTCTTGAATAAGACTATTATCTCTCGATTTGACCACGTGAAACAAGGCCCAGAGCACCCAAAACTGGCAAGCTCACAGGAGTTTAAGGCCTCCCTAAAATTATCCATCATGTATATAGGGTGAGGCAAGCCTCCACTATTCTCAGTCTCAAATAGCAACTCATTAAAGTCACCAAAGCACAGCCATAGAAGATTCGATAGGCCTTTCAATCTACGAAGCAAAAACCAAGCATGGACCCTCTAAGATGGGTCTGGGTTACCATAAAAACCGATCATCTGCCACACTTTCAAATAATGAGAGACAATATGCACATCAATATGAAACTTGGAGTAAGACAATAAATCAATGGTCACCTTTTCCGACTAATACAAGCATACACCTCCACTGTAACCACAGTCCTCAACCACCAACTTACCGATAAACCCCGAACTAATCCAATGCACCTCCACGAGTGAGTGATTCGCCTTTGTCTAGGGTTCATGGACCAAATTGTGCGAAGGGAAAGATAATTTTGGGCTTGGTTTTAGATCTCTCTCTCTCTCCCTCTCTTTTCAATCAAGCTATGCTAGCTAAGCAGTGTTAGTGTCTTGTTAAGTGTCATAACTCATTAGTTGCTAGAGCGATCAAGGGCATATATTTTCCTACAAACTATTTCCTTCAGGTAGGTAATTGCGCTTCTGGCTCGTTTGTTTGGAAGAATTTCCTCTAGGGTAGGGAGCTTTTCCAAGCAGGGTCTAGATGGTGCATTGGGGTTTGGTCTTCAATCTCTATCTATGGTAACCGTTGGATCCCTTGGCCTCACTCTTTTAAGGTCCAGTCCCCTCCGATTCTTGGTGTAGAATCGATGGTCAAGTTACTCATTACCCCAACAAGCAGTTGGAATGTCCCTGTCCTGATCAGACTGGCCTTTTCTTCTGAGGAAATTGAAGCTATTCTGAGTCTTCCTCTTGGAATTTCTCAATTTGAAGATTCTCTTCTTTAGCACTTTGAGGAAGATGGTAATTATTTAGTTAGAAATGGGTATAAGTTATGCAAATCTCTCTAGTCTCGTGAGGTTCATTTTGGTTCTACTGATGCTGGCTGGTGGAAGTCTATTTGGTGTATTAAAATCCTGCCAAAAATAAAGGTCTTTGTTTGGAAGGCTTGTAAGAATTGGCCCCCTACTTTGTCCAATCTTGTGAGGCATGGCATTTATATTGAGGGGTTCTGTCCTATTTGCTATAAGATTTCAGAAACGACGATTCATGCTTTATAAGGTTGTGATGGCTTCAAAGTTACCAGTTCAACTTGTTATTTTCTTGCATGTCTGAAGTGGAGAGATGATATGAATTTCCAGGATATGTTCCTTTATTTCAATCTTGTCCTCTATCCTAAGGAATTGGAACTCTTGTGTGTTGTGTGGTGGAGAACTTGGTATTGGAGTAATCAGAGGGACCATGTCTCCTCAGGATGTGGTTTCCTGGGCTTCCAGTTTTCTTGAGGATTTTCGGTGTGCTAATCTGACCAGACCTTCCCCTTCCCCTTCCCCTTCCCCTTCTTCCTCTGTCTTTTCTGATATGGTGGTCAAGTGGATTATGCCTCATGTTGGAGTCTATAAAATTAACTCTAATGCGTCCATTCAAGCAAATAAACAACTGATTGGGGTAGGGAGTCTAATTCGTGACTCATGTGGCCATGTTTTTGCCTCCTTTGCACGAAGGTTTGCTGTTTGTTTCTCTCCCTCCCTAGCAGATGCAGTTGCAATCTTGATAGGATTGAGGTTGGCAGTTGATTCTGGACTTCTTCATGCTGTTCTGGAAAGTGATGTGAAATGGGTAGTGGACCTGATCAATTTTGATAGTGAGTCTTGTGCTGATATTGGTAGTATTATTAGTGATATTTTGGCTTTCTCTAGGCAGTTTAAGATTCCTATATCTTTTATTCATAGGATTGCTAACAAGACAACTCATACATTGGCTAAGTTTGCTTTAAGGCCTGCCGGTGATTGTTATTGGTTGGATGATTTCCCTCCTTGTGTGGTGTCTGTTATTTTGCTGGCTTCCATGCCTTTGGGTGGTAGACCAGTACTTAATAAAGCTTTTCCTATTGTAAAATTAAAAAAAAAAAAAAGTATAATCACTTGCCACGTCATTGTTTTGATATTTTTTGGCTTTTTTCTTTTGTTGGGGTCGGGTAAGATTACTCTTTTGAATTATTATGATATTGCATGCAGTTGATTAATGAAATCTCAATAACCTCATTGATACTACCCAATAAACAAAGGCCAACGATTTTTCTTTTTCTTATCATGACCATTATATGTTGAATGATGATAATTCACTTTTTTTTTTTTTTTTTTAAATTATTGAAATGATTGAAATGTACATTCTGGCTTTGATATTACATGGCTACAAGCAATCAATATGTTAAACATAAAGTTTTTAGAAATTTATTTTAGTAATAAATTCAAATCCAAAATAATTGATAGTGATTGACTTTTGATCAGATAATAATTGTCAACTTCTTAACATGAAGATATCATATTTGTTCCACGTGTCATAACCTATCTAAGATTTGAATTCATGTTTCTCTTCTTTTGTCTGTTTCAAGCCCAATTTTTATTTATTTATTACAGTATTATTATTATTTTCCAGTTTATAACACTTAATAATAATAACAACAACATTTTCCGATTCATTTATCATAATTTTACTAATAAATCTTAAATTAATTATAAATTAAATGTGTATTTTAATCATTAAGGACTCGTTTGGTATACTGCATTGGATTATATTGGACTATTATTATTATTAATACAAACATGTATTTGATGATGCACCATAGTATATTATATTAAGTTATTCTAATATGATTTTATTGTAATCTATTATATTATAAAAATATAATATGAAAAAAAAAGTTAATGATTCATTTTAAATATTCTTACATAAATAAATCAATAAATACTTTTATATAAAAAATCAATAAATATTTATTTTCATCGATATAAAAATTTAAATAAATAATATTTTTAGAAATAAAATAAATATTTCCAATATAACTTTGAAATTATATAAAAATAATAATTAAAAATTAAGCGCATAACAAATAGTTTCATCAATATTCCATATTTGTTGAGAAGAAATAGAAAAGACAAGTATTTTTTTCTTCTTCTAATACAATATAACCTAATACCACCAAATATTATGTATTAGCTAGGTAATTAAAATGTACTAAAATAATACAATAATACAATACAGTGTTTCAAACACTGTATTGTATTATTTTAGTACATTTTAATTGGTTAATACAATACATACAAACTACCAAATATGACCTAAGTTATAAATTTTTTATTTTTCATATGGGAATATTTTATTAATAAACCAATATTACACTTCATAATGATTCTCATAAAATAGGTTACGAAGCTTTCTCAACCCATTTATGTTTTTTTATATTTTTTTAATGTGGGTTAAAATCATAAACCTCCCTTGACCTTTTGACTATTATTGGACAGATAAAGAAAGATGTTTTTATTCAATAATCTCTCCTCAAGGTTAACAATGTTAGTAATTAAAAACTATGTAGGACTATTCAAAACATTTAAAGTCTTAAGATAAGGTTTGACTAAGTTATTGTTACTAGGCATTTATGTGAGAGAGTTGGTTTACTTTTATTTTAATTTTTATATATCCTAGGATTGAAATCTAAAAACTGGAAATTGACTCAGTAACATTGCTGTTAATAGTAACTTAGCCTAACCCCTTAAAACAATAAATAATAATAATAACTAATTAATTATCTTAGTATTAAACATTGTAACATTACACCATCAATTTCTCTACCTTTATGAAACGGTGGAGTATTAGTAGTTTTTTACACAATCTTCAAAGACTTAGGTCTCTAAACTCTCTCATCTCTCTTCCTCTATTAGCGTGGAGGAGATGCGGATTTCCTCTGCGCTGTTGGAGGAGACTAATCTTTACCAACACATTGGAGACGCAGTTCTCCTTCGCATTGGTGGAGTTCATCTCATCATCAAGCACCAAGGAGATCTAGTTCCTCCATGCTCACCAGCAAGCTAGACCTCTGTTGGCAAGTGTGGGGACTTGATGCAGTCGGTGGAGGTGATTGAATCACCGGCCGTTGATCTTTCTCTTTTCAATTTTGATTTTTACTCTTTTTATATTTTTTAAAAATCTTTTATATTTTTAATAATTTTTTTAAAAGATAAAATTGAAAGGGCATAACAATCTTTTTGTTGGTCAAACTAAAGTCAACCTAATAGTGTTAAATTTCAGGGAATGTTGTTAAATAAAAGCACAATTCTTTACGCATGCATCCAACAATAGTTGAATATGAGGAGGTTTTTGATTTTAGCCTTTTTTTTTATTTAAATATTACAATTTTTTTGACAATATTTAAATATTACAATTAAGGGTTTTCGGTAGGGATGTCAATGGACAATATATAATAACTAGTTTTTTTTTTTTTTTTTTTTTTTTTTTTTTTTTTTTTTTGTTAGATAACAGTTAGGATTAATTTGGATAAAAAGAATTCACGTTAATTTCTTATATCCGAGTATTTCTAATAAAATAATTATATTAGTTAAAAGATTATATCTTAGTTTTTATTGATTAAATATTAGTGTTATTAATAAATAAATAATAAATGAGAAAGATCGGGGCAACATATCTGAAGCTTTTGTTCTGAGATGAGGCATTGGGATTGCCCACAAACTCGCCCAGACCCGATTTATTTTGGTTTAACCCTGCCTCCTATGATTTATTTTTTATTTTTTATTTTTTTGACGTCTCTAGTTTTTTTTTGTTGACATAATTGAAACCCTTCGAAGAGACTTACCCTTTATTATAGGAATTATTTGTAATGGTTGATCTTTCTAAATCCAAAAGACTCTTTAACCAAGTCTCAATAGAGCTTTGACCCAATCAATGTTAGATTTTTTTTAAAAAAACCTTGCAACTTCATTGACATGGATCTAAGAAGAATTTCGTTGCACCAACCACTTACCATCCACTCTTTTTTTTTTTATATTCTTAAATGTAAAAGTTATTTTATTGATCTAAATCAAATATTATAAAAAAAAATAAAAAAATTTCAAGTAATTTATTTCAAGAAAACAATAATTTATATTTCAAGAAAATATCATAACCAATCCTACAAGTGTTATTAGTCTATTACCAAATTAATTTATTAATTTTTCTTTTTTAATTTATGGAGGTTATGCTCTATATAAAATTCAACCCTTTTCTCTAAGAGAAATTATTTTTTTTTACAAATTATTTATTAAAAAGAATTAAAGATCTTTAGAATCTTTATACTAACCTTATCCGTCGAGTTAAAGTATAAAAATCAGTTCAGCAGGGAATCTCAATTGCGATATAGTATACATACTTACAATATTTTTCTTTTATTACATGTATTATTTAGCTAATAATAATCGGAGAGATAGGATCTAAAGCTTTTCAAATTTCAAATCATCATAATAAGAATCAAGTCAATGGTTTTTTTACCACAACACGTGTTGTCACGCGACGCCTTTAGATCCCATACTTTCCTGTTACTTTTCCTAGACAATTCCAGCTCCCTCTCACTACTCTGACCATTTTACCCCTCTTTTTTAACATCCTCTTTCCAGTGAACTGCGTTTCGATGCTTTATAGTCAATGACCAGTCAAACTTCCATGGAAATATAATAATATTTTTTTAATATTTCGTATTATTTTATTTCAATTTCTTCCAGAGTTTAAACCCACCCCACTGTCCCGCTCTAGTGAAGACTGAGAGGGTGTCTGTGAGTGTGAAGTGTGTGATACCCACTTCTCTATAAAAACACTGAAACAACACTCTCTCTCCAGAGCTCTCTTTTTTCAAACTTCAAAACACACAAAAATCAGGTTAATTTCAATCTATACATACACCAATGTGTATATATTCATGTGTAGGGACATGCCCATTTCAGTTTCTGTGTATGTGTTCATGAATTGGGTTTTTAAAATTTTTTTTGTTGGTAGCTGTTAATTTTGATTAGGGTTTTTTGATGGGTATTTTTTTTTTTTTTTTTTTTTTGTGTGGGTAAATTTGTGAGAGATTTTTAGTTTTGGGATGTGGGTTTGTGACTTTGTGTAGCTTTAGCTACCTTGATTGATGGCCTGTTTGGTCGTGGAGAAAATTTGGGAAAATGACAGAAAGTTTAAATTTTTTTGGTTCCATTTCTGTTTTGTTTTTGCAATTTGTTTCCTATTCAAGAAAGTGAGAATGTTGACTCCTAGTGAAAGGGGGGATGTGCATTACACTGTACGGAGACTAATTTGACATAGTTGAGCTGTGTTTTATCACATTTTTTTTTAATATTTATTTTTGGAAACAATTTGGTTATTGGCCTTGATTTGTGTGGTGATTGATTGTGTTTTGTTTTCAAAAATTTTGTTGCCGATTTTTGAAAATGTTATCTATGTTGTTATAAATTTGGAGAATCTTGAAACTCTCAAGTCATAGATTTGAGACAAGATTTGGAGGAGGAGAAGAAAGCAGAGGTTTTGAACCTTTGTGTCTTGTTGTTTCTCATGTGATGCTGTGTTGCTTTTTCTTTTTCCTGCATTCTCTTGTTTTGGTTTGTTGGGGTTCTAAATTTGATTCTTTATCTTTTCCACATTGAGAATTTTTAAACTTTTCTGCATCATAAGCTTAATTTAGTGTATGGTATGATTCTTAAATTACTTTATATTACTTTTTGTATATATATTTTTTTTTCTGGTCTTATTATTCTCTAATTTGTTTATTATTCTTCAACACATGTTCTAGTTTTAATTTGTCCAATCTCCTGTTTTTTCTATTTTTTTTTCTTCCTTAAAAGTATGCTTCTAAAGTTGTGTTTTGGTTGAAATTCTTGTTCTCGAATTAACTTGGTCCTGCTTTGATCAGTTTGTAGCAGGTACCAAATTTCCCAGTTTATGTTAGACTTTCTGTGTTGTTCTCTCTAAGGCTTGTAAATATGAAAAGTCAAAGCTCGATTACTGCTAATGTTGGAGATCTTAATGGACGGATAACACGTGCACGAGCTGCTGCATTGCGTTCATCTGGAGATATGGCTCCTTCGAAAGCAACTACAGAACAAAATAAAAAGAGAGTTCTGCGAGGAAATCCAAAAAGAGCAGCCTTGGATGAGAACAACACCACCAATGTCCCTGATAATCAAGTCCTTCAGCGTAAGAGGAGAGCGGTTCTTCAGGATGTCACAAATGTTTTGTGTGAAAATTCGTACATGAACTGCTTCAATGCAACTAAAATTCAGGTTAATTCCTTATCCTCCCAGTTTGTTTCTTTATATTCTGTTTTGATACTTGTATTCATTCTTATAACCGTAGATAAATTATAATCCTTTGGGTCCCCATTGACATGGCTAAAGCATTTGCTTTATGTTCATAAGTTTCATATGCATAAATATTTCTATTGCTTGTGAAAAGAAAAAAAACTTGGGATTGCACCGAGATTGTCATTGTTAGTGTAGTCCCTTAATACGCCTTTTATTATGATTCACTCTAGAAAATGCATACATTACTGCAATCTAAGTGGATGGTTAAATTTAATTATGTCCTCAAAACTTTCCACTTTTCTTTCCCACTCAGTAATCTGAATTTTGCTGTTCAGGCTAATAACTGTAAGCAGGCTAAAAGAGGTCAGGCTAGCGGATCCAAAGTGGCTTCTTCGGTGTCTGTAGAACTCCAGCAGGTTCAAGCTAATTCAAAACCAAGATTAGCCAAGGAAACAATGGAAGCTGAACCCAAACGAGAAGAAGTTTCAACCAGTTTGGATACAAATATACCTCCTCTTCGGTTAAATACTATAAAGGAGTGTGGTATAAGCGATCAAATCTTTGCAAATCAGACTTCCAGAATGCCTTCACGGCCCCGAAGTTCTCGAAAGAAAGGTTTGCCTTCTCTATTTCTCTCCTCCAAGCAGGACAGATTTGTACAAATGAATGGCCTTTTAAGAACATGATTAGAATGCCAAAGAAGTAAATCTTTGTGATATATTTTGCATTTAATATCTGTCTTCTCCAAAGCATGAGACATTTTGAAACCTTCCTGAAGATGTAATACTTCATCTTAGAGTTTAATTTTGTTTTCTTTGCAGCTGCTCCTTATTTAAATGAGTAAATAATATGTGTAGAGTGAGTGATTTGTATTGTGGCATTATCTACTCTGTAGTAGCTACTAAGCAGCCACTGGAGAGCTCTAAGGCCTTGTCTGATGTGCTTGCATGATGAAATTTCTGGTGTTCCTTCTTTTTTGCAAAGTGAGAATTTCTACCAGAGCAATAAAATGTGAAGCATAGTACTAAAAATTAATTCCATTTGCACATTATAAAAATCATTGTATACACTTCTTATGCGTTTATTTTCCATTTGAACCTTCTCTCCTACTTAGAGCTTCTAGCTAGCTTTCCCTATGTATTGTTTCAGTTCATTATAGAGATAGCCGCTTAAGATAAGTAACAGATGTCTTTAAGTGATAACAAGTTGTTTTGAGGACATTGTTTATCTCCTGAATTTCTTATCTGACAAGTCCGGTCATTATGCTAACTTAGGTATTTATGGCTAACTAATGTTCAAATACTGTATGAAGTTCTGTTGATTGAAATAGTTTTGCTTTCATTTTATACGGTTTCTGAGCTATAATAATTGTTATATCACATGTTGGATCACTTGGTTTGGTTTCTTTGGCAAAGAGAATATTATGTTTGCAATATGGCTTTTTATGGTGTTGTACAGATGCAAGAAGGAAATACTGTGCCATGATCTTACAAGAAGGAATCATATGTCTAAACTTAAAAACTACATCTTTTTTTATTCTGTTGTATGTAGTTGCATGCAGAAACATTGACATATATGTTTCAAACTGTTATGGCAGGAAAAGAAGTTCTTTCTGAGAATTTGACGACATCATGTGATCCAGACTATGTAGACATTGATTCTGATCATACGGATCCTCAATTGTGCAGTCTCTATGCTGCTGATATGCATACCAATTTACGTGTTGCTGAGGTTTGTTCTTTAGTTACCCTTTTTTTTTTCTTTAGTTTCTATAGCCATGATATATTTCTTTTCAGTTGTGCTAATATTTTCTGTATCTACCTGCAAAACCTCTGATAATAGTGGTAGTTAACTTAAATTGAGTGATTTGCCAATGCTTGTCATCTGTGTTTATTTCCACTCATTCACATTTCTTCTACTTCCTCGTATCCTGATCTCCATCTTTTTTTTTCACTGAAAAGCAAATTATACCATAGAAATATATGTTTAATTTCTCAGATCAAGAAAATTTGAGAGCTTCTTTCACTTCAGACAGAGCATATACGGTTGCAAAGGCAAAGAACTTGATTTTTCTGTTTTGATAAAACCTTAAAAGCTGTATATGCAAAAATGTACTAATAATATGCATCCTGGCATCTATATGCTAATGGACATGTACTGTCCAAAACGTATCTTCTTCTCTGCCTATCAACTTCAAAAGTAATATGAATTACCTTTAGCCTTGCCACAAATTGAATTAGTATGTACTACCAGATCTGATTACAAGGGATATAAACTACCCTTGAAAGAGTTGCACCTTGAATTATTGGTAGTCTGTTGTACTTTTTCTTTCAAACAATCATGCCTGGGGATATAAGCAATTTATTTTCATTTGTTGCACAAACATTATACCTTATGACTGCACTGGCAAGCAATGATGCATTGGCATGCTTCAACTGCAAGAAACTTTTGCAATCTTTAAATTATAAAGGTTTTGCAAATGCTAGTATAGTAGTATTCTTTCGAGTGTGATCTCAATTTGATCTTAACAGGGTGTGACTTCGATTCTGGACCCCTTCTTCCATCATGACATTGATCTTAGTTTCTGTACATCAGACCTGGCTTTTACTTATGGTATTATCTTTGGTTTCTACAGCTCAACCGAAGGCCATCTCCTAACTTTATGGAGAAAATACAGCATGACATCACTCAAAGTATGCGGGGGATTCTGGTTGATTGGCTTGTGGAGGTTAGCGTAGTTACAATACCTGCATTTTTTGTTTTCTAATGATTTGAGTCTCACGTGTTATTGTTTGCATACAGAAAGGTTTTAGGTTATGAAACCATTGTTTATGAATTGTCTCCCTCAAAAATCTGGTGCATCAATATCAGACACGTAATGACACATTTTATAGTTTGTATTTTTCTTTGGTATTTCCAACTCTATTTTATGGATTTAAGAACAAAGACCATCTTTTTTGAATGTTAATCAAATTGATTTTGGTCAACACCTTGGAGAATATGCAGTACAACATATAAATTGGCTTAGTCTTCATGATTTCCTCCTTCTCTGTTGCATTCCATTTTCACTAAATTTCACACTGTAGCTTTACTTTCATCACGTATGTGCAGCATTATAGTATACTTCAGATCATGTTCTGGGTTATCTGTTGCAACATATGTATGCCAAAAGTGTTCACAATAATCTTACCTTGGTCTCAGGTTTCTGAGGAATATAAGTTGGAGCCAGATACTCTTTACCTAACAGTGTATCTCATCGATTGGTTTCTCAGTCAGAATTACATTGAGAGACAAAGATTGCAATTGCTTGGCATCACTTGCATGCTGATTTCCTCGTAAGCTCTCATACACATAGCAGTGTTCATTGTATATTACCTTTTACGTTTAAAAATTTAGGAATAAAATGTTACATCAAAACTGGCTGATGCTATGAATGTATGATGTGATGTTATTTAAGAAATGATAAGTTGAGTGATATTTGTGGTCTTCCGAGTTTTGTGTGAATAGAAAAAGAGGAAATAATGCAAAGAATTTAATTATGTTTGGAATAATCTCAAAATATAAGATGATGCTGCTTAAATTTTTCTTTGTTCTCATATAGTTGTAGTGTCAGTGATAATATTTTTGCTGTTTAATCCACCCATTTGACTTTTAAGTACATTATAACTATTTTTTCTGCTTTGTTCAATTTGACATTTAATGTTTTTCTTCTGTATGGTTTGAAGGAAGTACGAAGAAATATGTGCTCCTCGAATAGAAGAATTCTGCTTCATTACGGACAACACTTACTCTAGAGATGAGGTATGTCATGAGCTCTCATCCTATCATAATGCTTCAATAGTCCCCAAACTAGAAATGAAGAACATATTTAGTGAATCTCGAGTAATTGCAACAAAAGTTATTTACGATTTATTTTCAAATTTTACGTCTTTCAAATCTATCTATGCATCAGTCCTTTCTTATATTGCATCATTAGGAGAGTCGGCTTGCAATAAATTAAATTTGGTGTTCAGTATTGTTTGTTACTACATTTTTCCATGGAATTCATATTTTGTCCATTTGAATGTCAAAATTTTATCTAGAACACTTAGCCATGCACAACATGCATCAGCAGTGGAATAGTAGGGAGCATCTCTAAGAGTCTATTAACCAGCCTCCTACATAAACAGATGTGAAAGCAGTTATCTAATTATTGGGGCATGAATGTAAATGCACCTGATTTTATTTCGTATACATTTGTGCCCTTCTTGCAAGAGTACTTTTGGCTGTTTTCCTGATAAATGTAACCTGACAGGTGTTAAAGATGGAGAGTCGAGTAATAAAATTTCTTGGCTTTCAATTATTTGCACCTACTGCAAAAACCTTTCTGAGGTACTTCAACTCATCTGGTGTTTAGATTTGCATTATAATAAAATATGCTAAATATTCATAATGCATTTTCTGGGAAATTGTTTTGGGTCTCAGGAGATTTCTACGAGCAGCTCAAGCCTCCTACAAGGTAATGTGAATGGTTTAGGGGATACCGAGCTCGTTTAGTTTGAAGAAAGACTAACTTCTTTATTGAATTTTGAATTTGCAGAGCCCTAGTCTTGAATTGGAATACCTGGCCAACTTTCTAGCAGAACTATCATTGGTTGATTGTGGTTTCTTGAATTTCCTTCCTTCAGTCATTGCCGCATCATCTGTGTTTCTTGCCAGATGGACACTGGATCAATCAAGTCACCCATGGGTCTGCATTCTTGTCTTCATTATCAGTGTCTTCACATGTTTTTACCATACTATAAACGTCTCAGTGCCTGACTCTGTTATTGTTTTTGGCAGAATGCAACTCTTGAACATTACACATATTACAGAGCATCGGATCTGAAGATACCGGTATTTGCGTTACAAGACTTACAATTAAATACCAATGGTTGTCCTCTGAACGCTATACGCATGAAGTACAGGCAAGAAAAGGTAATAACAACTCTGTACGAGACTGAAGATTATCATGCATTTTCTTTATGTAGTCCCCTTCCCTTTTATTTACTAGTTAAGGACAATATTATCAAGTTGACTGTGTTTGTCGTAAAATGTCTTGAGCTTATAAAAGATCTAAAACTTGCACGATTTCCATTTAGGAAGAACCTAAAAGTTATATCTATTGGGATTGTTGTAACAGTTTAAATCAGTGGCGGCTTTGTCTTCTCCGAAACTGCTTGAAACACTGTTCTAAAGAGAGATGTGGTTGATTCGTCGATACTGCAAGGTGGGCTCCTAACAGATAATGTAGCTTTTCAGGTTGATGATGTTCCTCTGGATCTTTTTCGTAGTTTCCAGGAGGGGTTGTATAACTTTCTATTAATTTTTCCTCATCCTCTTTAAATTTACGTTCAATCTTTATTAGTCTTTGTTTATAGGTTCTTGTTGCCACTTGTATCTTTGAGTTTTGGTTCTTGGAACCTGTCTTTCTAGGGTTCTACCGGCATTAGTAGGGAAATCTCATCCCTAAGTAACCAAACTGTCAATATTCTGATTTTGTTCAGTTACATCATCATGGGACAGTCATCATCAAGAAACAATTTTGTTGGGTTGTAAATTTTTCAAGAGTCAATATAAACTCTTTCAATGTAATCTTGACTCTTGAGAACCAAAGCCTCAATTCACTGGATTGTTTCTTGTAATTAATTCCCTTCTTGTATTCTTCTTTAGCAGGGAAACTCATTTTCATGTTTTTAACGAGAAAAGTTGCCAACAGTTGATTGTGAATTTAATTAGACCTAACAAAACTTCACACGACCCTTTAACGTGATTAAAAAACGGTTGATGAATCTAGCTTTATCGGATTGGGTTGTTAAACCATCCGTTAAGACTTGTAATATAATGAGCCATTTTCAGGTTAACTTTTGAAAAATTGTTAATTTGTTGTAATTGTTATTATAAAGATCTACTTTCAACTTTTTAATAAATCTTTGATATAAAATTTTACAATAATTTATCTAGTTAGAAAATTGTGTTTTAAATTACCAAATAATGATAATTAAAGATGAATTCTTTCTTTTACTGGATTTATCAATTTTTCATATATGGGATATAATATTCTAATCTCCAAGTCATAAATATAAAATTTAAATTATTTTGATAATTTAGTGATTATTTGATTTTCAATAAATAACAGATTGAGTCCGATTATCCCTATTTTATGTTTTTATAATTAGACTCATTTCCGGAGAGAAATTTTAACACGACATGAATTCACGGTTGAAATGAACCATTGTTGGTAAGTGATGCCAACGAGATCAGCTATAGTTTAGTCTTTCATACAATACAGCATCAAGTGATGAATGGTGATCAGATAATTTCATAAAAATTTTGTGGAGGTAAATAATAATAAAAAAAAGTAAATAATTTTTTTGGGTGTTAGGTAGACATGACCGCGGTTCGGTTCAAACCGTGGAACCGAACCTTAACCACAGGCCAAAAACCGGAACCGGATCGGAACTATAAGGCTTAAGATTCCGATTCCGATTCCTTAAACTAAAAAACCGAATCGGAACCGCCGGTTCCACCCACTTATTTATTTATTTTTAATATATTTTAGTTTTTATATTTTTTTTTAGCTTTTTAGTTTTTTTATATATTATTTTATTTTAATTTCGACTTACCCAATCAACTTCATTTACAATTTCGCATCATTATATGTGTAATATTTTTTTTTTTAGTAAGTATATGATATTGAAAAAAAAAAAAAAAGGAATCAGAACCATGGAACTGGAACCACCTACTAGGCGAGTAGGCGGTTCCAGTTTCAGTTTCGATTTCAGTTACACACCCCCTACATCTAGAATCGAAACTGAACCGCGATCATCGCTAGAAATGTTAGCTAGTTCCTCAATTTCCTCGATTGGTAATATTCATGTAAGTTAACCGAGACACAAGAAATATCAGTTTGAAGAAAAGACAAGTACAACAACGTCATGTGGATAGTATTTCAAGTAACTTCCATTTCATATCCTATGTTTCTACTTTCTAGTTTCCACCTCTCTCTCTCTCTCTCTCTCTCTCTAACAGAAACTCAGAGAGAGAAAAAACTATGGGAATGGCGTCTTTGAATATCTTATCACCATTTTCAATGTCCACTTGCCTTTTTAATTATTACTATTATAATAATGCCAAACCAAAATCTTTGCCTAATCATCATCATCTCTCTCTTCTCTCTACTCTGTTTTCAAAAACAAAACAAACCCATCTACCAAATTCTCTCCAATATTTTCCCATCTCTCAAAATCAGGTAATTTCTATTGTTTTTCTTGTCAAGTTTCAATTTTTTAAATTGGGTTTTTAGTTTAATTTGATTCTATTGTATGATCGTTGTTTCTTATTGTTTCAGTTAATTATATGGATTATTAGTATTATGTGAAACTGAATTCACTAATGCAAAGATAAACGCTATTCATCAATTACTTGGTTTCTGTTGTGTTCCTTTCTTTTAGTTGTTTTTTTATAGCTTTTTTTTTTCTGCTCAATGATTGTCTGGTGTTTGAGAGAATTATTGTTATTGAATACTAGCTATTTTTATTTTTTCATTTTTCATATTCAGGCATTGTTACTTCAGGAAGTTCAAGTTCATGGATGCAAGACAATTCAATGCATCAAATTCAAAATGCTTCTGCTGGCAATTCATGTTCATTTCCAGCCCTTCCCACAAAACCTGCTCAAGTTTCATCGGTTCAGGACCTTCTCGAATTCATATGCTCCGGTCCTCTCCTAGGGGAGTTGAGTCTGACTCTCGAGAGGATTGCTGATTCCATTGACAAATGGATAGCGTATAACTCGTATTTGTGTCGATTGTTTCAGCTTAATGAACTATTCCTGTTTTCATTTGGTGCAAAGATCAAATTTCGCAGCACATGTCCGAGTTTAAGGATGGAGAAGATATACCTCCATTGGTGGTATGTGCGCGCACTGTTTTCCTATTCTCATCTCAGAAACTGTACTCTTGGTGGTAAAGACTTTCAGAGTTGTATTGTATTGATATTGCGATCAAATTGACAATTGTGATTAAGGTTTTGATCGGTTCAGTGGTCGCTGCAATGAAAACATCTTACTAACTTTTGGAATTTACGGTGCTGACATTTTCATGGTTATGATGCAGATTGGATTTAGTACACCACAAGGTCTCGGTATGATAAAGTACGCACCCAATTTTTCGCCTTTTTTTTTTTTGTTTCTTAAGCATATCTTTTATTTGTTTTCAAGTCGCTTCTGATAATTTGTTGCCTTGTGCAGTCTGCATATAATGGAAGGGGTGATAGAGCTGATCTTTCAACATGGCAAGAGGTTGAAGGGTCATTAACGGTAACAGAAACTTCAATTTAAATTTTGCAGATCATATGAATTTTGAAGTCAAAATCACAATTGAATTATGTTGAAATGTTTTTAAAAGATAATAGAAGAAACTTGATCCATGGACCATTGCCGATTTGTTGGAGTTACATTTGAATGTCGTATTTCTATCTCTATTCTAACTTCCTTTATATGTTACTATTGACAGTATTTTGTTATGTGCTTGGTTTCAAACCTCTGCTGATGGAAGTTGTTAAATCTGTCGACCCACAGGTTAGGACTCTGAACATATTAGGGCCACTTATTCATGTTAATAGTGCAGAATCGTTATTCCGAAAGGAAAGATCATGCTGATGTTTGATTTTACCGCTAGAAACAGTAAATAAAAATCTCGAAGCTTATTACGATGCTTGGGACAAGTTCATAAAGACATGGATTGTCATCAAAATTAAGGACCCGAGTTGTGTTTACGAGTGGCGTTTGCTGGTCAGCTCTTAAAACTTGTACACTACCACAGCCAATTATCACTTGCTTGAGAAATATGTCCTTTGTGTAATTCGTATTTCGGGTTTTTTTATTTTTTATTTATTTTTTTATTTTTTATTTTTTACAGGCAGAGGTTGCCATGAGGGAGAATGGCAAACCTGGAATGTCTGATGAAGAGGTAGGCTTCATGTTTGTTTAGGTAATCTTATATTTTACATTATTCAGGTTCTTATATCCGAAAATCGAATTTTCTGCTGGATATATTCCAGGTGAAAGATTTCGTTTCACGGTACCTTCCTGCGTACAATGCCTACCTTCCAACCCTCTACTCGGAAGGACCGAGTGGTTCGGATCCTGTGCATCTCCTCCTTATTGAAATTGATGAAGGGAGGAATCCATTTTAGGTAACTAGGTGACAACTTCCACTAGGTAAGATGTGAATTTTGCTGGATCATATACTTTTGCACAGTTAAATGCAAGTGTAAATAAATGTATTATAGATAAGTTTAATTGTAAAAGAAACATTTATTTTCATTCAAGGGTGATTATGGTTGTGGGTTGTGATCATCAATTAGGCAAATGTGAGAAGAATAGAAGAGCATTTCTGCGTTGTGTTCAAGAAATCTGTGTACTGTGGAGGACTTGCTGTGTAAGTATGTGGGTTACCTGGCTAGAAGTTTTTGGTTTGACAGGTCGGGAGTCAAGCGGGCTGGGCCCAGACCAAGGCAGCCTAACCTATCTAAAAAATTATGCACAGGGGTTTTAGGCTTGTAGACTATCAATATGACGGACCAGGTCCGGGTGGGATTGTACGGAAATTGGTAAAGCCTGTTATAGGTACGGGCCAACTTGACCCTTTTGACACCTCTATCCATAATAGACATGTAAATTGGGTCGGGCTAGTCCAAGTATGGCCCGACACATCACGATTCAGTACAAGCATGATATGACACGGCATGACCCAATAATTGTTGTGCCGTGCCAAAGCATGCCCACTTCATGTAGCATGTGGGGTTGATTTGTGTTGCCCATCAGGCTGGTACGGCATGGCACGTAAAAATCACTACCCGAATGAGGCTCAAATGGACACAACACGACTGTGGCTTGAATGGACTATACTCAATTTCTTAAATAAAAAACTTAACAATTGTCTTTAATTACAAATTATATATTTAATTCATTAATTGTTTAGTGATTGAAATATGACAAATCGAGGTTGGCCTGGTGGCATGCCCCTCACACCGTCACACTCATATCATAACTCATAAGGTTGTGGGTTCGATTCACTCCCCTTCCTCAAACCGAGTCTAAAAATTAAATGACACTTTTTAGAGGTGACATTTTAAGAATATCACTCTTTTATTAAGTTTTAAAAGGCATCAAAAATGGGCTTCTTCTAAAAACACCCCCACATTATTTCCACGTCAGCTATTTTGAATTTAGTTTGTTTCATTTTTTTTGGTTTTACTTTTCGGTTTACAGTGAGAGAGTTGTGAGTAGAGTGAGAAAGTTCTGTTCAAATATCGGTGAACACGCGAACGGTGACGGTGATTGTGACAGCGACGGTTGACCACCAACAAGATTACGATGACGTAGAACACGACCAACGACTGTAGCGAGTTTCGATATCGATAAAAAATGAGGTATGTCCCTTAAAAGTCTCAAAAATCATTAAAAAGTCTCGGAAAGCATTCAAAGGTCTCAGAAAGCATATAAAAGTCTTGAAAAACATTCTAAAGTCTCAGATAAAAGTCTCGGAGGTTTATGGAAAGTCTCAGAAAGCATTCAAAAGTCTCAAATAAAAGTCTCGGCAGGTTTATGAAAAGTCTCAACCCCTGAGTGTGTTAGTGTAGCGCCACTAAACTAATCCAATTAAGATGCATTGATAATGTTATGAAGTTGGTTTTGTTTGAGTTAGGAATAACTATACAGAGCTTTAACTTTTAAAGTTAGAGAGAGAAGTAGATCTCAGACAGCATAATAGTAAAAGAAAAGTTAAAGTCAAAAAAATAATTTTAAAAAGGTGTAAAGTAAAGGCATTTTTGGAAATCACTTACTTTAGTGTCTTTTAAACATAAGTTATTAAAGCGGTCCCCTTGTGCAACACAAACTCAAAAAAGTGCTAAAAACCTCTATTTCCTCACCTCAAAGTCTCAAACCCTTAATTATCATAATATTTAAGAAAAAAAAAAAAAAACTATTACCAGAAGGTGCTTTCCACAAAAAAACTGCTTCTACTTATATTTTTGAAGCATTATTTATAATGAGGAAACCACACCCAAAAACATAATTTCTAAAGAAAAATATTAACTTGCTCTCCTCATGCACAT
Organism: Acer campestre; assembly: GCA_954870605.1. NCBI lineage: Eukaryota > Viridiplantae > Streptophyta > Magnoliopsida > Sapindales > Sapindaceae > Acer > Acer campestre. The sequence goes on from OX940799.1 coordinate 47,919,025, forward strand.
ATTAAGGTGGATTTGTATCGATTTTATCCAAATAAAACAAGAATGAGAAATATTTTTGATTAATCATCTATAGATATTTACTATTACTTTTTTTTTTTTTTTTTTTTTTTTTTTTTTTTGTTTTTTTTTTTTGTTTTTTTTTGTTTTTTGTTTTATTATTTTATTTGTTGACATATATGCAGCAAAAATGTGTTGAAACTGCTAACTGGTTTTACATGCCCTTGTCCTATTATATGGGAAAAGGTTTGCTGGTTCAATCACTCCACTCATTCAACAGCTTATGGAAGAACTCCATCCACAGGATCAGGATATTCTCTCTTTACATTTTTTTTTTTTTTTTTTTTTCGTGGAAATTGCTGGAAATAACCACATACAATATGGAAATTTTGTTTGTAACCACAAACAAAAATTTAATTGTTAATAACCATTTTTTTTGAAAAATTACTTGGATGCCCCCATATAAAAACTATCCCCAAACACACTCTCTCTCCTTTTCTCTCTCTTTCTCTCTCCTCTCCTTTCTCTCTCCCTGCTCATCTCTCTTTTCTCCTCTCCCGTCAAAATCAACCAACGGCCATCGTCTCCTGGGCGTGCAACACCGACGAAGGCGCTGCCGAGCTACCTAGGCTATGCCGACCCAGGTGGTGTGCTGCCTGGGCTGCGTCGAACCAGGTGGTGTGCCGAACCAATCGATAGCGCCATCGTCACATTGTGCTGCTGTGCTTCACCGTGCAACATCGCCGTTGGAGACTCCCCTTTGCCGGTGATGTGATCTGCAGAAAAAAGACAAAGAAAAAACCTAAAAAGAAAAAAAACCTAATTTGAGGAAGAAGAAGAAGAGAAACATTTCAAACATTTCAATTTAGTCAAGATTTCAAGTTTCAACATTTCAATTTAATCGTGATTTCAAGTTTAGTTCCAGATTTTAGTCATGATTTCAAGTTTGCTTCCAGGCTTTTAAAAAATAAACTAAGGTCAAGGGTACTTTTGTAATCTATGAACATACACTAATTTTTTATTTTTTTTAAGTGGTTATTAACAATTAAAGTTTCAAAAGTGATAACTAACGAAAATTTAATGTTTCCAATGTCTATTTTTGGTTTTTTTTTTTTTTTCCCTAGACTTCTCATAATCTAGTGACACATAAACATAACAAAAAGTACATGGTTAAGATTTGATCACTTTTTTCTCTTTTATACAAGTTGGTGTTTCGATTACACTCCAAAAAAAAAACAAGGAAAATAAGATCAATGAGAGGATCCTAACTCCCACACTCAACCTTTACAATCAAATCAATTGGAGAAAAGTTTGTCATCTTTGTGCAAAGGTCATTCCACCTCATTTGCTATCATTTTTAAAATTGGTTTTTCAAAAATGAATACGTAAAATGTTCAACTGCAACAACACCATTTATAGTGATCACTTGGGAATTCTACATTCTCTAATTTAAAATATTATTTCAGGAGGATCTATACTTTGATGCAAGATGTAGTTTGTGACAGTCTTTATATGGCTACAAAGCCTCTCCTCACTCTACGCTACATCTTAAATTGTTTTCATTTTTCAAAAATAATGACTTTGTTAACGTACAAAATGGAGAATGATTTTTGTTATGCAGAGTTTTGGCAGTCAATTGTGGGATACCACCCTTGGACTTTAAGCTTTGCACGTTATGGCATGGCACGACACGTAAAAAGTACTACCCGAATGTGATTCCATGAGCATGACTCGAATGTGGCTTGAACGAGCTATAACTTTCCATATTCTTTGTCTATCTATATGCTATCAACGTGTCCCTATATTATAACAAAAATCTTCTTCTACTTCAGGGTCATCTTCCAACCTACCTCTCATCGACATTTTGGTGATTTGGGTAGAATAGGAAAATAAGTTTACAAATTGTCGAGTAAATTAAAAGTCCTATATATCGTTGGGCCTTTATAACAATATCCAACAATAGGGTAGAGAGAAAAAGATTTGGTACATGGGCACTTATTTTTAATAAATCTTATACCAATCAATCCAGTTGAGGTCTATTGGGATTTAATGAGATCGATCAATATAAGTATGGTCCAAAATACAACTCCCATTATAGGAATAGAGTTTCTTATACTTGGTGATTTAATGAACAAATGTGAGAATTAAACCTATATGATCACATCAATGAAGGAGAAGTGAAGTGTCCAACCACTATGCTAAGATTGATTGTACCGGTACATGGGTACTTTGAGCGTCGGAGAATGTGTAATACAATTAGATTAAAAATAACACAGCATGTGCCCCCAGGGGTGCATCTTAGCTGTAGATGGACGAGTTTGAGGCTTGTATAAATGACTCCCAAATAATATCTGGTTTAGATAGGTGGAGATATATACCGTCAAAATAATAATAACACAACATGTCTCAAACCTTGTATCCCAACTTTTACTCAACTGAGGTGACAATTAAAAATGATTTTGATGTTTCATCAATTGCTATTATTATAGAAGTAGACTCACCAAAAAAAAGTATGCTGGTCATCATTGTAACCATTTTTGTTAAATATTCCTTCTAAAAGCTTGTACAAAAAATGTTAGATTCAAAAACACTTTCATAGTTTCAGTAAAAACATTCAAAGATCTCTTATTAACCTAGAAAAATAGGTCATGTTGTCATGGCCGGTTACATCATTAATAAAAATTAATTAGATATAAAAACATAACTCCACTACAAAAAACCATTCGTTATTAAAAATTCAACAGTTCAGATTTTCAGTTTTAAGCAATCGACAAGAAAAAATTGAAGACATTAGAACGAATACATACTTAAAACTTATGATCAATCAAAACGTTCTTTAGCAAAAGCTTCCGTGATCGTCAATCCTTTATAAATTCAGGAATTTCACCTCAGCTAGACTATGAAATAAGAATGACGCCAATTAGTCATCAATCATCATTACTTCAATCTTGAAAGCTAGCAGAATACACAGTGATGAAACATATGACTAACAAATTATTTGCTTATATAGTTTGCAAAAGATAAACCACCATGAAACATAAATCGTTCAATTAAGTGGATTCTTCGCCACCACAGCAACAGCTACAGCAACAGCAACAGCAGAGATTACCGATGCACCACTGGCATGACTGACAGCAGCTCGTGCATGAGTCAAAGATTCGATTGCCGCAGAACAGTATAGACAAACTGTGTATATATCAAACAAAGAAATCAAACTTTGTATGTGATTCAAGACAGAGACGTAATCATGATTAAACTTCAGGGTAGGCTAGAATAATTTTTTTTAGATTGAATATTTGCAATATAATAAAATTTCTTTAATTAAAAATAAAGATACACTTATTCAAGAGTATATAACCAGACTTACATGGTTTAATGTATATTCTAAATGAATACGTTAACAAATTTAATAATAAAAATGTCAAAACAAATTATAAATAAAGATAAAATGGAAATACACTCAAACACTAATTAAGTTGTATTCAATGATTTTTCAAAAGATCAAATTTATTAATTATTATATTAGTTGATGGAACATCACATAATAAAATAACTATACATATTTTTTTTTGAATTAGGGGAGGGGGGTTTGAACTCAGAATCTCAACTTTGTTGAGAAAAAATTACTATACAATTAGATTACTATTTTACTAACAGATCTGGAGGCATAATAATAATTTTTTAAAAAATAATAACTTAAAAAGATTGTATCAAAATTTCAACCCAAACAACAAAAATAAAAAAAGTCATTCAACAATATCATTAATTTGTAAATTTAAAATTAAATTACTTCTAAAATTTAATAAACTAAAAATTATAATAATCCTAAAATTTTAATATAAAATAAAATATTTAAATTTATAATATTCATAAAAATATACTTATGGGAAAACCAATGGTTCATATTGACAATAAGATGAAGTCCAATTTCAGTAATTTTTTAGTAAATTTGGAGAAAGAGAGAATTATTATTAAAGAAAAAATAAAAAATAAAAAATAAAACTTAAGCTTTGGGATACGTGAACTGAAAGTTGAAACAAATACGGTATTCCAAGTTTCCAACTTACTTTACACTTTACGGTTTACAGGCCTTCAATTAGGAAAAAAAAAATCAAAATTAAATTTTTATTATTAAACTTTCACTTTTTTTTAAAAGAGGCAGCCCACCCTAGCCCCTGTGAAGTTACATCCCTGATTCAAGAGATGACAAAAAAATCAAGAAATTAAGGAAAATATATAGGAGCTAGGGTAAAAGAATGAATACAAACCAGGCACAGAGGCTAGCCAGGCAACCTTTCTCGGCATCCCTTTTGTTGTCACTCATATTGATAATTTTCTTATCTATTATTGATCTCTTTTCTATATGCTTAGGTTTTTTGTTTATTTTGCGATCTGCATTTATACTAAATCCGTTCATATGGCATGTGATGCAAAATGGTCTGGTTCACACTTCACACTAACCCTACAAGGGAATCAATCCGTTCATATGGCATCTGTTTCATGTGATGCAAAATGGTCGTGTGATTATCAGGAACGAATAATTAAATGAAAAATGAAGATGAGAAAATTTAAATGCAGAGAATATTAACTTTATAGTTTGTATTCAACTATTTGAGAGCACTAGTTTACAATGAAGAGATCTCTATATTATTAAATTTTTAGGGAATTAAATTTCATAAACCCCACTCATAAATAAGGAATTAAGTTCCTGATGGAAAAAGAACTTGATTCCTCCCACCCACCCTAGGAATTAAGTTTTTTTTTTTTTTTTTTTTTTTCCTGATTGAAAAAGGAATTCATGATATATTTACTAAATATCCCCATTAAAAAAAAAAAAACAATTGTCTTATTCATGATTATTGACTTTTGTTTTTAATTTACATAAATTATGTTGGTTTACTTTTTTTTTTTTTTTTAATCTTAATATTAATTTACATAATTAATAATTTATATTATTTTTTTTTGGTACATTGGAGGGTAGAGCCTAGAAAGCAGAAAAACAAAGGAACAAAACTAGAGGATGACCATATGATTTGTAGGGCACTGTCTAAGACTGGAAGTGCCTCTACAATCATCATCAAAAATACTTCTAATCTCAGCAGGAGGAGTATCAAAAAACCAAACACCCAAATTCATCTTGTGCCCCATTTTAGCAAGACCATCAGCAAGAGCATTCCCTTCTCGATAAACGTGATGAACAACACATCTCCAGTCACCATTAACAATCTCTTTACAGCTCTTAATAAGACTAAAATTAGGATGATTTGTGACGGTATCAGTGCAAATGAGTTGCACGATATTAGCAACATCGGTTTCAACAGCAATCTTCTTGAATCCCAACTTCCAAGCCATACTCAGACCTTCAAACATGCCCTAGAGTTCAGCTTCAAGAGCATTCCCCAACCCTTTATTCGTCACAAACCCATGGATCCACTCTCTCTGAGCATTACGCAGGCTTCCTCCAGCAGTTATAGTACCAGTAGTAGAGCAGCAGCTACCGTCAATGTTCAGCTTCACCCAATCATTTTCAGACGGAGTCCAAGAAACCGAAACAGAACAGGTACCTCTGGCTGAATCAGAAAAATTCGCCGACCACCAATCTTTAGCGTAATGAATAATGATCGGATAAGGCAATTGGGGAGCCACGAAATTTATGTCAAACACCTTGTTACACCTCAATTTCCACAAAAACCAGAGAGTTAAAGAGAAGATCAAAAAGGATGGAATGTTACCAGCAACTTTCGTTGTATCATTCAGATTATAGTGCACCCAATCTTCAAAATTCCCATCACAAAACTCAGAATTAGAGATATCCCTAGAAACTTCTTCCCAAGCATACCTGGAGCTAGAACACCTCCGAATCAAATGATCAATATCTTCAACGCCTGTCTCACAGCGGGGACAAGAATTATCAGAAGTTAACCCATGCCTGGCTCGTTGATGATTTGTGAGGATTTTGCCATGAAGCATAACCCAAAGAAAATGCTGAACTCTAGGAGGAATTTTTAGACCCCATATAAACCTCCACTTCCACTCCAAACTGATATCAGCAGCAATCAACCCATTATAAGCTGTTTTGACCGAAAAATCCCCACAATTATTCCATCCCCATATGAGCTTATCTTGCCCACTTTGAGCAGTACCAGCTTGAATGCTATAAATTTTATGGACAATGTACTCAGGAAGGACTTTCATAAGCTGCATAATATTCCAACCATCAGTGGTCATGTAATGACTAACGGGCTGCTGCAAATCATCCACAAAAATCTCAGTCTTGGCGTGTTCCTTCAGCCTACCAATATCCGGAACCCATATGTCAATCCAGAACCTGATACCAACACCCATTCCCACTCTCCATTGCGTCCCTTTCTGAAGAAGCTTTGCCCCAAAAATAACGCCTTTCCATATACCAGAAGAACTCACACCTTTTTTCAGATCAGCCTCAAAGATATTATGACTATTGAGATACTTATGCTTGAGAAGAGCAGCCAACATACCAGTCTCCCCTTGCTGCAGCCGCCAACCCATTTTTGCTAGGAGAGCTTGATTCATGTTACCTATTTTCTTAAGACCCAAACCACCAAATTTTTTAGGTTGACAAACAGTCTCCCACTTAACAAGATGAATAGATTTCTTATGAGCAGTACTTCCCCATAAAAACTTCTTATTGATACGATCTAATGCTGAACAAATATTACTGGGAAGTTTCACAGACTGCATAGTATAAATGGGCAAAGCCGAGGTGACAGCTTTAATAAGAGTGGTACGCCCAGCAAAAGATAAAGAATCACTTTTCCACGCCGCCAACCTTTTCTGAGACTTCTCAATCAGATATCTATAAGTATACTTATTAATTCTTCCATGAATTAGGGGAACTCCAAGGTAGTTACCTAAATCCTTAGTAAGCGGAGACCCACATACTCTGGCAATGTCATTAGCATCACAATTCCGCATATTATTAGAGCAAAACACTCTTGACTTAGGAAAGCTAATTTGTTGTCCAGAAAGATCACAGAAAGTAGCCAAACAACTCCTCATAACATTCGCCTGAGTTGTGTTAGCTTGCCCAAAAAGAACCAGATCATCAGCAAAAAAAAGATGTGACACCTCAGGACCTCCTCTAGAGATCTTAACACATTTCCAAGAGCCCAGGGAAAGCCTATAATTAATCAGATGAGATAATTTTTCCATACATAACACAAATAAATAGGGAGAAAGAGGGTCACCTTGTCTGATACCAGCTCCAGGAGTAAAAGTATCAGTGGTCTCCCCATTCAGAATGACCCGATAATTGACACTAGTGATACACCACATAATTAAATCCAGCAGTTTACCATCAATACCCACCTCCACACACACATCTCTAATGAAACTCCATTGAAGTTTATCATAGGCTTTTGCAAGATCAATTTTCCAGGCAACATAACCTTTCTTACCTTTCACAGTTTTAAACTTATGCAAAATTTCTTGAGCTACCACAATATTGTCCTGGATTTGCCTCCTCGGAATAAACGCAACCTGATTAGGACTGATAATCTCAGGAATGAGGATCCTAAGTCTCTGAACTATGACTTTACTAATGATCTTATAAGTTGTGTTACAGAGGCTTATGGGCCTCAATTGAGACATATAAAGAGGGCTAGGGATTTTGGGAATTAGAGCAATATTGGTTCGATTCAACTCAACAGGAAAGGAGCCAGTTCGAAAACTATCCCCAACAAGTTTTATCAAATCAGTTTTACAGCTTTCCCAATGACTTTGAAAAAAATATGCCGGAATTCCATCAGGCCCAGGCGCTTTGAGACCACCAATACTAAAGAGAGCATTCTTAATTTCCTCCTCAGTGACATCCCTAGAAATGTTCTTCAACTCCTCAACAGCAATGTCAGGGAACCCTCTCGGTAAATAATCATAATAGTTCAATAAAGACTGAGTAGTAAACATCTTTAAAAAATAATCAATGGCAATTTTCCTCATAATTTCTCTGTCACATTGCCAGATGCCCTCTTCATCTTTTAAGCCCTCTTCATCTTTTAAGCCCTCCAACTTATTATACCTCCTTCTAACCATGGTAGCAAGATGGAAAAACTTTGTATTTTTGTCCCCTTCTTTGAGCCAATGAATTCTAGATTTTTGGAGCCAAAAAATCTCCTCTTGCTCAATGAGTTGGTTGTAATCCTTATGCAACTTAGCCTCAAGCTTGATCAATCCAGCATTGAAACGGATACCAAGACTTTTCTGAATCCCTTGCAATCTGGCTAAAATTCGTCTTTTTGTTTGGAAAATACAACCAAAGGTGTTTTTATTCCAATCTCCCAACATATCAGTGAAACTTTAAATTTTCTGCACAATGTCGTTACTATGATTACCCCAAAATTGCTGAGCCATACAACTGAAATCCCTATGCTTCAACCACATAGCTTCGAATCTAAAAGGTTTTAAATTCTTTCTCGGAATATGCTGACTACGGAGTGATAAAATTATAGGGCAATGATCTGAGGACACTCTGGGAAGATGTCTAAGATAGCCTTCCGCAAAGTCAATTCTCCATTCCTTAGAACAAAGTGCCCTATCCAGTCTCTCCCATATACTCTGGTTGACCCCTCTTTTAGATGTCCATGTGAACTTATGACCAACAAAACCCAAATCCACCATCTGATTATCATTAATCCAATCCACAAACCCTGTTTTGGAGAAACCACATCTTCCACCCCTTTTTTCATCACTACCAGTAATTTCATTAAAATCCCCCATGACGACCCAGGGACCCTTAAAACAACCTCTGATAGCACTAAGATAACCCCATAAAATTTTCCTAATGCCAGCATTAGGATTAGCATAAACTATTGTCAGAATCCAAAGCTTACTTCCTTCAGCCACTACAGCAATGATAGTGTGTTTAGAACTCGCAACCACTTGAAGTTTCAAATTATCATCATTCCAAAGTAACCAAATACCTCCCGAAAATCCAGAAGCCACAACAATATAATTGTTTTTAAAGCCAAGTCCATCAACAATATTAGCAGCCTTACTGCTGCTAATCCTAGGTTCTAAAATCGCAAGCACATCAAAAGGATTGAATTTTTTAAGGTCAGAAACAATTCTCACAAATCCCTTTTTTCCAGCACCCCTAACATTCCAAGAACAGAACATCAGCAAGAAATTATAAACTTGTACACGATACCCAAAAACAATTATTCCAAGGTCATTGACATTGCCTCTTTGAGCTTGGAGGCAACATCGGCAAACGGCAAATTACCAGCCACATCAACCTGCTGTTCATTAGTGATAGGAATTGTATGTAAAATATTGGAAGGGTTTAATCCTTCAATCTCTATCTCGGCCAAATCCTTATGAAGACTCTGGAGGACCTTAGAATCATCTAAATCCTCCTCCATACCCTCTTGAGACACAATGATCGGCTGGTTGTGGTTCTCCGTGACAACTCTGTCATGTTGCATGGGATTTTTCTCGGTAAAGTTAACTTTGGAAGGTTTACTGATAATCTTGGCAGTGGGTTTGACGACCAAATACTTGTTGGTGCTTACCTTCAACTGCCTTCTACCAGTGGAGCTCATTTTTGAAATTTCATGTATCACTTTGGAAGAATCCATAGCCGGATCCACAGCCGGAGTGGCTTCAGACCTTTGTGAATCCTTCCCTGACGTTTCACCATCATTATATTCACTAAGAATTGCAAATCTGGAACCTTCTGTTTTCTTATTTTTCAGCTTACTGATCTTACTAGTCGTCACACTGTTCTCAACTCCTCTACTAACACTAGCTGTTCCCATCGAATTGTTCTGAGCCATGTTTTTCCTAGTAACATCCTCTCCAGCACCTGAAGGTTCATAGTTCTGTTTAAGCCCTGTTCCTACTTTCCCACTAATTCCTTGCTCCCCAAATTTATTCCCATCAGAATTTCCCCTGTTACCAGCTCTGTTCTGTTGGTTCCGTGAACCGGAACCGGAACCGGTATCCGCGCAGCGGAAGTGCGGTGGGCCCGGTTTCTTTTTAAATTTCAACAAAAACGTTTTAGCTGGATCGTTGTGATTATATTGATTCTAATATTTAACTATAAATAATAAGGAAGGAAATAGTTACCTTTGTAGACTTTCCGTGATTCGCTCGAATCGAGTTCCTCCACTGTAGAATCTTCGTGATTCCCTCGAACCAAGTTCTTCCACACCGAATCTCCAACACCAAAGAACCGACGAGTGGGCGTCTCGGTATTGAACAGAAAAATTCAACTCTTGAATTTCTGTACTAGTTGTGTACTCAACACTTGAGACAACTAGAAAAATATTGAGAGACTATCTCACAATATTTTTAGAGGCTTAGACCTTAAAAATAATTTTTCTCTTTTGTTATCACTCTCTTGTTTAGAACTAGTGTTTCTCAAAACAAGAACTCTTCTTGTCTTGTTTTCATGAAGCTCAAAATATATGAATCAACTCAAAAATAAATATTTTCTTTTTATGCTTCTTCCATTCTCTAGAGAGTGAGAGAGAGAGCTATATATATATATATTGGGTGGTGTAGTATTTTTCCACTATCATAGTACTAGGGTGGGTGGTGTAAAGAATCATAGAATAGGAGCTAGAATTCCACTATGCTTTAAATGCAATGATGAAAGAAAAAACAAAACAAAAGAAAAAAACACTAGTTGAAAAAAACAAGGGTACTTGATTTCCACCCACCCCATTCATGACTAAAAGTAACAATAACACAACCCACCCCAATTATTAAAACATATATATATAATTAAATAATCAAAATATTATTTAATACATATAATTAAATAATCAAATATTATTTAATACATATAATTAAATAATCAAACATTATTTAATACATATAATTAAATAATCAAAATATTATTTTATACATATAATTAAATAATCAAACATTATTTAATACATATAATTAAATAATCAAACATTATTTAATAAATAAAATTAAATAATCAAAATATTATTTTATACATATAATTAAATAATCAAACATTATTTAATACATATAATTAAATAATCAAACATTATTTAATAAATAAAACAATACATAAACTTCTTTATGTATAGATGATTAATTCCAAATTAATCACTAAGCCTCAATATACCTTAATGTTCAATACAGTATTATAGAGATGGTATGGGGACACATGGACCTATAATTTCAAGCTCCAATAAATCTTCAATATTTAATTAAACTCTTTAATTAAATATTAGATTTATTAATTCCAGATTTATTCCACTAAAAAACTGGAACTGTACTCTTGTTATTATAGAATTAATTACTCGAATAGGAATCGAACAGTCCATTGATATAATCATTACATATAGATCAATCCTCCATAAACAGTTCGTAATATGAGCTAGGTTCAAATCCGTTGACCTCTCAATTACGTCTTTATCCTTGAGTGCCCGTGATTTTCTAATAAACAATTATTTATGATCTTATCATAAATTGAGCGCTCTATTGTTCAAGATCCGAATCATTTACTCAAGAGAACTGTTTGTCTACTTCAATTAAGAAGGAATGGATTCCATCTTGTATATTATCATTCCCAGCTAAGTATATCATCATGTCTCTAAGATACAAGGTTTTTAGGTTTGGCAATTAGAGCAAACCATACCGAGTAAGTCAAAAGACACAACTTTATAAGTAGGAGTCTATTAAATACTCAGGATTAAGATCGTTCCATATATGACCATCTGATTGATAAAAGGGAATACTTTATTTCAAGACGGAGATTATTAAAGATTCCAATTTATCGCGTCCATGTCTTGTATAATCTTATTATACAAAGTACCTTCATTCTAATGTCACCACATCAACAGTTCGGATAAAACTGTTCCATTCTTAATGGGAATGAACCATACTAGTAATTTTAATTAATTAAAGATCCCAACTTTAATTATCAATTACAGACAATTAAGATTATTATATTAAACATAATCCTCATGTATATAACAACTTATATACTATGTTTAATATTACATTTAATAATCATGGAATTTTATGTTATTAATACAATATTAATAACATTAAATGCACACAAATATGTAATAGAATGTCAATCTAATTATTAATTCAGCAAGAAGATTAACAACATATGTTCTTAGGGCATTATCCCCAACAATCTCCCACTTGCCCTAAAGCAGATGAGACATGTCCTTTAACCCCAGTCCTTCTAGATACCCTTCAAAACTCTTTGCCGGAAGAGTCTTTGTGAAGGGATCTGCGAGGTTGTCTTCAGATCTAATCTTCAGAACAGACACATCACCACGATGGACAATCTCTCTTATAAGGTGATACTTTCGCTTTATATGTTTTCCTCTTTTGTGGCTTCTAGGTTCTTTTGAATTAGCCACGGCTCCACTGTTATCACAATAAAGTGTCATGGGTTTTTCCATATCTGGAACAACTTCCAGATCAGATAAAAACTTTCGGAGCCAGACTGCTTCTTTAGCTGCTTCACAGGCAGCCACGTATTCAGCCTCCATAGTGGAATCAGCTATGCAGGATTGTTTGATGCTTCTCCAAACTATGGCTCCACCACCAATGGTAAACACTGACCCAGACGTCGACTTTCGACTGTCTTTGTCTGATTGAAAATCAGAATCAGTGTGGCCAATAGGAATCAAATCCCTACCAGAATATACAAGCATATAGTTTCTCGTTTTCCTAAGATACTTGAGAATGTGTTTAACTGCTACCCAATGATCTAATCCTGGGTTAGACTGATACCGGCTGACCACTCCCACTGCATAGCATATGTCAGGTCTAGTACATAACATAGCATACATAAGACTGCCTACTGCGGAGGCATAGGGAATGTGTCTCATATTCTCTTCCTCTTGAGGTGTTTTAGGACACTGCTCTTTAGAAAGAGTAACTCCATGACGAGAAGGTAGATTACCTTTCTTGGAGTTTTGCATTGCAAACTTGATTAACATCTTATCAATATACTATGCTTGAGACAATGCTAACAGCTTGTTCTTACGATCTCGTATAAGTTGGATCCCAAGAACATAACTTGCCTCTCCCAAATCCTTCATTTGGAATTGGTTAGCCAGCCATTTCTTTACATTTGATAAAGATTCTACATCATTCCCAATGAGAAGAATGTCATCAACGTAAAGAATTAAGAAGACCACCTTCTTTTCTTTGATGTACTTGTAGACACAAGGCTCATCAACATTTTGATCAAATCCATATGATTTAATTGCTTCATCAAATCTAATATTCCAAGATCGAGAAGCTTGCTTAAGTCCATAGATGGACTTTTGCAACTGGCAAACTTTTTGCTCTTGGCTTTTATCTATAAACCCCTCTGGTTGCACCATATAGATGCTTTCGTCAAGATGGCCATTCAAAAAAGCCGTCTTGACATCCATTTGCCATATTTCATAGTCATAATATGCGGCAATGGATAAGAGTATACGGATGGATTTGAGCATGGCTACTGGCGAGAAAGTCTCTTCATAGTCAACTCCCTCTTTTTGGGTAAAACCCTTTGCCACTAGCCTAGCTTTGAAAGTTTCCACTTTCCCATCCACTCCCCTCTTTCTTTTGTAGATCCATTTACAACCAATAGGTTTAACCCCTTCGGGTAGGTCTACAAGTTTCCAGACTGAGTTGGAGTACATTGACTCCATCTCAAGATTCATTGCTTGTTGCCAATTCTCTTTGTCAGAATCTTCCATTGCACATCGATATGTCAATGGATCATCTTTACCAAGATCAGAAATCACAACTTGTGCTTCCCCAATTTGTCCATAGCGAGTAGGTTGTCTCACAACCCTCCCACTACGACGAGGTGGTAAATCATTCTGATTTTGAGTTGTGGTCTTCTCATTTTGTCGTTCGACAACAGTTGTCGATGTTGGTCTGACCTCATCAGAAAGTAACTCCTCAAGTATAACTTTACTACGAGGTTTGAAGTTTGTCATATAGTTATTTTCTAGAAATGTTGCATTTGTCGATACAAATACTTTATTATCTTGATGACTATAAAACAAACCTCCTCTCGTTCCTTTTGGATATCCTACAAATATGCATACTTCAGATCGAGGTTCCAACTTCCCAGTCCTACCTTTAAGTACGTGTGCAGGACACCCCCATATGCGAATGTGTCGCAAACTAACTTTGCTACCATTCCACAACTCTAAGGGTGTCTTAGGTATAGACTTAGATGGAACTAAATTAAGTATGTATACAGAAGTCTGTAGTGCATATCCCCAGAACGACATGTGTAATGATGAGTAACTTAACATGGATCTCACCATATCAAGCAATGTTCTATTTCTCCTTTCTGCGACACCGTTTTGCTGTGGTGTCCCAGGTGCAGTCAATTGGGATAAAATCCCATGTTCGATTAAATGATCCAAGAATTCATTATCAAGGTATTCACCTCCTCGATCTGATCGAAGAGTTTTAATCGATTTATTTAATTGCTTTTCAGCCTCGGCTTGGAATTCTTTAAACTTTCCAAAAGTTTCAGATTTCCTTTGCATTAAATAAATATAACCATACCTAGAATAATCGTCAATGAAAGTGACGAAATATTCATATCCTCCTCTTGCTTGTACATTAATCGGACCGCACACATCAGAATGTATTAATTCAAGAGGTTCTTTGGCTCTTTGACCTTTTCCCGAAAAAGATCGTTTAGTCATTTTACCTTCCAGACAGGATTCACAGACTGGAAGAGTGCCAACTTTTAGCTCTCGTAAAGGACCTTCCTTTACCAATCTTTCAATCCTATTTAGGTTTATATGACTTAGTCTAAGATGCCATAGGTATGTGTTATCATCAGGAGAAATCTTTTGCTTTTTAGACTTTGGTTGTTCGACTTTGAACATTTCAGTGTTAAGCAGTGTGTTAAAGGTTGGTCTTAAAAAATAGAGACCGTTGTCCAAAATTCCAGAACAAATATTTAAACCCTTTCTAGAAATAATAACAACTTTATCATTAAAAGAAACCTTAAATAATTGTTCATACAGTCTTGAAACAGAAATCAAATTTCTTCTAAAACCGGGAATATAATAAACATTGTTCAAAACAAGAAATTTATTATTAAAGAGAAGTCTCACTTCTCCCACTGCTTTAGCTGACACCATAGCCCCATTACCCACTCTCATCGTGTAGTCCCCATCGGCTAGTTCTGTTACAGAATCAAACATCTGCATAGAACAACAAACATGGTTAGTCGCACCTGAATCAATTATCCAGGAAGACATATCAAGTTCAACTAAACAAGATTCTAGAACAAGTAAATCTGATTTACCTTTCTTTTTGATCTTAAGCTCTTCGAGGTACTTTTTACAGTTCCTCTTCCAGTGACCATCTATGCCACAGTGGAAACATTTTCCTTTGGCCTTTTTGTCAGAGCTCTTTGCTTTGTTGTTGTTGATTTTCTTAGCCTTGAAATTGCCCTTTTTGTTTTTCAACTTGCCACTTCCTTTATTCTTATTCTTCCTCTTGTTGGACTTTCCAGAAGAGGAAGTTGTAGCTTCGGCAACATTTGCCTCACCTCCTTTTTCATTCAAAATGGATTCGAAGGTTTGAAGCTCGTTAAGCAACTGAGTCATGTTGTACTTCAATTTATTCATGAAATAGTTACTTTTAAATTGAAGGAAGTTAGGGGATAGTGTTTCTAAAATCATCCCCACCTGTGTGGCTTCGTCGATATTGGCACCATGTATTTCCGCCTCATTAATGTGTTCAATCATTTTGAGCGTATGCTCGCGGACTGAAGTACCCTTTTTCATTCTGGCGTTCATAAGCGCCTTTACAGCCTCATGACGAGACTGTTCAGAAGGGCGCCCAAACATTGCCTGTAGGGAGTCCATAATCCCTTTTGCGGTTTCAACCGTTTCATGCTTACATCTAAGCACGTCAGACATGCCTGCTAACAGGTAGCAGCGGGCTTTGTTGTTGGCATTTTGCCAACGATCATATGCCTCAGCAACATTTGTTGATGACTTGGCATGAGGGCGTGGAGGACATTCATCCGTTAGGACAAACTTGAAGTTTTCACATACAAGCACGATGTTCATGTTACTTTTCCATTTGACAAAATTTTCACCGGTTAAAGTTTCAGCAGCGAGTATCTTGATTATTGGATTGGACATGTTTGGTTTGCTGAAATTAAATAACAATCATTCATATTTAATATGTGTGCACAGTTCATATATATCACATATATAAACTTCGGTAATGTAAATATGATGCATGGCGCATGTAAAAATACAGAAAAATTATTTACTCATTTACCACGATAATTCAATTTTCACAAATAACGTGCCGTCGTAGGATAGGTCATGCATTT
The DNA here is from genome assembly GCA_954870605.1 of Acer campestre. Lineage (NCBI taxonomy): Eukaryota > Viridiplantae > Streptophyta > Magnoliopsida > Sapindales > Sapindaceae > Acer > Acer campestre. The sequence continues at coordinate 47,935,358 of OX940799.1, forward strand.
GACAATTGAATTGAGACTTTCTCAATCAATAAAAGTTAAATCAAAATATCTCATATTTTCAACTTTCATTAATCACCGTTTACTTTGATCAAGATTGTAATTAACAAGCTTAATTACATCTTTTGAGTGTAACCTACCATTTCAGATTTTTCAGACTTAACTCAAAAATTACCGCCGTAGGGTAGGTCAATTTTGAAATACATCTAAAAATCCTATCGCATGGAAGACAACCTTGCTATGACTCAAATGGACACCCTCCGTAGGGAGGACGAAATCAAAGCGTCTCGAGGCGCCATTTAAATCTCACGATGTTGTACTAATGGTAGAGACTATGGGTAACATTGTCATATTACCCTCTCCCACTCAATATTTTGAATTGCCGTATTTTAATTACAAAATATCCAATATTATGTAATAATAATAGTCATGCATTTGACAATTGAATTGAGACTTTCTCAATCAATAAAAGTTAAATCAAAATATCTCATATTTTCAACTTTCATTAATCACCGTTTACTTTGATCAAGATTGTAATTAACAAGCTTAATTACATCTTTTGAGTGTAACCTACCATTTCAGATTTTTCAGACTTAACTCAAAAATTGCCGCCGTAGGGTAGGTCAATTTTGAGATACATCTAAAAATCCTATCACATGGAAGACAACCTTGCTGTGACTCAAATGGACACCCTCCGTAGGGAGGACGAAATCAAAGCGTCTCGAGGCGCCATTTAAATCTCATGATGTTGTACTAATGGTAGAGACTATGGGTAACATTGTCATATTACCCTCTCCCACTCAATATTTTGAATTGCCGTATTTTAATTACAAAATATCCAATATTATGTAATAATAATAATAATAACAAATTATAAAACATTTTCTAATCTAAAACAGTTTTAGAATAGAATATGTATGCATGTCATGTTATGACGATTCCAGTAGGCACTTACTAACTAAGATGACATATTATATGCATGAACATATTATATAATTATCGCATAAAATATAATATGAAAAAGCAAAATAAAAACTAAATGAATTTTGGCCGAGTTCCTTTGGATATTTAAATTACAACCCATAAATAAATCAAATTACAAAAATGGTCTTGTTGTAATTTTTCTTCAGCATCCGATCCAATCTCATCGATTTGTTGATAACGCCATCCTCTTCAATATCACAATTTACAAAAATCCTATACCCCTTGGGTTTACAAATTTTTTATCTAAAAATTGAAGAAGCGATAAAACATAAAATCCAAAGGAACCATATAATTAACGACCAAAAATCATTTTTATTTACCATTCATCACATGAATTAAAAAAGAACCATTAAATCACATTTAATGCAAAGCGCCTACTACCGGAATCAATTTCAACATTAGAATCAATATAAGTTACAACGTGGCTTTGATACCAATTGTTGGTTCCGTGAACCGGAACCGGAACCGGAACCGGTATCCGCGCAGCGGAAGTGCGGTGGGCCCGGTTTCTTTTTAAATTTCAACAAAAACGTTTTAGCCGGATCGTTGTGATTATATTGATTCTAATATTTAACTATAAATAATAAGGAAGGAAATAGTTACCCTTGTAGACTTTCCGTGATTCGCTCGAATCGAGTTCCTCCACTGTAGAATCTTCGTGATTCCCTCGAACCAAGTTCTTCCACACCGAATCTCCAACACCAAAGAACCGACGAGTGGGCGTCTCGGTATTGAACAGAAAAATTCAACTCTTGAATTTCTGTACTAGTTGTGTACTCAACACTTGAGACAACTAGAAAAATATTGAGAGACTATCTCACAATATTTTTAGAGACTTAGACCTTAAAAATAATTTTTCTCTTTTGTTATCACTCTCTTGTTTAGAACTAGTGTTTCTCAAAACAAGAACTCTTCTTGTCTTGTTTTCATGAAGCTCAAAATATATGAATCAACTCAAAAATAAATATTTTCTTTTTATGCTTCTTCCATTCTCTAGAGAGAGAGAGAGAGAGCTATATATATATATTGGGTGGTGTAGTATTTTTCCACTATCATAGTACTAGGGTGGGTGGTGTAAAGAATCATAGAATAGGAGCTAGAATTCCACTATGCTTTAAATGCAATGATGAAAGAAAAAACAAAACAAAAGAAAAAAACACTAGTTGAAAAAAACAAGGGTACTTGATTTCCACCCACCCCATTCATGACTAAAAGTAACAATAACACAACCCACCCCAATTATTAAAACATATATATAATTAAATAATCAAAATATTATTTAATACATATAATTAAATAATCAAATATTATTTAATACATATAATTAAATAATCAAACATTATTTAATACATATAATTAAATAATCAAAATATTATTTTATACATATAATTAAATAATCAAACATTATTTAATACATATAATTAAATAATCAAACATTATTTAATAAATAAAATTAAATAATCAAAATATTATTTTATACATATAATTAAATAATCAAACATTATTTAATACATATAATTAAATAATCAAACATTATTTAATAAATAAAACAATACATAAACTTCTTTATGTATAGATGATTAATTCCAAATTAATCACTAAGCCTCAGTATACCTTAATGTTCAATACAGTATTATAGAGATGGTATGGGGACACATGGACCTATAATTTCAAGCTCCAATAAATCTTCAATATTTAATTAAACTCTTTAATTAAATATTAGATTTATTAATTCCAGATTTATTCCACTAAAAAACTGGAACTGTACTCTTGTTATTATAGAATTAATTACTCGAATAGGAATCGAACAGTCCATTGATATAATCATTACATATAGATCAATCCTCCATAAACAGTTCGTAATATGAGCTAGGTTCAAATCCGTTGACCTCTCAATTACGTCTTTATCCTTGAGTGCCCGTGATTCTCTAATAAACAATTATTTATGATCTTATCATAAATTGAGCGCTCTATTGTTCAAGATCCGAATCATTTACTCAAGAGAACTGTTTGTCTACTTCAATTAAGAAGGAATGGATTCCATCTTGTATATTATCATTCCCAGCTAAGTATATCATCATGTCTCTAAGATACAAGGTTTTTAGGTTTGACAATTAGAGCAAACCATACCGAGTAAGTCAAAAGACACAACTTTATAAGTAGGAGTCTATTAAATACTCAGGATTAAGATCGTTCCATATATGACCATCTGATTGATAAAAGGGAATACTTTATTTCAAGACGGAGATTATTAAAGATTCCAATTTATCGCGTCCATGTCTTGTATAATCTTATTATACAAAGTACCTTCATTCTAATGTCACCACATCAACAGTTCGGATAAAACTGTTCCATTCTTAATGGGAATGAACCATACTAGTAATTTTAATTAATTAAAGATCCCAACTTTAATTATCAATTACAGACAATTAAGATTATTATATTAAACATAATCCTCATGTATATAACAACTTATATACTATGTTTAATATTACATTTAATAATCATGGAATTTTATGTTATTAATACAATATTAATAACATTAAATGCACACAAATATGTAATAGAATGTCAATCTAATTATTAATTCAGCAAGAAGATTAACAACATATGTTCTTAGGGCATTATCCCCAACATGTTCCCCATATTACTTTTATAATTTCTTCTATAGGAAACCTGCATCCATGGTCCATATTGTTCACTGCCACCACTGCTAACAGACATACTATCTGCCGCCTGTTTAACCACCTCATCCTTTTCCACACAACCATCCTTACAAAACTCCCTGCTATGGCCTGCTCTTCCACAATTGAAGCAAATTAGTCCCAGATTTTTGTACTCAACCTTGATCGATCTGTCCTCAACAAGAATACTGCTCTTTAGAGGTTTTGTTGTGTCAATCTCTACACAAATCCTAGCAAACCTACCTCTTGCCCGAGTTTCTGTGATAGGATCAACTTTAAAAGTAGAACCCAACATCTCACCTATTCTCCACAGCAAATTCACATCAATCCACTCCATTGGTAATTTGGACAGTCTCACCCAAACCGGCATCTTAGTGATTTCCTCTTCTCCCGGAACAAAATTTGGCCTCCACCTTTGCACAACAATATACTGGTTAGTGATCACCCAGGGGCCCCCTGTCAGAACATAATTCAAGTCTTCAGGCATCTGAAATCGAATCACAAAGTAGCCATCATCCAAACCTGTTAACTGCCAATTGCCAATAAGTGACCACTTTTGCCTTAATTTCGAGATCATGAAGTTCAGCGTGTGTGGCCTACCCATAACCTTCAGAATAAGGGCATTCTCCCATGGTTTACACAGCTTCAACTTCAATTCATCAGACAATTTCATCCTTGTTCCAGTCGATTCCTCAATAAAGGATATGTCTCCATCTTCAATTGACAACTTCTCCTTGCCAGTACCAAAACCAGTCCAGGAATTCGGACTAGAAGCACCAATCAATTTCGACTTAAAGCTCACCGACGTCGGTTTGCGCAGAGACATACCTTCGTCAACCTCTTGGGACCGGGCTCTCTTGGCAGTATTTGTGCAATCTGAAGCTTTCTCTAACCCAATTTCCTCCGAAACACGTTTCGGCTGGGCGGCGAACATGAAAACATCTTCCATTCTTCGAACACAGGTGCTCAGATCGACGGCGCGTAGAGAAAAAGACGCTCAAACCCTAGATTTCCTCTGCTCGCCAAGTCACGCGCGGGGCGCGTTCAAATTCGCATCAGAACTCTTTGGGATAATTTATATTATTATAGCTGTGTGATTTATAAAAAATTCATCTTTATATATACATATTACAATACCATTTAAGAACTAAAAAAAACTATTGCACTTTAAAATAATAATAATAATAATAATTAGGATATATTCATATCTCTTATATATATATATATATAAAAATATATATATTATAATTATAGGTTGTGTTTGTTACACATCATTGGATAGGATTGGACAATTTCCAATTCGGTTCCCATGTTTGGTGTGCAGACGAGGTGGGAAAACAATCCGGTGGGGACCATCCATTGTCCAGTTGCTGTGGGATTATTTAATCCCGCCTGAGATGCTGGTCAACCCTATATATATATTTTTAATTTTTTTTTTCGTGTGGGATGCACCATTATGTTTTTATATTGTTAATTTTTTGGATGGGACCTGCCATTATATATTTTATATTATTAGTTTCTGGATGGGACCCATACTTTGTTTATTTTATATTATATTATTTATATTTAAAATATTAAATTTATTTAGTCCAATTCGTACTACACCAAATCCATCACAGTACTAATTTAGTCTAATCCGTACTGCACCAAACACATCACAGTATTCAGTCCAATTCAATCCAATCCAATCCAATCCCATAAAAATAGTCCAATCTTATCCAATCCAATCCCGTGCACCCAACACACCCATAGTGTTAGAGCATCTCCAAGCAGCTCCCTAAATCCCCTCCTTAGCTAAAATAGGGAGCCAATTTGGTTTTAGAGCACTCCAAGGGTCTCCCAAAATGGCTCCTTATTTTAGTGAGCCTTTTGGTGGCTCTCCAAATGTAGGGAGCTCCCTATCTTATCTCTCTTAGTTTTTTAATATTTTTAAACTGATTTTGTTATTAAAAAAAATGATATTAATTTTGTATTATTATTTGTTAAAAGTTTGAAGGTTTTAAATTTATTTATATTTTAAATTTAAAAAATATTAAAATATTAACGACTAGCTATAATAGAGAGTATGGTTTGAGTGACCTCATGAGAAGTTATTAGCTAAAATAGCTTTTTAGCTAAAATATCTGAAATTTAACTAAAATTTAGGGAGCATGGTTGGAGATGTTATTATGAATAATATAAAATATATTTTTTCATAATAAAAAATATGGGGTATTATTCATTTAGTCCCTATGTTTTTTTGAATTATTTGTTTTTTACTCACTTATTCATTTTTCACTGGATTGGTCCATATGTTTTCAAAAACCACTCAATTTGATCCCACTGACCAGAATTTTGATGGTCAACCATCACAGAAAATGCTAAATGACCAATTTGCCCATGGCTTAAGTTTCATTGTCTAAAATTACAATTCTACCCTTTTAAATATTAATGAAATGAAGGGGCATTTTAGTCTTTTGAACATGTGCAAAAACTAAAAACTAAAATTTTAAAAATAAAATCATTTTATATAGTAAAAAATAATTATAAAAAATCAAATAATAAAATACCCTTAATAATAATTTTTTTTTTTAAAAAAGAAAAAAATAGTGTGATGGAGATCCAGAATTCCAGATCTCCACCTGAAAATGAAAAAACAAAAAAACAAAAAAACCAAAAAGAAGAAGAAGAAGAAGGAAGAATAAAATAAAAGTGTGATGTAGTTTGTCTTCTTCGAAATCTGACGCTCTCTCTACTTCCTCTCTTCGAAATCGTTCCACACCGGCACCGATCTTTGCTCTCCACGGCGGTGCTTCTCTTTTGACTTCCAAGCCATTGTCATCCAGCCACCGTCTCTCTTTTCTGGTTTGCGCTTCTCTTTCTCTGTGTATTGCACTATTGCCTTTTCTCTGTGATATGTATCAATGATATCTTTTGAAGATAATAGATAGATTTGAGAGAGCGTGGGGCCGTGGGTTACTTATTTGTTTTTGTTTTCCATTGGTTCTTAATTGAGCTTAAGTTTTGTTTGTGTTATGTTGTGGTCTGATTTGCCTAGTATTTGCATGAAAGTTTTTTTTTTTTTTTTCCTCTTTCTCTAGGTTATTGATTATTAATTTTTTATTGTTGGGTTTTGGTGGGGTTTGTGTGGTTTGAGGTTTAATGGGTTCTTGATTGGTTGCCCAGTATTTTTGAATCTAAGTGGTTTTGTTGATTAGTTGATGTTTGAGGACTAATGCTTTTCTAATTCTGTGGTTAATTACTTTTTTAATGGGAGTTTGAAGAGTAAGGATTCAAGTTCTCCGTGTGTGCCCGTGTGTATCAGATTTGAATGGTTTTGGGGTTAACCGAAAGATATTCTGTTGTCTTTTAATTGGCTCTCAAGAAGATTATCAAAGGATTAGTTTTAGATTTAGATATTTGGTAAGATCAGAATAATCAATTTATTTGGGTGTGTTGTGGTTTCTTTGTTCTGGGATTAGTTTTTTTTTTTTTTTTTAAAGATTCTGTTTTTTTTTTTTTTTTTTTTGTGTGGTGATGTATTGCTCTGATTCTAATTCTAGTTCTGGTGGTGTTGTGGAAATACCCTTGCTTGAGATTGATGATGAAGATGTTGTTGAAGATTGATGATTTGATGATAATGATGATGAAAAAGAAGAACCGGAGAATTTTTGATAATGAACCGGGAAATTTTTTTTGAGGTGGGGAATTTTGTCAATTTAGATCTGAAGAAATTTTTTTTAAAAAAGTTTATTTTTTAAAGTAAATTAGTTTTTTAAAATAAAAGTAAATAAGAAAATTATTATTTTTTAATTAAATTTATTTATTTTTTTCTATTTATTTGTGTATCGAAACGTGGCATATCAATGTTTAAAGACGAAAATACCCTTAGAACCGTTTAATTTGACTAACAGTTGACTCATAGAAGGACAAAATTGAGTGGTTTTTAAAAACATAGGGACTAATCCGGTGAAAAATGAACAAGTGAGTAAAAATAAATATTTCAAAAAAACATAGGGACTAAATAAATAATACCCCTAAAAATATATATATATTTCATCATGTTTATACACAAGGGTATTTTTGTAATCAATTATGTATCATTCCAATTCCTTAGTTTAAGTAAACATTAGAAATGGAGTAAATTTGATTCTATTTCCGATTCCTAAATTGTTAGTAAACACTTAAATGTAATTAGGAAGTTGATTAGGCTAAGTAAACATCAACCACTTGCATTGTTTAAGAGGCGAGTGAGTCATGGTAGGAATCCATAATTATTTATAACACTCCCCCTTGGATTTCCACAACTCGTATTTTAATTGGCTAGGAAAAATCTAGTGGGACAAAACCTTCGTAAAATATATCCGATGATCTTTTGGATCTTGTGGTGTTAGATGTTCTTAAAACTATCTTGTTAAAAACCTTGTTAGGAAAAACCCAATGGGACAAAACCCGATCGAAGGGAAAAATAGTATAGTGCACATATGTCCAGGATTAATATTTTCTTCAAAACTGTGTTCACATTTATACTTTGCTAGGAAATACCCAGTTAAATAAAAACCTTTGCAAAGATATCCATTTATTTGTCGGATCAAAGTAATATTTATAATGATCTTATGGATCAAGGTAACATATATACAATAATTAGCAAGATCAAAGTAATATTTACAATGATCTTCTTGATCAAGACAACATATATATGATGATCTACTTGATTAATGTAATATTTATGATGATCGTTATGAATTAAATGATTTTTGGGCGTGCTTAGAGAATTGTCTCATTAAAAACCTTATCAGGAAAATCCAATGGGACAAAATCCTGATCAAAAGAAATAAAGAGTACGATGCACATATTCCCCAACATAAATAATATACTTCATTTGATATGCTTCCCTTGATGGGACGCTCTCCCTAATAAGAATTCCTTTGAAGCAATCTTCTAGATTGCTAAGTTGACTCATACAGATGTTTATTACATAAAATGCAATAACATCATAATGATTGGAGGGAGTATAAGTAAAGACGCATAAAGAAGTCTAAGTGCTTGACTATGTTAATGTTTTTGGTAGAATGCAACTCTTGAACATTACACGTATTACAGAGCATCGGATCTGAAGATACTGGTATTTGCGTTACAAGACTTACAATTATATACCAATGGTTGTCCTCTGAACGTTGTATGCATGAAGTACATGCAAAAAAGGTAATAACAACTCTATATGAGACCGAAGAGTATATCATGTGTTTTCTTTACGTAGTTCCCTTCCCTTTTATTTACTTAAGGGCAATATTATCAATTAAATTTTGGAGTTGACTGTATTTGATGTTGTGATGTCTAAAATATCAAATGTTGGTCATAAAATGTCATGAGCGTATAAAAGATCTAAAACTTGCATGATTTCCATTTAGGAAGAACCTGAAAGTTATATCTATTGGGATTGTTGTAACAGTTTAAATCAGTGACGGCTTTGTCTTCTCCGAAACTGCTTGAAACACTATTCTAAAAAGATGTGGTTGATTCGTCGATATTGCAAGGGGCTCCTAGCTAACAGATAATGTAGCTATCAGGTTGATGTTCCTCTGGATCATTTTCATAGTTTCCACGAGGTTGTATAACGTTCTATTGATTTTCCTCATCCTCTTCATTTACATTCATTTTTGCTTAATCTTTATTATAGTCTTTGTTTATAGGTTCTTGTTGCCACTTCTTGTATCTGAGTTTTGGTTCTTGGAACCTGTCTTTCTAATCTAAGGTTCTATCGGCATAGTAGGGAAATCTCACCCCCTAAATTTGAATCTCTAAGTAACCAACTGTCAATATTCTGATTTTGTTCAGTTACATCATGGGACAGTGATCAAGAAATAATTTTGTTGGGTTGTAAAGTTTGCAAGAGTTAATATAACTCTTTCAATGTAATCTTCTTGACTCTTGAGATCCAAAGCCTCAATTCAGTGGATTATTTCTTATAATTCCCTTATTATATTTTTCATTAGCAGGTTTCTCTAATTATTTTGCACCTGTGGAATTTAGGTTGTTACATGGGAAGCTCATTTCCATGTTTTTAATGAGAAAAGTTGCCTACAGTTGATTGTGATTTTAATCGGACCCGACAAAACTCCACACGACCTGTTGACTTGATTTTAACCCATTAAAAAAAAAACGATTGATTATTCTAGTTTTATCGGATTGGGTTGTTAAACCATCCGTTAAGACTTGTAATATAATGAGTCATTTTCGGATTAACCTTTGAGAAATTGGTAATTTGTTCTCTCTCAATCCCCAATCTCTCTCTCTCTCTCTCTCTCTCTCTCTCTCTCTCTCCCCCTAGATCTCTTACTCTCTGTTTCCCTCAACACTATTTATCTCCAAACAAAGATTGATGGTGGCTGGATTGATGGTGGCTGGATTTTTGTGATGCTTTGCCAGATCTGTCACTACCCAATCCAAAGCCATCAACAACCACACCACCAAACCCTAACGCCTCCCTTTCCCCCGAAATTCCAATCAACAGCCACGCCACCCAACGACCACCTCGAACCACACCCAGACCACAACAAAATACCTGGCCACCATCCCACTTACAACAAACGAGAGAGAGAGAGAGAGAGAGAGAGAGAGAGAGAGAGAGAGAGAACTACAGTGAGAAGGAGAGAGGAGAGAAAATGGAAGGAGAGAGAAATAATATTCCTATATAGTTTTGTTAATTAATATTTTTTAATTGAATATTATTTGTTTTGATTTATTTTTTTATTTAAATTTGAATATAGGTGTAAAATGGTATATTTGGTTAGAAATGTTAACGGTTGGATAGTTTTAGACTATTAAATTAAAAAAATATGGTAGTTTTTGGCTAAAAACGAAATTAGATGATGGTTTTTGACCAAAAACCCAAACTAGAGGGTTTTTTTTTTTTTTTTTTGTTTTTATTTATTTATTTTTATTTATTTATTATTTTATTTTATAGTATCCCTTATAAGAGCATCTCCAATGCAAACATGGCTTATGAAAAAAAGAGATGCCACGTAGGATAAACAGACATTATATTAATAATTGTGTCTCCAATGCAACTGTGCATATTAAACCTCAAGCTGACGTGGCAAAAAAAAATATTATACATTGTCAACATGACCGTCCACTTTCAGACAGTCTGTTGCACAGCTATTTTTTAGGTTGACTCAGCAAACATTTAAAACTGACATTAATTTTTTATATATTTTTGGTAAGAAAATAAAAAAAAAAATAAAACAGAAAAAAAAGATAGACACGTCATTAAAAAAATTGTGTTTTAGACGGAAGCATTGGAGACCAAATTTTAAGTTCATTGTCTATCAAGTCTATTTTTATGCCACATAGGAAACAAGTCCCTTAACATTATTGCCATGTCAACAATTATTAATATGCAAGCCACTTTTGCATTGGAGATGCTCTAAAGATCTACTTTCAACTTTTTAATAAATCTTTGATAAGATTTTAAAATAATTTATAGTTAGAAAATTGTGTTTTAAATTACTTATAAGAAGAATTCTTTCTTTTTCTGGACTTAACAATTTTTCATATATAGAATACCATATTGTAATCTCCAAGTCTTAAATATAAAATTTAAATTATTTTGATAATTTAGTGATTATTTGATTTTCAATAAACAACTGATTGAGTCCGGTTATCTATATTTTGTGTTTTTATAATTAGACTCATTTCCCGCGAGAATTTTTAACACGACACGAATTTACAGTTAAAACGAAGTATTGTTTGTAAGTGATGTCAACGAGATTAGCTATAGTTTGTCCTTTCATACAATACAGCTTCAGGTGATGAATGATGATCAGATAATTTCATAAAAATTTTGTGGAGGTAAATAAATAAATAAAAAGTAAATAATTTTTTGGGTGTCAACTAGACAAGACCGCAGTTCGATTCCAACCGTGGAATCGAACTGTAACCGTAGGCCAAAAACCAAAACTGGACTAAAACCGTAAGGCTTAAGATTCTGGTTCCGGTTCCTTAAACTAAAAAACCGGATCAGAACCTTCAGTTCCACCCATTTATATATTTATTTATAATTTTTTTTTATTTTTTTTATATATTATTTTATTTTAATTTCGACTTACCCAATCAACCTCATTTACAATTTCACATCATTATATGTCTAATATTTTTTTTTTAGTAAGTATATGATATAAAAAAAAAATCGGAACCATGGAACCGAACCACCTACTAGGCGGTTCTAGTTCGATTCCGGTTCCAGTTCCACGTCCCCCTAGAATCGGAACCGAACTGCGGTCATCTCTAGAAATGTTAGCTAGTTTCTCAATTGGTAATATTCATGTAAGTCTTAACCGAGACTAGGGATGAGTGTTTCCCCATGGGGCACTATCCCTCACGGGCCTTATTTGCCCCCAAATGGATTTTGGGGGTGGGGGCAAACTTTGCCCTCAAATGGATTTTTAGAGAGGTGGTGGCCTGGTGGGGGTATTCATCCCAAACCCAAAACCCCATTTCCCCCAAAATATTATATATATATATTATTTTATTTTTATTTATATATAAAAAATTTATTTGTATTGTATTTTGGATTAAATGTTTTATTAGTATCAAATTAAAGGTTAGAATGTCTAAATTCTAAATTTCAAATTCTTGGAATTCAGACGGGTTTTGGGTGTGGGGGAGGAGGGACCTACCCCCAAATCGGCCCCACCCCTGTCCCTCTAAATGGGTTTTAAGGGAAGTGGTGGAGGGAGGTTTGAGGAATGAGGCTGAGGGTGAGGCTGAGTGTTAGGTTTGAGAAATATCTGCTTGAAGAAAAGACAAGTACAACAACGTCATGTGGATAGTATTTCAAGTAACTTCCAGTTCATATCCTATGTTTCTAGTTTCCACCTCTCTCTCTTACGCAAACTCAGAGAGAGAAAAACACTATGGGAATGGCGTCTTTGAATATCTTATCACCATTTTCAATGTCCACTTGCCTTTTTAATTATAATAATACTCATTATTATAATGCTAATTACTCTCATAATCTTTACTATTATAGTAATGCCAAACCAAAATCTTTGCCTAATCATCATCATCATCATCATCTCTCTCTTCTCTCTACATCTCCTATGTTCTCTCCAATGTCTTCCCATCTCTCAAAATCAGGTAATTTCTGTTGATTTTCATGTCAAGTTTCAATTTTTTATATTGGGTTTTTAATTTAATTTGATTCTATTGTATGATTGTTGTTTCTTATTGTTTCAGTTAATTATATGGATTATTAGTATTATGTGAAACTGAATTCACTAATGCAAAGATAAATGCTATTCATCGATGAGTAATTTTACTTTGTTCAAATCTGGTGCGGCAACACTCTGAAAAATTCATTTAAATTGTGCAAATCTACTACAATTTAAATGAATGGATTCTGTTGATTCATCAATTACTTGGATTCTGTTGTGTTTCTTTCCTTTTTGTTGTTGTTTTTATCTTTTTTAGTGCATACATTTCAATTACTTGCATGCTCATTGTTTGTCTGGTGTTTGAGAGAATTATTGTTATTGAATACTAGCTATTTTTATTTTTTCATTTTTCATATTCAGGCATTGTTACTTCAGGAAGTTCATGTTCATGGATGCAAGACAATTCAATGCATCAAATTCAAAATGCTTCGGCTGGCAATTCATTTTCATGTTCAGCCCTTCCCACAAAACCTGCTCAAGTTTCATCGGTTCAGGACCTTTTCGAATTCATATGCTCCGGCCCTCTCCTAGGAAAATTGAGTCTGACCCCAGAGAGGATTGCCGATTCCATTGACAAATGGATAGCGTATAACTCTTATTTGTGTCGATTGTTTCAGCTTAATGAACTATATCTTACTGTCCCACAGAAGGCTAGGTTTTATCACTACTACATTCCTGTTTTCATTTGGTGCGAAGATCAAATTTCGCAGCACATGTCCGAGTTTAAGGATGGAGAAGATATACCTCCATTGATGGTATGTGCGTGTGCTGTTTTCCTATTCTCATCTCAGTAACTGTACTCTTGGTGGTAAAGACTTTCAGAGTTGTATTGTATTGATATTGCGATCAAATTGACAATTGTGATTAAGGTTTTGATTGGTTCAGTGGTCGCTGCAATGAAAGCAGATTACTAACTTTTGGAATTTGCAGTGCTGACATTTTCGTGGCTATCATGCAGATTGGATTTAGTGCACCACAAGGTTGTGGAAAGACAACACTTGTCTTTGCTCTCGACTATCTTTTCCAAAAAACTGGCAGGTAGCTTGAAGAGCTATGGAGACTTACTAGGAGTAGTTCGTGTGTGAGTTATTCAGTTGTAGATTAAAATTTTGGAAATGGGGAGAAACGGAAATTGATTGCAAGAGTTCATTTTGCAGGAAGTCTGCAACTATATCCATAGATGATTTTTATTTGACGGCTGAGGGTCAGGTAATAATACTTCAGGAGATTTTGGTGCTTGGTTCTTTTTCTCTGTCAATGTGATATCATTTCTTGACCCAAATTTATGTTAAATGTAGGCCAAGTTGAGAGAAGCAAATCCGGGAAATGCACTTTTAGAGGTAGATCATGTCTATTTTGCCTAATAGTACTAGAGTTGTTTACGTCTCACCAAATAACTCGAATTCTGTTTCTCTATATTTCAGTTGCGTGGAAATGCCGGGAGCCATGATCTTCAATTATCTGTTGAAACAATGACAGCTCTAAGCAAGTTGAACAAAGAAGGTGAGGTTTCTTTTCCAAGTCATATACTTTTAGCACATGACGCTTCTCTACCGTTGTGATTGGTTTTGTTGGAAATATACAGGTTTGAAGATGAAACTACCTCGATATGATAAAGTAAGCACCCAATTTTCGCCGTTTCTTGTTAGCATATCTTTGGTTTGTTTTCAAGTTGCTTATGATAATTTGTCGTCTTGTGCAGTCTGCATATAATGGGAGGGGTGATAGAGCTGATCCTTCAACGTGGCCAGAAGTTGAAGGGCCATTAACGGTAACAGAAACTTCAATTATCATATGAATTTTGAACTCAATTTTGAAGTATGTTGAAATATTTTTTAAAGGATAATAGAAGAAACTTGATCTGTGGACCATTACCGATTTGTTGGAGTTGCATTTAAATGTCGTATTTCTATCTCTATTCTAACTTCCTTTATATGTTTCTACTGGATTTTTTGATATTTGTTTTGGGTGATCATATAGGTTGTTTTATTCGAAGGTTGGATGCTTGGTTTCAAACCTCTTCCGATGGAAGTTGTTAAATCCGTCGACCCACAGGTTAGGACTCTGAACGTATATCTGGCCACTTATTCAAGTTAAGAGTGCAGAATCCTTATTCCGAAAGGAAAGATCATACTGATGTTTGATTTTACAGCTAGAAACAGTAAATAAAAATCTCGAAGCTTATTACGATGCTTGGTACAAGTTCATAAAGACATGGATTGTCATCAAAATTAAGGACCCGAGTTGTGTTTACGAGTGGCGTTTGCAGGTCAGCTCTTAAAACTTGTACACTACCACAGCCAATTATCACTTGCTTGAGAAATATGTCCTTTGTGTAATTCGCATTTCGGGTTTTTTTTTTTTTTTTTTTTTTTTTTTTTTTTACAGGCAGAGATTGCCATGAGGGAGAATGGCAAACCTGGAATGTCTGATGAAGAGGTAGGCTTCATGTTTGTTTAGGTAATCTCATATTTTACATAATTCAGGTTCTTATACCTGAAAATCGAATTTTCTGCTGGATATATTCCAGGTGAAAGATTTCGTTTCACGGTACCTTCCTGCATACAATGCCTACCTTCCAACCCTGTACTCGGAAGGACCGAGTGGTTCGGATCCAGAGCATCTCCTCCTTATTGAAATTGATGAAGGGAGGAATCCATTTTAGGTAACTAGGTGACAACTTTAAGATTTCTGTGAAAGCCAAATTTTGGTTCCTCTAGGTAAGATGTGATTTTTGCAGAATCATATACTTTTGCAAAGTAAAATGCAAGTGTAAATTAATGTATTATAGATATGTTTAATTGTAAAAGAAACATTTATTTTCATTCTAGGGTGATTATGGTTGTGGGTTGTGATCATCAATTAAGCAAATGTGAGAAGAGCATTTCTGCGTTGTGTTCAAGAAATCTGTATCAAGGACTTGCTGTGTAAGTATGTGGGTTACCTGGCTACAAGTTTTTGGTTTAACAGGTCGGCTGTCAAGGCCAAGGCCAAGGCCGCCAAACCTATCTAAAAAAATATTCACAAGGGTTTTTGGCTTGTAGACTATCAATATGACGGACAGGGTGGGATTGTATGGAAATTGGTGAAGCCCGCTACATGTACAGGCCGACCTGACTTTTTTGACACCTCTACCTATAAATGGACATGTAAATTGGTCGGGCCAGTCTGGATCGGCCTAACACTGTACAATTCAGTACAAGTACAACACGATATGGCATGAAGTGCCAAAGCACGCCCAATTCATGTAGCTTGTTGGGCTGATTTATGTAGTCCATTGGGCTGGCACGGCACGACACATAAAAATCACGACCCGAATATGGTTCAAATGGACATGACACGAATGTGGCTTGAATGGATTTACTCATTTTCTTAAGTAAAAAACTTAACAATTGTTTTTAATTACAAATTATATATTCAATTCATTAATTGTCTAGTGATTGAAATATGACAAAACGAGGTTGGTCCAGTGGTATGTCTTTCACACTTATATCATAAGGTTGTGGGTTCGAGTCTCCCTCCTCCTCAAACCCCGAATTATCGTAGTATTTCATAAAAAAAATAAAATAATAAATAAATAAACATATTACCAAAAAGTGTTTTCAAAAAAAAAAAAAAAAAAAAAAAATTCTACTGATATTTGGAAGCATTATTTATAACGAGGAAATCACACCTAAAAACATAATTACTAAAGAAAAATATTAACTTGCTCACTACGGGGTCGTTTGTTTTTTTGTCTGAAAACTGAATAGTCCTGAATTTTACTGAAGACTGAATAGTGACTGAAACCTGAATCTGAATGACATGTTTGTTTTTATTTTCCTCACATCTGAATGTACTGTCAACATGTTTGTTTTTTACAAATAAAATTGTCTGAAAAGAAGTAATTTTACATATATACCCATGTTAAACAATTATACATATAATATTGAATAAAAACAATCCAAAAATAATAATTATGTATGAACACATATGATCATGATTTTTTTCTTTGATTACAAACAAACTTTATTTTTACTAAGAAATGAAAAGGTTTTTTTTTTTTAAAAAATAAAATAGATAAAAGGGGAGCAAGAAAACTTACATAAAACTCTCTAAAATATATATATATATATATATAAATACATCACCCTAATATCATAATAAAGTATCGATATTAAATACTAATATGAGATGTGATTAGGGTTCTTTTTTATTTTTAAAATTATTTAAAATAAGCAATATATTAAAATAAAGATTTCTATATAATATATAATTATGATGAAATTGAAAATATGTTATATATGGAAGATAGTATCGGAAGAAAAGATTTTAGATTGCATTTAATGCAATTCAGTGATTTACAATTAAGTGAAAAGTCAGGATTTTTTACTTTTTATTTTAAGTTGTTTTTTGGTATTTTTAAGTTGTTTGACCACTTAAAAAAACAAACAAAACAA
Source organism: Acer campestre (assembly GCA_954870605.1). Classification (NCBI taxonomy): domain Eukaryota; kingdom Viridiplantae; phylum Streptophyta; class Magnoliopsida; order Sapindales; family Sapindaceae; genus Acer; species Acer campestre. The sequence goes on from OX940799.1 coordinate 47,952,659, forward strand.
CTTAATAATTATGATTCAGACCCATTAAGTCTTAAGTGGAAAAAACAAACGACCCCGCATGCGAAGATTAAGTTGGATTTGTACCCATTTTATCCAAATAAACCAAAAATTGAGAAATATTAATTGATTAATCGTCAATAAATATTTACTAATTAATCAATTAATATTTACTATTACTTTGTAGTTATTTATTTATTTATTATTATTTTATTTATTGAAATATATATATGTTTGAGATATACTATACGTATGTACACACACTAAATATAATTATTTGTTTCAAAAACAAAAGAAAAAATTGATTTAAAAAAAATATCTAAAATAAATTAAGTTATCTCTTTATTTACTAAAATGTCACTCATTGGATGAAATAGCCGTTAGTGTAATAGTGTTTGTCAAAAATGGTCATTTTGAAACCAATTCCCTATCCGGTGACCATTTTGATAGTGGTGACATAAGTTGATGACCACTAAGGTAATTACCTTTAGTTTATATGTACGTACAACATCTTAAATTGGTTTCATTTTTCAAGAATAACGACTCTGTTAACGTACAAAAAGGAGAACACTGATTTTTGTTATGCAGAGTTTTGGCAGTCAATTGTGCTATACCACCTTTGAACTTCAAGCTGTACACGTAACGGCATGGCACGGCACGGCAAGTAAAAAATACTACCCAAATGTGGTTCAATGAGCACGACTCGAATGTGGCTTGAACGAGCTATAACTTTCCATAATCTTTGTCTATCTATATGTTATCAACATGTCCCTACATTATAACAAAAATCTTCTTCAACTTCTTGGCCATCTTCCAACCTACCTCTCATAGGCATTTTGGCGATTTGGATAGAATAGGAAAAAGTTTACAAATTGTTGGGTAAATTATAAGTCCTATATTTCACTGGGCATTTATAACAATATCCAACAATAGAGTAGAGTTGGGAGGCGAGAGAAAAAGATTTGGTACATGGGCACTTCTTTTTAATAAATCTTATACCAATCAATTAAGTTAAGGTCTACCAGGGTTTAGTGAGATCCATCGCTATAAGTATGGTTTGAAATGCAACTCATATTATATATAGAGGTAAGAGTCTCCGAGTCTCTCATACTTTATGATTTAATGAACAAATGTGAGAGTTAAACCAGTATAATCACATCAATATTGAAGGAGAAGGTGAAGTGTCCAACTATTATGCTGGTATATGGGTACTTTGAGCGTCCGAGAATGTGTAATACAATTCGATTAAAAATAACACATGTTCTCAACCTTGTATCCTAATTTTGTATCCCAATCAACTTTTATTCAAAAACTCTTTCAGAGTTTCAGTAAAAACATTCAAAGATCTCTTATTAACCTAGAAAAATAGGTCATGTTGTCATGGCCGTTTACATCATTAATAAAAAAAAAATTAGTTAGATATCAAAACATAACTCCACTACCAAAAAAAAAAAAAAAAAAACATTCATTATTAAAGATTCAACAGTACGGATTTTCAGTTCTAAACAATCGACAAGAAAAAAATTGAAGAAACTAGAACGAATACATACTTAAAACTTATGATCAATCAAAAACGTCCTTAGCAAAAGCTTCCGTGATCGTCAGTCCTTCATAAATTCAAGAATTTCACCTCAGACTATGAAATAAGAAGGATGACCAACTAGTCATTGATCATCAATACTTCAATCTTGAAAGCTAACAAAATACATACAATCAATCAAGCCACACCAATTTACATACAGTGATGAAACATCTGACTAATTACAAAATTATTTGCTGATATAGTTTGCACATAAAATACAAGATTCATATACCCACTGGTTCACCACCATGAAACATAAATCGTTCAATTAAGTGGATTGGTCGTCACCTCAGCAACAGCAGAGACTATCGACGCAGCACTCGCATGACTCATAGCAGCAAAAGCAGCAGCACAGTGTAAACAAACTGTGTATATGTGTATATATATATATATATATATATATCAAACAAAGAAATCAAACTTTGTATGTGATTCAAGAGATAACAAAAAAAAATCAAGAAAGCTAGGAAAATAATATAGGAGCTAGAGTAAAAGAATGAATACAAACCATGCATAGAGGCAACCTTTCTCGTCGTGACGTTTCTTGACATGACCATAGTATGACATGTCTTGTCCTGGAGGAGCATCCATATTGATAATTTTCTTATCTGTAATGATCTGCTTGATAATACTAGTAGTACTTAGTTGCTTTGCAGGCAATAAAATTTATAGAGAGGAAGAGATAGCTTTTGAAAAGTTTAATTGAAGGGTTCCTTTCATCATTTTTCTTTTCCTTTAATTTCTTTCTAAATGTCTATCTGTCTCTATTTATTGTGGTGGTTAGTGGATCAAAGTGAAAATTTATTAGACTAATGAGTGAATGCATGTGCATTTGAATATAACTATCTTTCACAATAGTATATTCTGTAAAAGAATCTATTTCAGAAAACACTTCTTTCAAGTGCTATATATTTTGATCAGAAAAAGTATATATCAAGTATTTCTTCGAACGGTGAAGTTATCGATCAGTCCCGAAGAAGACCAAGATATTAATGCTCCAAATTCTGCTCATGAGCAGGTAGATCTCTTTCTACAACTAAGAAATTGATTTATTTCGTAAACGGAAATAATTTGATTCTTGTGCTGGTAAAATCGAAAAGGAAAGTGAAACCGATCATTTTTATGATTTTAGCTACGATTATTGTAAAGCCTCAATTGATTAAGGTAAGAAATTCCAAGAATGTTCAATAAAGTTGATGGCAAAAAAAAAGTTTTTAACTGTTTGAAAACATTTGAATATGATGATTGATTAAAAGCAGTCCCCAAACACATGTACAAAAACAGACAAGCTTATCCTCATCTCTCAATAGAGAGCAATCAGTGACAGTCTAGCTAATAGAAACACTAGGAGAATTGAGAACCAGGCAACCAGCTATGCCACATGGAGGCTTTTAATGTACCATTGTAATGTGACTATCAAAGATTTATTTGCTGGGAACATTGACATGGACATATACGAGAGTGGCTTATGTACTTACAATTAATACGAGTCTTGACTTCATGAGATAATCAAATTATGAATCCAAACATTCAGTACATCTGGGCTTAACAAACATTTCGGCTCTGTAAGCATATGACACAATTTTTTTTACAAATATACAGAATTTCCTTACGATGGCTTATATATGCTGTTGTTGATCACAATTACGGTGTTTAAATACTATATTATTGGGTCATTTCCTATCGGTTTAAACTTTTGAATCTGTTAGTTACTAATATGGTATCGAAGTTTGGTTTGATCCATGAGTTTTGGGTTTGAATCCCTCCACATACATTTGTTTCTGTATTTTTTCTGCAACAAGCACATCCATTTAGCTCATGAGAGGAAGTATGTTAGAGTGCTAGCTTGAAAACTATTATTGATCTCTTTTTCTATATGCTTATGTTTTTTGTTTGTTTATGTATTTATTTTGTGATATGCATTTATAACAAGTCCGCAGGGCCAGCCCATAGCCCAATCTATTTCCTCTTTGTTTTTTGTTTTTTGTTAAACAAGAGTGACGATATTTGCATCCTTCTAAAACCGTATATATACCTCAAATTATATATTTTTAAAATTCCAATATCATCCTTATATTAACTATTTTTTTCAAGGGGAGAAAACCCCAACTGTATTTAGATCGCAATCCATAAGAATGAGACTTTGAACAAAACAATGGAAAATTTTCACCTAAATCTTGTTCACTTTTTCAAAATTTTACTATTTGAATTAAATTAAATTAAAAGACAAAAAATAACAAACAAAAACTCAGACCGTTCTCCTAAGCTATAAAAGATGGGTGATCATTTGGATTTGGACACTCTGGTAGTTTGGCTCATGCACTTTTCTTATAGAGGGAGCTTGGAGCAAAACTGTTTTGTGGTATCTATTCATAATGGAAAAGGTGAAAAACTAGATTGATGAAGGATATTTTGGAAGAGGTAACAAATTATCTACAGGAATGTCATAATGCCCAGGAAACTATTAATGTCAAATAAAGAGTTTAAAGCTAAAGAGATTGCAGATTAAGTTGGAATCCCCCTCCAAAGTCCTAAGGATTTGAAACTTAACATTGATCCATGCAGCTGTTAAAAGGAATTTCTCTCATATTGGTGAACGTGTTCCTCTATGGATTATCAGATTTGGCTTGATGAAAAGTTAGTTTTATTCTTAATGAAGCTTATGTTTATTTCAATATATATAATTAAAATTAGAAGGAAGGACATATTAGGTAACGTATGGGGTGTGTTTATAAGATATAATCATTTAAAAAAAAAAAAAAATTAATGGGGTGTACGTACAAAAAGGGGTGTACATACGATTTTCCGAGGGTGTAAACATTGTCACTCTTTGAGCAATCTTGGTTTTTTTTGTTGGTTTTGTGAAATCAGAGCCCAATATTTCTAAGTTCAAAAAGGGCCCACTGTTTCTCCTTTTTTTTTTTTTCCCTTCAAAGTGAGACCCAATTGAATAAATCAATTCAACAAAAACAAATTACCCATTCAATTTAAAGTCAGTGCCAATTGGTTTTTTGTTTTAATTTTTGTGGATTACATTTTGTTTAGTAAATGAAAAATTATTTATTTAATTTTTTTTATGTTAATGATAATAATTTTTTTATGGGACCCCGATTTTTGTTAATATCATTGAATAGATCAGGCCCTGAAATGTCTGAAAACAGCCCCACAAGTCCGTTCATATGGCATGTGATGCAAAAAGGTCTAGTTCACACTAACCCTACAAGGGAATCAATCCGATGTGGGGTTGTGTGATTGCTACTTCAAAAATTTTTATTTCCTCCAAATTCTAATGGAAGAGAAAAAAAGTTATGATGAAGTTTTGATTTTCTAGGGAAAAATATAAATGCTTCACTTTCTGATAACATTTCACTTTCCTTCAACAACCGCACAATTCATGCAAAATTTCAAGTTTTTGTTCAAGGACCACAATGACAATTGATGCAGCTAGCATTTTGAGATGATCTTAATTAAAGAAACTTAATTTAAGTCAAACATATATTACAAAGTGGGCATGTCATCGTATTGAAGTGGCCACCTTAACACAAATATTTGGTAATTGCTGGCTGTTAAATTACAATTTATTCCAATTTTTTTTGCTCACCACGGATGATTCCAATCAATTAATTCATAGTTTCATCAATGGTATATGTTTACCCAACTTCTTGTAGCCAAGTTCATAGCCGTAACTAAATACTCAAATCTAAAGAGTTTTTACTCCCATGGGTTTACCTAAACCTAAACTGTTAGATGGACGAGTTTGGGGTTTGGACAAATGACTCCCAAGTTAACGGCTTGAATCCTACCAATGATAAAAAAACTTTAAAAAAAGTAAAATGGTAAAAATGTTTCGAAATAATACCTGGTCTAGATATATGTGGGTGGATAGATATCATTAAAAAAAAATTCAAAAAGAGTTTTTGTTTTGTTTTTGAAAAGCCCAAATTTTAGAGTAGTTGCACAGCACTTTCTCAAAAAGTACATTTGATTGAAAGTGCTTTTTGAAAAAATGACGATATCTACGCCCCTTAAAAATCATATGTACACCTCAAATTAGTATGTTTTTAAAAATCTAATAATACATACTCCTGAGTAAAATCACTAAGATGACTAATTGTTTGTTAGTACACCCACCAATAATTATTAATTAATTTCCTATTTTAATCTTTTCTATTTTTTTTTCCTATTAATGGTTTGATATTAACATATATCATAAAAACTCTTCCCATTTTAATGAACCCTATATTCTCTTTTAAATATATTTTCAATCTCTTTTAAGGAAATACAAATTGATTGCTAAGTATGGAAAATGAATCAAAATCATGAGACAAATTATTTTTTATTAGAAGAACAAAATCATTATGTATATAAACAGATTTTAAATTAACTATATTATCTACATTTTTTTTTTATTTCTTTCAAACACACTTTAGACTTTTATTTATTTATTTATCAATATTATATGTTCTTTCTTGCTAAAAAAATATATTATATGTTCTTCAATTTCATCACTATTTTTTTTTTTTTTTGAAATATCATTTAACACTTATCTACTTCCACATCAATTAGGACATGACACAAGTCTTGCATTCCTATGACTCTCTCAAACAGAAAGTGGTTATCCAATTTATATAAATTTTTTTTTTCTGAAAATGGATTTTTAACGAAAAATGGAGTTTGATTTGGAAAAAACCAAGAAGAGAAAAGAAGTAGGGAAGAGAAAAATAGTAAGAGAATTAAAGGTGACAATAAAATTAGAAATAATAATAAAGTTGATTAAATAACATAATAATAATCATAGGTGGTGTGTACTTACAAAAATACAATACAGTATAATTAAAGAAAATGTATTTTTGGCATGAAATGAGGTTTATTTACAAATTAGAGATTTTTTTAAAATTTTGATAGGTGTGATTACGAAAGGGATGTAGATACGGTTTTTGAGGGGTGCCATTATCGCGACTCTTTTTGAAATTGGCTAAGGTCATCATATTTAATTAACTCATGAAAAATAGACAATTGAAGAGCCTGAAAATCTCCAGTTGAATTTTTCGTAAGTCGATGGGCACTAACAATGGTAGAGCGAAAAATAGTTGGTTATGCGCTACGATATCTTGTAAAAAATAAGAAGATAGAACGGAGCAAAAGGCGGGGAGTGTCCCATTGGAGACTCTCCGATGCTAAAGTTAGACAATTTATCAATAAATAAAATAATTTCAAATCAACAATTAAACTGAATTAAATCTAAATTGAATAAATTCTAAATCAAACCATAAACGAAGTTGTTGAATCCTGGGTGGTGTCGTTTAGAGAGCCTTATGTTCGCTTGGGCTGAGCGTTTTAGCAAATTAAATTGCTAGGAGGAAACGAGGTAAGACTGTTGTCAAACGAGTTTTATATGATGTAGAAAATATGGATGTTAGTCGAATAGTCTTCAAGAACAAGGGTGTTTGTTGTGGATCAGTTGACAAACTGAACAAGTTGAACCAAAATAATAAACAAATTGAGTGGGCTTTATTTGTCCTATTGCTTTTCTATTTTTATGTGAGTGGGAGAGCAAATCTTGTCCCTCTTTTTTTTTTCTTCCTTTTGCAAATGACAAGGTGCCTCTATTTTTTTTGGTTTACACCGTCCGGTTTTCGGGTGGGGCGGATCCACCATACGGTGCAATCAGTCCAAACCATATCCCGACTAATTCTGACTCGCACCGGGTCGGCCCACTAAGGGGTGAAGTGCTCCCAACATGTGCAGCTCTGTTCAGAAGGGGGGTTGAACCCACGACCTTACTTAAAGGATGAGAGTGCCTCTATTTATAGTAAATGTGAGATTGTCTTTCACAAAGAGATCATGTGATCCCACTTATCTTGGTCAAGATATGTGAATATCTTTGAATTTGTTGATAGTTGAGCAACATCACAGACTTAGTCTACACACAGACTTGGTCTTTATAGACTTAGCCAAGGTTTGCACTTGCTCTTGGGCATACGATTGGGTTTGATTCATATAAAGTATTTGGATTTGTTAGCAATTCAGATTAATAAAAGCTTGGTTACTATTTGAGATGTGCTATTTTTGGCTACCACAACAATAATGGTGTGAATTTAGTAAAACTTCTCTTTGGACAATCTGGATTTTAACTGGCCCAAATAAAATTTCCTTTATTTCTTTTTATTGTACAAAAATTTATTAGTGATTGATGAATAAATATAGAATTAAATCAAAACAATAGCATAAATATTTCATTAATGTATCATTACATATAAATGGTGTGGCTTTAATTTTTTTTTATTTTTTTTTTTTCATGAGCAGTCTTCATAAAAGGCCAGTAGTTTTGTTTTTGTTTTTTTTTTTTTGCAATATTAATTTTATAAAAGAAGGAAATGGTTTTTTAGTAAAAAAAACATTTATTTTATAATTTGAGACATTGGAGAGGAATTAAAAGAATACAAGAAGTAGGTCTTCAAGAATTTAGGTAACGATATTCTTGATGATGAATTTGAAAATCTTGAGAGCGTGATGCCTATTTGCAAGATTCTATTCAACTGAAGAAAACTTGATGAAATCAATGTAGATCGATTAATTTGAAGGAAACAAGTTAAACAAACTAATGAATGTATTCAATTTTTAGAGTTTGGTTTCAATGAGAAATATTTTTATTTTTTTATTTTTAATAATGAGTAATTTGAATGTATAATGTGACTTAAATAGCAATCCTAGTTAACTATAAAGCCGATTTTTTTAATAAAAAAAAAATAAATATACAATTTACAACTAGGGATGACAAAATAACCCGTGGGTACGGAGCTACTCGGGGACCTGTACTTATGGGGTGGGTATGGGTTTTAATTTGGTAGGGATAGGGCGGGGATGAGAATATATAGTAAAACCCGCAATGGGTATGAGACCAGAATGGGTTTTATAATCTCCTCCCCGTCCTGCTCCGTTTAAAATATAATCTTTTATTATTATTATTATTTTGTATTTTTTTTCTTTTAATGTTATGTTTAAAAATTATTGAATTTATTTGTTTAGTTTTGAGATTTATCTTTAATTTTAATGTTTATGAGATGAATTTCAATAATTTGTTGGAATTTTTTATATATTATATCATATTCATTGGATTATATATTTATTGTTTTAATAAATAATTTTAATAAATAGGTTAAATGGGTTGGGACATGAAAAACATATCCCACCCCGCTTCATATATTGTGGGGTTTTATTTAGTAATGAGGTTTCAAAAAATAAATGAGGCATAAAGCAGGGAGGGCCACCTTGCCCTAAACCCATTTCATTGCCATCCCTAGATACAACCATGTTGAGAAGGTACAGATTATGCATACAAGTTACAACGAAATTAGAATTATTATTTTTGTTTTTTTGATGGGGTTAATTAGAATTATTCTATTGAAAGCTTTACAACAAAAGGCATATATGAGTTTGTAGGTCATAATCATTTCGGCCCATATAAAATCATCAATCCACTCTCCAAAGTCTAAACTTTTACTGTGGATAACTATCTTAGAGCATCTCTCATGCTAATATGCATTTTAGAAATTTCTAATTATTGTGAAAAGTTGACGTGGAAGCACATGCCTAATATAGGCCTACAAACAAATAATGTAACATAGAAAAATAAGATGAAGAGAATCCAATCACACAACACAAGCTTTTATGTGGAAATCCAAAACAGGAAAAAACCATGGCCATTAAAAGCTTTGTCGGTTTCGTACTTTTTCAGATTTAGATTTTTTTGGATCCATACAAACCTGAACATACTTTTATGGGCATATTGCCACCCGAAGATTTACCTAATCGAAAATCAAAACATCCATTTTCTCTATTCTAGAAAAATATTATTAAAAAAAAAAAGTTAAAATGCTTAAAAAACAGTTGTTTTTATTTTTTTTATTTTTTATTTTATTTTTAAGTTCTTAAAAAAAGTTAAAAAAATTTTAAAAATTAAAATATGTAGTCAATGAATCTCCATCAACGGTTGAGATCCAATCCACTGTTGATTGATATTTTAAAAAAAAAATTATTATTTTTTTAATTTAGTTGCCATGTGTTATTATATAAAAGACCGAAATAACCCTAGTTCCGTAAAGTTTGACTAACGGAAAGACTAAAGTGACATACCTTAGAAAAATTATAAACTAAAGTTGCTAATATGATAAATAGGTTTAAAAATAGGACATTTTGCTAGTAAGTTAGGACTTTAGTGAAATTTCCCCTTCATATAATAATAATAAAAAAAGCAAAATTGTGGGGGAGAAAAAGCCCAGAAACATGAACATGTATTACAGGACTAAAATGCAAGCAATGATAATTACAGGCACTGTTCTCTTATTTCTCTCATTCTACATCTACTCAAAACTCCACCACCAAAACAAGTGGCACCATCAATTAATTCAAAAATAAACCAAAAGCCTCTCTCTATACATCAACTTTCACTCCTTAATTCACAACAAAGGCCTTCTTCTTCAACCTGTGCTTGAGTTCTTGGTTGGTGTTCTTGGAGCTGCTGCACCAACAAAAAAAAAAGATTTATTAACGTGTGTTCTAAGGACACATGTATTACGGATTTTTTTTTATTTTTTTTTTTCTTAACGTATGTTTTTTTGCATAAAGAAGATCCGTAGTTTTAATCTTGATGAGAGGAGAGGAAGATTAAATCGAAAATACCTAGTCCAATTGCCTCAGAGCTTTTCATCAACCTTAGTCGCTTGCATGATTCGACAAACATCCTGAAAACAGAGAAAACAAAAACATTAATTAATATTAAGCCAAAGAAAAAAGTAATTAAGCTAATTCAATCCCTTCAAAGGAGTTTGTTGATCAAATTATCAAAACTTACTTCCATGGAACATCTCCAATTAGCATCCAATCACCATCCTTGTCCTCATAAGTTGGTACATATTCCACTCCATTCACTTGATCCATAATCTTTCCCTCGTTCAAATAATTTCCTAGAAAAATAAAATAAAAAATCAACCCATTAATATAATTCATTATGCATATAATTAAGCGCGTACATATTCAGGATTTATCACGATTCAATCGAAAATAAAGCTCGAATGTCCTAAACAACCCGTTAATATAATTTATTATGCATATAATTAAGCGTGTGCTTATTCAGGATTTATCACGATTCGATCGAAAATAAAGCTCGAATGTCCTAAACAACCCATTAATATAATTTATTATGCATATAATTAAGCATGTAATTATTCAGGATTTATCACGATTCTATCGAAAATAAAGATTGTGAAAATAAAGATTGTAAAAATAATACATAGATGGAATAGAGTACTCACGAATCGTAAAGCATGAGAACATGTCCTCAAGAGCACTCAAGAGCTGCTGATAAGTGTTGTACATTTCTAGATCAACCTTTCTTAAATAAGGAGCTCCGTCCACCGCCACCTTTACGTACTTGCAGCTCTTCATCGCATTCTTCCTGGATGCTCTCACCGGCGGCCACCCCACCACTTGTTCCCTGAAATCATCACAACGACAAAGGTTAAAAAAAAAAAAAAAAAATGAATCGTCAAACCAACAAAACAGTGCAAATCATTCTGCACCACCAAGTGATTGTGAAAATGCCTGAATGAGAAGCAAAAATATGTATATCTTTTCAAAATATCTTACTTGGCCGCCGGAGGTTTAGCTGAATCTAATACATCATTTTCGCCGCTGCAACGTTTATCACCACCACCGCCACCGCCACCACTCGATGAGCTGCCAAGGTTTAGATCAACGGTCTCTGAGAATCCACGTTTCACGCCGGATTTACTCCCGCGACACTCGACGCCGGGTAACCCCAACGTCAACCTTGTCTCCTCAAAGTTCAAACTACCCACTTCGGAATCCGGCGACTGGTTCAAATTTTCCGGCAACATGATCTTCTCGGCAGTTTGTCGTTTAAGTCTTCGAAGTTATATTTATTCAAAAGAAAAGGCAGTAGCACAGAGCCACAGACACACGCAATAATGTGACAGACTCGTGGGTGTCTGTGACGCCCTATATAAAGGGAAATAAAGTGACCGGCGAAATGATGAAACCATTCCTGTTTCGACACGTGTTGTGAATTAACGGCTACGATTGTCCTTTTAGGTGACTGTCTAGATTGAAGCGTGTGATTTTGAGTGCCGTAAAGATTGGACCCACAAGGCGGTCGTTTTCGTCACTATGAGGGTCGTTTTTAATTTTTTAATTTTTTAATTTTTTTTATTGCTTTGAAGTTTGATGGGGGCATTGTCGACTGTCGTGTGCAACATTTAAGCCAGCAATAGATTTTTGTGGACCCCAAGATCATAACAGAATCAACGGTTAAATATTTTTACCATCCAATTATGTTTTTTTAGCTTTACTGTTATATATATATATTTTGTGAAGTATTACAAGAATTGTCGGGACTTTCGAGATCAAACAATACATTGTGCGGTTTGTATATCCACTCCCACAATTCAAGAAGAAAACTCCTTACACATACTAGTAAAATATATATGGTGGGATTTGATCCCCTTACCACTTGTAAGGAAGGGAGATACACTATTAACTTTGTTAAAAGACGATGTGCAGCTTTACTGTTATATTTATATATATATTTTTTAATATTTATTAATATGATATCAGTTTATTTATTTATTTATTTATTTTTTAAGCTTTCATATGGTGATTTCGATTTGAATTAAAGACCGATCTCTTATACTACAATGTAAAAAACCCAACTAGATAGACAAAGATTATCCAACATCATTAATTTGATTAACAAGTTAATATATTTGTTGGCTTTATAGAGGGCCAGCGATCACCCTCTAAATTATAAATATTTAAAATAAAATATTTAATGTTTATTCTATATTTATCAATTGGTTTTTATAAATATATGACGAACTTTATTTCAAAATTTCATGCTTAAACTTACTTAAGTGGAAAAAATCTAATTAAAGATATGTTACCCCTTAATATTATCTAACAATATTATAATTAAACCAACTTGATGATGATCTAACAATATGTTTATATTAGTTTGAATAGATCTTAGAGAAGTTTTGTATAGAGTATGTGACAATCTATTTTGTAATGTTACGATATAGACCTTTATGTCTCACCAAATTTTGATTCAATTCATATTTGATTAGTGTTAAAAAAATAAAAAAAAAAATTCTTAAAAAGGAAAAGAAAATATCTATGATAATTTTTTTTTTTTGTATGACACTTTGACGTATCGATTCGAATCTAAAACATTATCAAGTTAAATGAGTATTTTTTACCGATAATGTTGAGTGAGTACTTTTTACCACGTTACAACAAACGTTAGTTATGATATCATAACTCATAAGTCATAAAAGGGTTAGGATAATTACGATGGAGGACTTTAGTGTGAGGAGTCAAGTTTATAATCATTTTGCATTTGTTAAAAAAAAATATTTTTCAAAAAAAATAAATAAATAATGGGGGTCTAAAATCTAAATTGAATTCTATTTAGTGGACCCCACAATGATACGTGTGATCTATAGGTGGCAGACACTGAATCAAAGACCCCCCCCAAAAATGAGTTCGTGTGTATGTAGAAGGCTGTAGGAAAATAAGGGTAGGGACCCACACGTGTTGGTCTCTGAAAGTAGAGAGTAAACCAAGTCAACTTTACTCGAACGATTTAATTGGTGGGTCCCAATCCCCACCGCAGACCATGTGATAATGTTTTCTTGTCGGTCCTCCTATGTCTCTTTTCCTTTTTCTTGTCTGTTTTTTCTTTCCTACCCGTTTGTTTTAAGATTTTTTGGGTTGTCTACCACCGACAGCTGTCCGTCTCCATCATCGGTCTTCAGGATCATATCTCTGCTCATGACTCAGATCAGACGGACATAAATAACTTATATGACAGTTTCGATTTAAAATCTCACTTTGAAAATTAATAATACGACAATGCTTGAGTACTGATCAGGGTGCTGACCACACTATTCATTGCTTACCACGTAATTCAAAGCAAGGAGAAAAATGAAAAAAACAAAAGAATTTTACCACGTGGCAACACTCCATTGGGTGATTTGGTAGGGTCAGTATGGCTTGAGTACTGATTGGTTAGTAGCCAAGCAATTTCCTTAATAATATATATATATATATTATATAGTAATTTTCTAGTATGAGATCCGTATAAATTTTCATACGGTTTCACTTATTCCAATCCAATCGTATGTGTGTGTATATATATATATATATTTTCACTTATTCCAACCAACTGAAATCAATAAAACCGTACAAATTTTTTTATACAATCCTACACTTGATAATATATATATATTGGTTATTATATAGAATAATTATTCATGATTAGATCTCAAGGATTAATCTGTATAAATTGATGTTTAACTCATTATCACATACGGTAATCCTTGTGACAGGAGAATTATTATATATATATATATTATTTTTAAATAATATATGATTTGTTGAATATTTTAACATATATTATTTTTTTAGTGAGATATTTTTCTATGAAGAGATTGGGTCATAGTGTTTTCCTATGTTTTCACATACGGTAATCCTATGTTTTAAAATATGGAATTTGGGTCGTATGTTGATTTGATCTTTTTCCTAACTTTACATAATCTTATAACACATAAACATTGTAATGAATGAGTGGTTAAAATGTGAATGATTTTCACATCCATTTTATCAACAAATATGTATTCTCTACTGATCTGATCTTTTTCGTGATTTCATCTAATCTCATGACACATAAACATTGCAATGAATGTGTGGTTAAGATGTGACTGGTTTCAACAACCACTTTATCAACAACCAATTACATTCTTTAAAAAGATCAGGAAAAATATCAGATCAGTAGATGATCCAAATCCATTATTAACAACTAATCACATGCTTTAAAAAGTCAGGAAAAGATTAGATCAGTAGAGGATCCAAATCCCAAAATATGATGTGCACATATATACAAGGACCAACAAAAAAGAAGAAAATTTCCAGTTTTAAAAAGGAAAAAAAAAAGGGCGAGCTTTATTTCTCACTTTCTTTTCATATCATTTAATACTTTTAAATAATTAAAAAAAAAGTGAAAAATGTAATTTTTTATTATTTTTTTAATCTTTAGAAATGTTTATTGAGCTTTTAAAAAATGGAAATGATTATTTTAATTATAGTTATGTCTTCATGACCGTTGAATAATCGTGTATCATTAGAAATAGAAGATCATCTCTAATTAAATAGATGAGAGAAGAAAAAAATAAACTTCAACATCATTAGAAATAGAAGATAGACTGAATTATTTGACCACATATAATGCTTTGCACATTCTGTTTAGTCTGAACCTAATGATTTTTCTAATTTTTTTTTTTAATTCAATGATAATTTAATTTTCTTCATTAATCATTAAGTTTGGTTTGAAATATTATAATAGATTTAGAGGATTTATTATTTTTAAAACAAAAAAAAAATCAAGAGCCAACAACTTTCTTCAACATGTCATATAATGTCTAGAAGATTTCATAGAATCAACTAATGGATGATTGTGTAGCTCAACTTCAAACAAAAGATATAGAAACTTAAACATTTGAAATCATTGGTCAGAGAAAGTGGTGTTCATGATTAATTTGACCAAACATATTCTTAATTAATTTTATTTTAAGTTTTACAAAATTGAGTGCAATCATATATATCTTCCTGCAGCTTCAATGGGTCCAAGTCTAACACAGCTTGAAGGGATCATCAAGCCCTAAAATTATATTTTCTAACAAACCATCGACCAATATGACTTGGATTCCAATATTATCTGCTTGATAATGTTTTAAGATTTGAATCGTCGCACCACAAATGATATATATATATATATATATAACAAATTGGTTTCCAATAGCACGATTCATGATCATTCACACCACATTGGTTCAATTATTTTGAAGTGGTTAAGTGGTCCTTACGATTAACCTTTCAAGTGTAAACATGACAGAGAATTCAATAAACCAGATGTAACTTTCATACCAAATTGTTTGAGTAGTAGACATGGTATTATCGTAATTTTGCAAATGTTTTGGGCTGAATATTCTTCGTTTTTGCAAATGTATATATAAAAAAGCCATCTAAATTGTTGGCTCTTTTATGATCATTATTTGATCGATCACATCATTTCTCCTTCTGGGTATAAGCCATCAAATGTGACTAATTAATCAAAAAGTATGTATTATTGTATATATGCACATGATCGAACACATATATCTAAATAGTAAATATATATAGGTTCATGAATGATTATAATTTATTGTATTTAGGTCAGATTTAGGTAGCTAGTGTTTGTTTTTTTTTGTTTGAGGTGGGATGAATGTGATTAGAGACTCGAGAGGTCTAAATGTAGAAATTTTATTGATTCTTTTAATTTTCTTGATATTTGAATATAAGTATAGTAAGTTATTAGTGGGTTTTTTTTTTTTTTTTTTTTTTTTTTTTTTTTTTTTTTGTGAAAGTGTTTGTAATGGTTATATATAAAATGTAAGTGCATTTAATTTCTAAAAGAAAAACTTTATAAATATTAACAACAGTACTTGGGTTTGTTGATTGTCTTTGGTGTTGCTGTGTTGGATGGTTTATATACTGATTCTTATTTGTCTATTGGGATTTTGAATGTTTCTTGGTGGCTGTGGGTGTATTGATCCATGTTGCCTCATTTCTTTAATAAAGATTACCTTTACAAAAAAATAATAATAATAATAATAAATAACAACAGTACTTATTTTTTAATTATTATATTTAAAATAAGTTTAGATTAATAAAATTTATAATTTAATTTTATATATATATTAGTAGTTTAAACAAAAATATTTATAAAAAAGAAAAAAAGAAAAAAAGAAAAATGATATTTTTCTTGTTAGGTGTACTACTTTTGGTTTAAACCTATTAGAGATCTTGGTTTTATCCCTTAAAAGAGTTCTCATCGAGTTATATTGTTATAGTTAACCTTTACTTATTTATACCACAAACCCTAACACACTTCACAGCCATTGTTGCTTTCTTCGCTGCACGAAGACCACATCACAACCCACAAGTGCCACACATGCATGCATGGAGCTCCCCTTGCTCTGGAACACAAATCATATATATATATATATATGCCTGCTTCAATGATCTAACACAACTTGAAGGATCATGATCATACTCATGCCCCAAAATTTTATTTCCTAACGAGGAAACTAATATTTTCGAAGACATTTTTCTCACAAACACTTGTTGTATGAATTATAATCCAAAAGGTCCATAAAAATTTAAAATTTGAAAAAAAAAAATCATTTTTATAACTACCTATTAAAAATACAATATCTTAATTCAAAAAAAAAAAAAAAAAAAAACTATTAATTGTAGCTAAATTGTGTTTAACAAATCGGGTTCCAATAAACAAGAATCATGACCACTCACATCACAATGGTTCAACTATTTTGGAGTAGATAAGCGGTCTTTATGATTAACCTTTCAAGTGTAAACATGACAGGGATGCAATAAACCAGATGTAATTTTATACCAAATCGGTCCACAGATCACATAATTATTAAAGAAACTGAAGAATGCACAACTGCACAAGCCGCAGATACTTTAATTCATATCGATCTCATGTTAAACAAAAAAAAGATTATCCGTTTAAGTAGTAGACAAGGTTATTTTGCAAATGTTTAGGACTGATCAATATTCTTCATTTGCTATTATTTATTTATATATATATATATAAGCCAACTATATTGTTGGCTCTTTTATGATCATTTGATCGATCACATCATTTCTCCTTCTGGTTATAAGCCATCAAATGTGACTAATTAATCAAAAAGTTTGAAACCCACAAACATATATATATATATAGAGAGAGAGAGAGAGGTGAGGAATCAAAATTTTTTTTTTTATTTAAATTTTTTTTTTTTTTTTGTAAAAGGCTGACCCGGGCTATATATTCATGAGGTCCGTCCCTACACAAATACAGTAAGTGTGGAGAGTTCCCCCAGCATTAAGAGCTGACTTCTTCTGATTATGAAAGTAGATATTCGGGTTGTGTTTATAATGCTTGATCTTGGTAGGTACCGCAGTCCCGGTAGACAATTGTTAAAAAAAAAAAAAAAAATCTTTAAATGTTTGTTGAATTTGAATACTAAATAAAATGTGAACTGGGGTTAATAAATTCATCTACATTAGATGCTGCATAATCTAATCAATGGATCTTCTAGATTGACATTATTTTTTTTCACCGGTGCTTTTCAGCTATTAAGTTTTTCAATTTTCACACTTCAGTTGTCTATTTGACTATTTCACATATATGTTCCCCATTTTGTAGAATCTGGAAAAATCCAGCTTAAAATCATTAAAAGCCACACATATTGTCCACATTTTGACTTGTTGATTTATTTTGAAGATTCTTGTTCCGATTTGTTTTTTTTTACTTTGCTAATAAGGTTTTTTTTTTTTTTTTTTTTTTTAATTTTTTTTTTAAAGGTACATTTTATTGATTTTTGTTGAAATATAACCCAATTAATTCAAGACAGATTCAGATCAAATTTATCATTATAATTACTTAAAATTTGTCGGAAACTTTTGAATGAACAAGGTCGTCAATAAAAAAATTTAAGTTCAATTTGCATCTTTATGTTTCTAATCCAAACATTTGGAGAAAGTCAATGATATTTATCTTATTTTTATTTTTATATTTAAGAATAAAATATATATTAGAAAGACTGGTGGCCATGCTCTTCAAAAAGGAGTTTATGTACTGTGGGGTAACGAATGATCGATAATTTTGTTGTTTGAAATCTGAAATCGAAATGGATTAGAGCTGAGGTCTGTCGGGATTTACATATATCAATAAATATACGAGTAATTACTTGAATATATACTATCACAGGCAAGAGACATCTATCTACTTTCATAATACAGTAAGAAAACTCCTTACACATACCAGTAAATGTACATCATGAGAGTTTAACTTCACAACTGATGTGGATGCAGAGATGCATGCTACTATAGACTAAGAGTGATGTGCAGATGATCGATAAATTTTAATATTCCTTAGATGCAAAGATGCAAAATCTTGGCCTTGGTTTCTATTTCTATTCTCATAGCTAGAAGGTTTATCTGTAAATGTTTTCTTAAGTTAATTGAACTATAAAAGCTTCTAGGAATCAATTAAGTTCACTCAAAAGATGAAGCAAAACTTCAAATAGAAGTTGGTGAGCTTTCCACTTTATTGTTAATTAATAAAATAAATTATAATGCGTGTGGCAAGAAACTGTTTTATTATTATAAAGTTATGATAATATATATAATAAATAATAAAAACAAAACAGTCACATTGCTCGTTGCATCTTGCACCCCACTTCGCAAAAGAATCTGTTAATTAATTAAGTGACCTTATGCAACGAACTGTTGATTAATCAATTAATTCTAATGATTAATTAAATAAATCTCATTCAGTTTTTAATTACAAACTCGCAAACAGACAGTCAAAGAAGACTACATTCATGGCTTCACTCACACACTACTAGAAAAATTAGATCAAAAATGGAAAAAAAGATAAGGGTTTAGTTACTAATTAATTAATCCGATAGCCCGAATAATGGATACAATCAAACCAAAGGCAAAGTTAGTACAGTTTTAATCTTATAATATGAACTTGTGTTTTAAAAAAATAATCGTCTTGATCTTGAACCCGAGAACGGTCCGACTGCATTATGTCGGAAATGTCGGGATTAAAATGATAATTAATAATGTTAGTTGATTGTTAATTAGAATATATATATCTTTGGTAAGATAGAATGCAGATTAGATTCTGTATCATAAAAACTAATTAAATTAACTAGATAGCTTAGGTCAGGGTTCAATGTTGATACAACAATCATGTGCATGTATATATTCTTTTGTTAAAATATATACAATTTATTATCATCAAGAATATGAGAACATGGTATCGGTTCATTCTGTTCAAAAAATTCTCCTCTATTGTTCTTTTTAATTAACATTTTTTTACAGTCAGAAAAAGGCATTGACGTTGAGTTTCTGTCTAGGATTAAGTTGACAAGGTCTTTAGATTCCAATACATAATTAGGGATTTAATCCAAATTTAAGGTTACTCAATGTTATTGGGGGTACCGTTATTAATTTATTAATTGGATGTCTTGGGAGAAAATTAATCAAATTAAACTTTATTTATATATTTATGTATATCAAAGAATCTTAAAAAAAATGTTGAACATATAAAGAAGGTAGCAATAAAGCAAATATATATAAATAAAAATATTTATAAAAATGGTTTTTATTGCTCCTGTATAGTGAAAGGGGTGTTGTCCTACTTTATAGACGAATTTTGTGGAAATATTTTTAGCAAATATATATAAATAAAAATATTTATAAAAAATGGTTTTTATTGCTCCTGTATAGTGAAAGGGGTGTTGTCCTACTTTATAGACGAATTTTGTGGAAATATCATAAAATATCACTTTTTAATTTTTATTTTTAATTTTTTAACAATATCACCTCTTTTTTTTTTCTTTTTCATTTTTTTCGTCTCCTAATGAGAAAAGAAAATATATCCATTATAAGTAAAACCTCTATAAATTAATAATGTTGGGCCGTTTAAAATTTATTAATTAATTGGGTTATTAATTAATCGAGTATTAATTTATCTCATTAACCCAAGTTGCACCCTCTTACAGGCTTGCCAGTGGGTAGTAGTTGGAGCAACCAAATACTGACTCAACCTATTCATAGCAAATTAAATGTCTGGCCTGGTTAGAGTTAAGTACTGTAGAGCACCTACTGTGCTTCTATAAGTTGATGGCTCTAAGAATGGATCACCATCACTCTTTGTGAGCTTGGTACCTATGCTCATAGGCATAAGACATGAGGTACATTCAATTAGCTTAGTTTTCTTTGAGAGATCAGCTGCATACTTTGTCTGAGTGAGATGAATCACACCATCGGTTTTAATTGCCTCAAGGCCTAGAAAATAGCTAAGTTCACCCCAAATCTTTAAGAGAAAACATCTTATAGAGTTCCATCACTGTCTTTTCAACCATGTCTTCGTTGTTCCCAGTTAGCAATATATCATCAACATAGACTAATAACAATAGCAAAACTGATCCTTTCTTGAAGATAAACAAAGAAGTGTCTGCTCTTGAGTTTACAAAACCCTAATTTTTCAAGGCAGTTTTCAGCTTCTCAAACCAAGCTCTTGGAGCTTATTTAAGCCCATACAAGGACTTGATCAGCCGACACACATGATTTGTATGACCAGAACTCACATAACTTTCTGGTTGCTCCATAAAAATAGTTTCCTGATCCATAGAAACAGTAGAGTTGTAAGTCACTTGAATAGCACCTTTATAACTCTTATACCGAAGATTAGGAATCCTTCTAATATAAAAGATTTCAGACCCATTAGTTTGGTTGGGGCAGCTTATAAAATTTTGGCAAAAGTTCTAGCAAACAGACTAAAAAAGATGATGGACAAGGTGATTAGTCCATATCAAATGGCCTTTGTGAAAGATAGACAATAGTGGATAGTTTTGTTATCGCTAACGAGATTATTCACTCTTGGAAAAAGGATGGGAAGGGAGGTTTGTTAGTGAAATTAGATTTTGAGAAAGCCTATGACAGTGTTGAACGTTGTTTCTTGCTTGGAGTGTTGAAGAAAATGGGTTTTGGGGCTAAATGGATTGATTGGATTAAGTGGTGTATATCTTCCCCTTTGTTATCGATTCTGGTTAATGGGTGCCCAACGAATGAATTTTCTATGGAAAGGGGGTTACGTCAAGGTGATCCGCTATCCCCCTTTTTGTTCAATATGGTGGTTGAGGTGCTTAGCAGGATGTTGTGTAAGGCAAAAGATTGTGGGTTGATAAGAGGTGTTGGTTTTAAAAATGATGCAATTCATTTAACGCATTTACAGTTTGTTGATGATACTATGTTATTCATTGATCCTTGTTTGAATTATCTTTTAAATGCAAAAAGGATATTGAGATGTTTTGAATTGGTGTCGGGATTAAAAATCAATTTTCACAAGTCATGTCTTGTTAGAGTGGGGAAGAAACGCATGGTGAGGCCGATTGGGCTAGATTGTTTAGATGTGCTTCGTCTTCCTTACCTATATCGTATCTAGGTCTTCCACTTGGTGGGAATGCTAGGAAGGAGACATTATGGAGGTCAGTGATCAATAAAATTCAAGAAGGGCTTGCTCCCTGGAAAAGAGGATTATTGTCAAAAGGGGGTAGACTTGTTCTCATTAAGGCTGTCTTATCAAGTCTTCTGTTATACTATATGTCGGTATTTAGTATTCCGGTTGGTGTTGTGAAGAGAATTGAAAAATTCCAAAGAGAGTTCTTTTGGAATGATGGTGTGGTGAAGAGAAAGATTCATGCGGTTGATTGGGATTCGGTGTGTAAAAGCAAAAAGAATAGGGGTTTGGGTATTGGAAGGATGATAGATAAGGGAGATAGTATGTTGGCTAAATGGATATGGAGATTTGGGAAGGAGTACTATGCTTTATGGAAAAAGGTAATTTGTGCAAAGTATAATTTGAGTAATAATATCCTTGTGTGGGACTTTGGTGATGGTAAGAGGTGTTCCCCTTTCATCCGTGGTGTTTGCAGATTAAAGGAGGCAAGTAGTCGGTATTGTAATATTATTAAAAATGGTTTCCAAATTGTGGTGGGAAAGGGTGATGGCGTGAGGTTTTGGTATGATTTAACATGAGATTCTTTTTCACTCAAAAGCGCGTTTCCTAGGATTTTTGCGTTAGCAACTAATAAGGAGGGAATGGTTAAGGATTTCGGTAAATTTGCGGATGCATTATGAGTTTGGGAAGTGAGATTGCGAAGGTTGCTCTTTAATTGGGAGAAGGATCAATGGAATACTTTTATGTTGTGTTTACAAAATATTAGAGTGAGGAAGGAGATTTTAGACGCCTTGGCTTGGTCATTCTGTCCTAATGGCCAATTTCAGTTAAATCTTTTCGAAGGTGTCTGGAGGATTCTTGTGGGGAAGTGAGAGTGGATGTTTGTCCTTTTCTTTGGAAAGGTTTATGTCCTCCGAAAGTGGAGGTTTTTTTGTGGCAACTTTTCAAAGGAAGGACATTGGTAAGAAGTGTTCTCAATAGTTTTGGTGTGGTTCAGGTTGCGGGGGTGGTCTGTTCTTTGTGTGGTAATGATGTAGAGTCAATTGATCATCTTTTCCTTTTGTGTGATTGGTCATGGGAGTGCTGGGTTTCAGCTATGAATTGGTGGGGGATTAAATCCTGTTGCAATTTATCTTTTTCAAATTGGTTACTTGGATGGCCTAGTTTGTGCCCATCCACCTCTAGGATTAGAGTGTGGAATGTGTTGTTTTGTGCTGTAGCTTGGACTATATGGGAGTTTCGGAATGGGGTGATGTTTCAGGGGATGGATGCCAATATTGCTAAGGCCCTTGAATCGATTAAATTTAGGGTTGTGTGGTGGTTCAAAAATTATGGGAGAGGTTCAAATGAGGATACTACTTTGCTTCTTCTTGATGTGGAAGGTAGGTGTATTGATAAAAAAATAGCCAGTGTATCCAGATTAAATTCTTGGTCTCCCCCTATTGATCCTGATCTCTCTTTTAATGTGGATGGGGCCTCTAGAGGTGGTACGGGTTCGGCTAGTGTTGGTGGTATCCTTCGAGAGGCTAGTGGAAAGATCTTATGTTTATTTTCCTCTTCTATCGGTAGGGCTGAGCCTATTTTGGCGGAAGTTACAGCGATCCATAAAGCTTGCCTTTTAATTGCTTCTGTTCCAGTGCTTGATGATAGACTGATCACCATATGGAGTGACTCTAACTTGGCTGTTTCGTGGATTAATGGAAATAGATTTGGTAAGCTTAGTATCATTCAATTAATATATGATATTAGACAATTTTTATCGTTCAAGATTTTGATCTCTTTAAAGTTCATGCCTAGAGGGTTCAACTCCCTAGTTGATTGTCTTGCTAAGGCCGGTGCAGATGTACAGGGTGAGAGATTAGAATGGAGCATTTGAATTGTTTGATGTCGCTGCAGTTACTAAGGCATTATGTGGTGTCTTTTTGGTGTTTGTCAAGTTTTTCTGCTGTGTTGTTTTTTCTTGATGTCTGGGGGTACTGATTTGTTCTTCTTTTATCTGTTGGGTATCGTAGTTGCCGTTTCAGGCTTATCTTAATAAAAGGCTGTTTCAAAAAAAAAAAAATAGTTTCCTGAAGTTCTCCATTGAGAAAAACATTATTTATATCCAGTTGTCTTATGTTCTATTTAAACACCACCACTAGAAAAAGAATCACTTTAAGTGTAGAAGACTTCACCACTGGACTGAAAGTGTCCATGAAATCAATCCTAGCAGTCTAGTGAAATCCTTTCGCCACAAGCCTTGCCTTGTGTCTTTGGATTGTACTATCTTGATTGTATTTTACTCTATGCACCCATTTGTTTCCAACAATGTTCACGCCATCCAACCTTGGAACAAGAATCCATGTATCATTTCTTTCAAGGGCTACAAACTCATCATCCATTGCAGCTTTCCAACTTGGATCTAAGAAGGCCTTAGTGATAACTCATATTTCTACACGTTGTGTAGCCCCTTACTTTCATATTTTATGCTTGTTTCCCGGGTAAAACCGGATATTTAACGGCTTAAATAAGTGTTTCAGGATTTCTTCCAGGTGAGAGGCGTTTTTGCAAAAATGTAGGAATTTTGGGGCAAAAGTGTAATTTTTAAAAGTATGATTATACACCCTTGTTCTATGTTTAGGGGCCGTATAACAGGGTGCATTTTCTTGGTAGAGGATCACTTTTTGTAATTCTGCTCCCTTGGCCGCAGAATAGGGAGCATAATTCATGGGTTGGGTTTGACGAAAGTTTCCTGCAGAATGCTCAACTTTCGAGGGTCATATCTCTCTCCTCCAATAAAATTAGGTTTCGTGCTATATATGGTTGGAAATCTCCAGAAGTCTTCTTTCCAGAGGTTCTTCAAGAATGTGATTCCGATGTTTGTGGAGGAAGTTATGTCCGTTTCCGTAACGGTGCGCGCTGCTGGAAACCCACCAGCGAGATGCCCAATTTTCAGCCACTTTTACAAGGGCATTCTCATCCTTTCACCTTAGTTATGCCCTAAACCTCCTCCCCACTATATATATATCCCCTTTTCTTCAGTTTTTCAGAATCCCTAACTTCTCCTCTCTCTCTCTCTTTCGCCCCACTCTCTCTCTTTTCCATCTTCTCCATCTCCTTCACCAAATAAAGAGAGGATCCAAGCTCCCATGGAGGTTCTTCCTCCATGGGAGCTCACCACACACCTCCACCACCATTTTGACACTTCATCCATCCATCTTAGGGTAGTTTTCAAGGAAATATGAGTGGTTTTCGAACCAAATCCGAGCTTGGAAGGTTTGGAGCATCTTTGGAGGACTTGTCTTCAAGGGTTTGCCTTATTTACTCATTTCTTTGTATTTTTTGCTTCTTTGATGTGTAACCTCGATTTGGGGAATATTGTAAACCCTACACTTGTGTTATATATGTTGTTTGTTCTTAAATTCATGTGAGTTTTGTTTTACTCTTTGCTAATTACATGTTTTAAGCTTTAATTGCAATATCCATGTGTTTAGAGGTCCGAAATTGATTTGTGTCCATGATTGGGATTAGGAGTAGAGTAATTTAATGTAGGAGTAGTGAAATTTAGCATCCCATGATTGTTGATTGATTGATGGATGACCAAAATGCCATGTTTAGAGTAATTGGAGCGTTAGAGATTTAGCTCCAAAGAGTGGGAAAGGTTTCAGTTCAGGCATTTAGTTGCTAAATTGGCCTTGGTTCAAATCCTTATGCTTAATAGGTCTTTTTAAGACACAATTGCTCACCCATGATTTGGGTTGGGTGATGAATTGATTTAGGGATAATTCCCAAATCAAGAGGATGAACCCTTAACCTATATTGAATGTTCTTAATGAATAACAACCAACTTATTTGCACATTGTTGTTTGGTAAACTTGTTTCCCATGTCTAGTCATCCTAGGGAGATTGATAAAACCGAATCCGTATCTAGAGTAAAGACAAATTGAATTCCTCTTGTGCTTGTGTAGTTATAGGGGTATTTCATTGCTTAATGCTTTCACTCGGTTGGCCACCTTGTGGATGATATTTAGGCTGTGTGTTATATATTGCGTGGTTCACATTAACATGTCCAGCGTGATATCCTCTACATTTGACCAGTAAGTTGAGAGATCACTAAGCTGGCGTGTAGAGCTCACGTGTGTGTGTCTCATAGTCCTTAATGAATCCAAGCATTTATGCATGGATGTAATCTCTAAAACATCGAGAGAGATTAGAGATTAATTTAGGGGACACGAGCATATAACATAAGTGTTGTATGAGTATCTCGTATTCTTAATGCTTTCACTTGGTTGTCATCCCGTATTTGGTTAGCCATTGTGAATGAATTATTGGCTGTAGTATGGCCCACGTGGTTGCGCATTATAATATGCCCAACGAAATAACCATTGTATATTACCAGACAGTTGAGAGATCACTAGGCTGGCATACATTGCCCATGTGTGTGTCCCAAAATATTTAATGAATCCATGCATTGTGTGGATGTGATTTCTAAAACTCGAAAGAGATTAGAGATCAATTAAGGAGACATAAGCCTATGATATACTTGCACATTGAGGGACTAAGTGAGTCTAGAGCTTAATTATGAGGATTGTCATGATTGAATCATTTCCTTAGTGTAACCACATTTCATGCATCTCTCCATTCCATTCTATCCATGTATATATTATGGTAGTTTATTTATTTATTTATATTATTACTTACTTTTTCGCAAACGCAACACACGAGTTCTCTCGGAGTGTTGTAATAATAGCTAGAACCGGTGACGATTGGCGAATCTCATCTCCCTGCGGAACGATACCCTCACTTGCCGCTGCGCAAGTCCCTGTGACTCGCGCTAGCGAGGTTGAACTTAAATGTTCATCTTTTAACCGACATTGCAACGACGTGTCGTCACTTAGTCACAAAGGAAGGTTCCCTTGAGAGCCCCTCAGACGCAAAAGCAGCTGGTTGTAGCTTACTAGTCTTCGATCTAGTTTGCATGGGATGTGTGTACTGCTTTGAAGTTAGTACAACAAAGGCCTTGGTGATAGGCTAGTGTAAAGGTGAAATAGGAATGCTGAAATGAAACGGGACAGCAGGCAAGTTAGTGAGATCATGAGACAAGGAGTCTGAGTTGCCTAGAGTATGACTCGTTGGATGATATGACACACCAGTATTGTTTGCCAAATGCTTCTTAGCTGCTGACACTATGGAGAGTGGTAGGCTGGACTGAGAATGCACAGATGAAGAGCAAGAGGGAAAAAGGCCACTATAAGAGAAATCTAACTCATTAAAAATGACATTCCTAGAGATATAGATTCTACCACTTGGATGTAGGCACTTATATCATTTATGAGTGTCATTATAGCCAAGAAATAAGCACTTGATAGAATGGAAATCAAACTTATGTTGGTTGTAAGGTCTTAGAAAAGGAAAACATGCACTCCCGAAAGTTTTGAAAAACTTGTAATCAGGGATGTTTTTGAAAAGGCGCTAAAAAGGAGAAAGGTGTTTGAGCAAAGGAGTTGGCAGACGATTAATAATGTACACTGCAGTGTGGAATGCCTCCCACCAAAAGGATAATGGCATTTTGGCTTGAACAAGAAAAGTGAGACCAACTTCTATAATATGTCTATGTTTACATTCGAAGGATCCATTTTGCTGGTGGGTGTGAGGACAAGGATGCCTAAAAGCTATTCCCTGCTATTCTAGAAGTTTGGATAAGGGTCTATACTCACCTCCCTAATCACTTTGTATACATTTGATCTTCCTATCAAAAGCTAGCTCAACATGTTTTTGGAAAAGGGAAAACATATCCTTAACTTGAGACTTAAGAGTGAGAGGATATATCCATGTATACCTTGAATAGGCATCAATGAAATGTACATAGTACTTGAATCCTTGACTAGAGTTGTGTGGGGAAGGACCTCATACATCAGTGAAGGTCATTTCTAAGGGAGCATTATACACGGTTTTAGATGAGCTAAAAGAAAGTTGATGGACTTTCCCACATTGATAGGCATCACAAAACTCAGGTGACAATTTTGTTGTATGTGGTAGTTTCGATTGTCCTAGGATTTGTTTTACAATCGAAAAAGAAGGGTGTCTTAGCTTATTATGCCATGTACACACCACAGATTCATGATTTGTAGAAGGAGAAACAATGTAAGCATTTATTTTATTTACCTGACACACTTGGACATGTGATGAAGAAGACTGCTGTGGCACACAAGCTGCAGCAACTGTATCACCAATCTTGGAACTAGACACTATACAAGAAGTATTCACAACTTTACAATGAGTACAACCAGACTCTGAAAGTAGACACAAAGAATCAACTGAATTACAATTTTGACACTTATGTAACATAGCATTATTCGATACAAGAAAAGCTTGAAGTTTTGAAAAACTTGACTCTTTAATTGTGGAAAGATCCAGCTAATACATGCCATTTTTCATGCCCCCTTGCAAAAGTATTTTCTCATTTTCATGTCCTTGATCATACAAAATTTAGAATTAAACTCAACAAATATATCATTGTCTTTAGTAAATTGTGAGATGCTCAATAGATTTTTTGTTATGGAAAGGACATGCAGTATATCATTTAGGAATAAAGGTGATTGTGGTATTGTGTGTGAGGCAACAATTGAGGAACCAACATGTGAGATGTTAAGTTTAGCATCGTTACTTACTATCAGCTTGTCATTCCCTTTGTAATCAGATCTCTGAGTGATGTTTTGAGCATTGGCAGTAATGTGATTGCTGGCGCTGCTGTCTATATACCAGGATGGATCCATAACAGTGTTTGATGAGGCAATGAAAGCACCATGATTCGTATAAGCACCATGATTTGCATTGCTAGCCGAGTTGTTTGAGTAAAGTTGTCTAGTGTACGCCTGAAAATTGTTGTTCATGTTGATATTGGATTGACTTGCTCTATTATAGTTCTGACTACGACCATTTCCTTGTTGTTGTTGCGGCATGTTTTGTATACTAAGTCCTTGGAATTGTTGGTCAAACCTCTTGAAGTAAGAAGAGACCACATGACCTATTTTTCCACACAATTGACAGACAAATCATGATCCTCCTCTATTGCGACCATATCCTCTGCTTCTTGACTTGCCTATCATATTACCTCATCTAAAGTTTGAGTAGTGTGCCTGAGCCTGATTGAAATTTAGTGTCATAGCTGTTTGATGTTGAGCAAGTCTGCTCTCATAGCTCATCAGAAGAAACTGAGCTTCTTCAATTGAAATTTGTCCTTGTCTGGTTGTAATGGTAACCATAACTGCATCATATTCAAGGCCAACACCTTCGAGAACTTGAGAAATTAGCTCTTCCTCTAATAGAGGCTGACCTGTTGCTGCGAGACTTTCATTGAGAGTCTTCATCTTTATGATGAAATCACTAATGGAAAGATTACCTTTCTTTGTATTCTGAATCTCATGTCTTAATTGAAGAGCTCTAGCTTTGGATTGTTGAGCAAAGATATTTTCAAGAGTCTTCCAGATCTCATATGCGGTTGTACAATGAGTAACCTGACCAAAAACCGATTCGCTTAGCGTCGAGAAGAGCCAGCAAACAAAAAGTTGATCTGACTTCTTCCAGGCTAGATATTCTTCATTCATCGATTGAACAACTTCGCTAGAACCTTCACGATTACGTTGAACGCATTTTGGTGGACAATTGCTCAGATTTAGCATAAAGTCTTCCAAATCGAACACACGAACAACAGCCAGGACTTGAAGTTTCCAGAAATTGTAATTGTTGCGGTCAAGCTTGATTGGATGCTTGAAATTTGAGATTTGTTGGTGACTTCTGTTTTGACGAATCACCATTGTTGTGCTCATTGGCAGTAGTTGATAGATTGATTGAACTTGTACGTGAATTCTCCATTGACAGTTAGTCAATTGTGCTCTGATACCATATAACAAAGAGTAAAATGAAGAAACAAAGTAGAACAAAGAGAAGTTGAGAAAATATCTCTGAATGAATTTTTATTGAAAATGAATTGAATCAATACATATTGATACATGAACCTTATATACATGTACAGGTTCTGAGAATAATCAGAAAATGTTTTGGGAGCACAAAACGTGTGCTCTTTTGATTTCTGTAACTAACCAGCTGACGTGGCATGATTCTGTTATTGGCTGATGTCAACTGGGAATCTGTTAGAGAGAGAGAGAGAGAGAGAGAGAGCTGATATTTGGATAGTTTACAGTCACAGCTCAATACGAATGCCATTCATCTCTGTGAGGTTGCAGTCACCTAAATTCTCTTCAATGTTGGTGGCACCTAGCTGATGTATGTTGGCCTGATGTCTAACAGGTAGTGGTATCCAAAACAATCTTTGCATTTTATAATTTTTTTTTTCCAGATTTATATCCCTTTATATTTGTTATCATTTCATTTGCATGTTCTTCTTTTTATACATATATATTATATATTATTGTCATTTAGTAAAATCGGAATTGTTTCTGCTATAATGACAATTCCGAAAAATGCTATATAATCGGAATTTTTTATATATATAGTAATTTATATATATATATAGGGGCGGATCCACATGGAGACCAAGTGAGGCCCATACCCTACCTCAATTTAAAAAAAAAAAAAAAAAAATTGACTTTGTATATACTTTAGAGGAAATTGCAAGAAATGATCAAAAAATTTATAAACTTGTTTTTTTTAGCCACAACTTTATTTTTGATTATATATGTCACTTTTAGGCTTGAACTAACAACTATACCCTTCCTTTTGTCTTTACTTCACCCAAAAATTTTCCCCAAAATTTCCCTCTCTTATTTTTAAAACCCTCCATTTTGTTTTTCATTTCAGATATTCTCTCTCTCTCTCTCTCTCTCTCTTTGTGTTGAAATTAGATGAACTGGGCAAGAGCAGAGCAACTTCATTTCTTTTCGTTTATGGGCAAGACGAAGTGGCAACGACGGCAACAAGACGAAGTAGCACGAAATTTCTGCTGAAATTTTCTACTATGAAGACGAAGAAAACCATCGTGAAGAAGACAACCACCATTTGAAATTTTCTACTGTGAAGAATAAATTTCTGCTCGTCAACATTTCAACATTTCTGCTCATCTAAATTTCTGCTCACCAGTGCAAATTTTTTCTTGTTCACCAGATCTCCTTCATTCTTTGTGTGTGTGTGTCTCTCTCTCTCTCTCTCTCTCTCTCATGAATTAGATCCGAAACCCATCAATAATTTGTGTGTGTGTCTCTCTCTCTCTCTCTCTCTCATGAATTAGATCTCTCTCTTGTGAAGTAGATCCGGAGCCAAACGGCGTTCTTCAACGGTATGTATCCCTTTACCCACTTGTTTTTTTTACAAGGATCATTATGTTTGATATGAAGAACAAGAGATTGATTTTGATTTAAAATGAAACCTAGCTATTGTGATATTTTGTTCCTAGGTTACATGCCAGTTTATTTTAAAGTTAAATGCATGTTATTGTAAACTTTACATGTAACTTAAAAATGAACAGGCATGTAAGTAAAACTACTTAATCTTGTTTTGAAATCAGTCTTCCAAATATGGTAATTAAATGAACTGGCATGTAACTTCATTATTAACTGGCATGTAACTTTTAAATGACACTGGCATGTAACTTCTAGCAAGTAAAACTACTGGAATTTTGTTTTGAAATCAATCTTCCAAATATGGTAATTAAATGAACTGGCATGTAACTTTTGAATGACACTAACATGTAACTTCTAGCATGTAAAACTACTGGAATTTTGTTTTGAAATCAGTCTTCCAAATATGGTAATTAAATGAACTGGCATGTAACTTTATTATTAACTAGCATGTTAACTTCATGCATAGAGATCATAAGCAGAAGAGGGGCATTCATGAGAGAGAAGATTTCTAACTGCGTGCTTGTAAAGTTTTCTACAGTTACAGCGAGAGAAGATTTTCAAATTAAAGCAAGCTTGCACAAAGATCCAGTGAGAGAAGGATTTTATTCAGGCAGTCAAAGAAGAAAGATTCAAAGAAGAAAGCAAGCTTCAAGTTTGGTGTTTGTTCATTGAAGAAGTATTGGATTTAGCTTTGCTTGCTTTTAACTTGTTATTTCTAATGTAAACATTTCATAAATAAGGTTTGAAGACACATGCAATAGTATTGAATGAATGTATTTTTAAGATCAAATTCCAATAATGTTACATGCCAGTTGATTCTTAAGTTATATGTCAGTGTATTTTTAAGTTACACGCCAGTATATTCTTACATTACATGCCAGTGTTGCTTGACCTGACAAACAGGGTCACAAACAAATCAATAACTTACCATAACCATCAGAGAAAAATAAAGAAAAATATAATATTATGTTTATACATCCAAATGTGAAACTTCATAGTACAGTAGAACCCCTGTAAATTAATCTTCTATAAATTAATATCCTCTCTAAATTAATAAAAAATCCTGGTCCCGACTCGGGCCAGTGTAAAAAATTAATAAACCCCTCTATCGTAATAATTAATAATTTATTTTTGAAACCTAATGTAAAATTTCGGTCCCAACTGTCGTATAAATTAATAATTTCATAAAAGTACAAAATATATTACATAATAATCAAGAACTAGAAAAGTACTTCAAGATGCTAGTTTGCACAAGGCCATCATGTTTGATATTTTTGACTTCATCCTTCATCTTTTGAATTGTCATCAAGAAGTTATTGTGATCACCTTTTTGTTGTAGCCAAAAGGTTTCAACTAAATTTAACATTTCAATAGCCTTACGTGTAGAGATTTTAGGTACCTCATGACTATCGTCGTCGTCGTCGTCGTCATCTATCTCAACCACACCATCATTATTCTGTCTTGTGATATCATTGATGATATCCTCTTCAGTTGGAGTGTAACACACTTCTTCTTCCGCCGAATGGTTAAGTAGATGATTAACATCCATAGGATTGCTATAGTTGAAGCTTTGAATCTGTTGTTCTAATTCACTTATAACACCACTATCCTCTATGTCTCCTTCGGTTTCTCTTTGGACTGTACGAATTTTACAATGAAGAAAACAATTAGCAATGGTCTTAGGCTTAACATCAAATGTCCATGCTGCAACATCCATATGAATGGCTTCTAAAATATCAATCTTTTTTAGGATCAAGTGTGTTGGATTCCAAACGTTCGAGCAACATACAATTAAAGCGATGACGATAATACGCCTTGAAGTTTCGAATTATTCCAGCATCACAGGAACCTTCCCTAAACAAGAAAACTGATTTCTACATGTTTTATGACACAAAATAACACTTTACAAGGCAAAACTCTTCAAATTAATAACCCCTCTAAATTAATACTCAAGGGGGGGTCCCAAGAATATTAATTTAGAGGGGTTCTACTGTATAAGTTCAACCAAGTATGTCAATTTAACAGGTTTTTGCTAGAATTGAAATGAGAAGATAAAAAACATACTTCTTGTTTCCTTTTGAATCAAGAATTTGACATGAGAGGGACATCAAACAAAGCGATAAAGAGAAATGTATAGTTTTTTAAACCTACTAACTCCTAGCAAAAACAACTAAACATATCCACCATCTGAATCTTCGAGTTGTTGCTCATCTTCAAGTTCTCTTATGTTCTTGACTATATCCTGGACTCTATCTTCAAATTGCTGCACATTGACATTTACAATATAGAAGACATTATCATTGTTGAGCTCTATTGTCAATTCTCATATTCTCTGATCAATTTCATCTTGTAGTAACACAAAATCAATATAGAAGACATATCAGGTGAAATCAACCAAAATGATCTTGGAGGTGGGCAGGGAATATACAATCAAAATGGTTGATATTTCTGGTCCTATTGATATATCAGTTGGATTTTTGGGCATTGACCACTCTTTAAACGAGCATCCGCAATAGCACGG
Organism: Acer campestre; assembly: GCA_954870605.1. NCBI lineage: Eukaryota > Viridiplantae > Streptophyta > Magnoliopsida > Sapindales > Sapindaceae > Acer > Acer campestre. Next base: position 47,986,255 of record OX940799.1, read on the forward strand.
AGCCGAAAGAGTAGTACAATGGTGAATAGAATTCGTCCCACGAGGATTGATGAAATCGATTACCACAATTGATTGATTTGGTTACTATTTAGACAAGCCAATTTTTGATAATGAAATTACACTACTCAAATTAACTAGATTAGACTACCACTAATGCAAATAATAAAACAAGACAATGTAAGTAAACAAAGCTAAACCAAACACAAGCAAGTGATTGTAATATGTATGAGAAATTAGACTAAGACCAAGACTCCACCTATCCAATCCTTAACAATTTTAGGCACACCATATAAGTAAAGTATGCAAGTGATTATGTAGATTCGTATGCCCTTAATTAGTCTCTAACCTCTCTCAAGTGATAAAGACAACATTCATATGCACCAATAACCTATTTCTCAATGGTTATCCGAACTACACACAAATTCATTAAGCATAATGGCACACAAATGGAATCCTACAAGCTAGCATCGCATATTTCTATCTTACTAGACTTGTATCGGGCATTTCGTCGAGCACGTTGTGTGCTTCTCCTCTCGGTACTTCACACAACAACCAAACATCAACCAAGTGTTAGCTAGACACCTAGAAGCATTAAGCAATTGAAATGCACATACATAACACAAGCAATGAAGATAAAAAGGTGGCCTTTACTATCAATTCATGGAAAAGGTCTCATCTTGGCCTTAGCCAAGATGGATTTAGTTCATATTACAAGTAAAGACTACAAAATATATGAAATGAGTACAAGTCATGATTAAGAACAAGTAAAAACAAAGAGAGAAAGGATTAGAAGAAACTATGATGAAGATCTCCTCCTCTCTTGCTTGGATGTACTTGGCTTCTTCTCTCCTTGACTCCTTTAGCTCCAAGATGGGATTTTTATGGTAAATGGATGTGAAGGAATGAAGTGGTGAAGAGGGATTTGTGTTTAGATGGTGGATTGATGGAAGAGTTGAGTGATTTGGTGAAGGAATTGGGTTAAAAATGTGTTCTTGGGAGGTTTGGAGTGAAAATTGGGTGTTTGGAACTTCAAGGGTCGTGGTAGAGGTTGTTAGAAAGGAGCTGAAGGAATGTATTTATAGTGTGTGGAATTAGGGCACGAGAACCAAGGCAATTTTCCAGAATTTTGGCCTGACCGCTCTACACCCGCTCTACGTAGGGCGGGTGAAGAGCCATTCTTCTTGTTCTTCAGCGGCTCTACGTAGAGCCATTTGGGGGCGAGTTGGGGGCGATGACTCTCTGGAGCAAAATGGCTCTACACTCGCTCTTCGTAGGGCGGGTGTAGAGCCATTTTGCCTGCTCAATTTCCTAAAATTGCAGATTTGCCCCAAACTTCTTCTTTCTTTGCCAAAGTGCCCCTGGAAGCCAATAAACCTGCACAAGCTTATTTAAAGGTTAAATACTTGGTTTTTACCTGGAAAACGGATACAAAAGAATAGAAAATGGGGCTACACTAAGTGTAGAAATAGGCATTATCAGGCATGTAATTCTATAACTAACAGAGAAAAAAAAAAAACAACACTAATTTGTATCATAGTAGACTGATAAAATTCCCAAGTGCAGGTACTTGCATCAAAACAAAACAAAAATAGAAAGAAAAAAATGGCAATAATGTTTAATAATGTGCTACTTCTGTCAAGATCAAAAACCGAAACATACTTGGCTTCTAATAACATTAAACAAAATTAAGTTACAAAACTATCCCACACTTTAATCGACCCAAAAACTGATTAGCAAACATAACTCTCAGATGAGTATAATCGCTATAACCGAAATGAACATACCATGTGGCACCATAATTTGGTTGCTAAAGACAGTACATGAACTGCTAAAGTATATGACACCATGATTTCCTTTTATCAATTTTCATCTTTAATTTTATCTGTAACTGATTAAATCACAACCAAAACCAAGTCCAAAATGACATTCAAATTCTACTTCTTTATTACTATTAGTTTTCTTAGCTACCAAACACAACTTCCAATCAGATAATTCAATCATCCAAGTAAATTAGTACAGCAAATTGAATAACATTAAAAGGGAAAAAAAAAACCCAATACAGAAACAACAAAATAAATTAAAATGTAAGAGCAATTAAAGGTCCAATTAGATGATTTAGTTGATAATATCAATCAATAAAAAATAAAAAATAAAAATGGAAACTTACCTCTATTGATCTGAATAAACCTAAACCTAAAAAACTATCTTTTTATCAAACAATGGCAATAACAGACGAAGAAGGAAAAATGGTGAGGAAAATTAGCAAAAAATTCGAACAAAAGAAGAAAAAATAAAATAAAGGGGTAAAATTTAATGGAGAAGAAAATTGGAAAAAAAATTCAAACAAACAACAGGGAGGCAAAGAAGGCAAACAAACAATGGCAATATCAGATGCAGCTTCAAATTTAATCACATACCTAAGAAGCTAAATCAGGTCGTCGGCGGAGCGGAGAGTCGGCGAGCAGCACCGACGGCGACAGCGTTGCGAGGCAACGACAAGCGGCTGCGGTAGCGACGGCGACGGTGATCTCTTCTCTTCCCTTCTCTCTCTTTCTTGTTTTTTTACTTTAGATCCTTTTTTTACTAGAGGGATGGTTTCAACCCTAACAAAACAGTACCTCGTTTTTACCTCCCACCCATGACTTTTTCTTTCTCTTTTTCTTTTCTTTCTTTCTTTTTCTTTTCAAATTTAGGGGCATTTTTGTTCAAAAATGGTCAAAATTGATGAAAACAATAAAATATAAATTAGTTGGCTAAAAACAATAAGTCCATAAATTTTTTGGCTCATTATGGTTTCACCCCTATACTTTATATATAAATATTCATTAATAATAGTTACATCATATTTCCCATTAGCATAGCTGATAGTGGTTCTTCGTACTGCTCTTAAGGTTCTTAATTCAAGTCCCATCTCAAGTAAATGCATTCTTTTCAATTCAATTTATCTTGTAATTTTTTTACGTCTTATTTATTTTACCATCTTTTCCAATTCTTTTCTTAAATTTTCATTTCTTCTAAAACAAAAAAATCATTTCCTTATTTTATATTAAATTATCTATTATTATTTTAGATTTTTATTATTTCTAATAGTTTTAGTTTGACATGCCTAAGAACATCTTCAATACTGTGCCAAATTATTGTGTCAATGATAAAATTTAGCACAGGGTTTAAAAACTATCATCCAATGCAGTGCCAAATGATGTGCCAAATTTAACATATACTATATTGGCACTTGGCACACAATATAGTATATGTCAAATTTGGCACAACTATAAATGCTCATTATTTGCAGTGCCAAATGATGTGCCAAATTTGACATATACTATATTGGCACTTGGCACACAATATAGTATATGTCAAATTTGGCACAACAATAAATGCTCATTATTTAATTAGAAAAATACCATTATATATATTTTAAATGAAATAATCATTATATATATATTTTTTAAATGAAATAATGAATGCATTAATGGAATTTTGTATTGGAGCATTAAAATAAATAATGAATACATTAATGGTAAGCGTTACTTTTATAATTTTAATTAATAAAATAATAAAAATAGAATTGTAAATAGAATTGTATATTGGAGCACAATACTAAATTGACGTGCCAAATATAGCATTTTACTTTCTTTTTTTTATTTTTTTTTTATGTCAAATTTGGCATTGGTATTGGCATATGCATCGGAGATGGTCTAACATGTCCAATCAATAAACCATAAATTCTCAAGTTTTACTTTATTGGATTAAAATAGTCAATCTATTATTATAATTCATTTTATTTTATCCTTAGTATTTTTCTTTATTTTATAGTTTTAATTTATTTAGAATCAATAAATCAATAATTTACCAATAATTTGAAGAATAAAAAATTTAAAAACATGTCTAGTAATATTTATTAAATATTTTTGTATAAATTTAAATTGAATTCATTATAAATGCAAGAAAAAATTTCTTATTATAAAATTAGATTGTAATTTATTCATTCTTTTAATTTTTTTCATTATTTATGTTGTTTTTCTTATTATTTATTATTTAACATTTTTTCTTGTCTTTATTTCTTTTTGAATGTAAGATTATTTAATTCATCTGAGTAAGTGTTCTATTAGTTTTATTTTATCTAAAAAAAACTCAATATATATATATATATATATATTATATTGTCAATTCGAACTGAAATATATTAGTTCATTGTATATGAGTCATTGGGTATTTTTAGTATATAGGTATTTTTAGTAATAAATTTTTTTTCATTAAAAATGGATGTAGGGAGAATATTTTTAGGTGGCTCAATAATTCTGGAAAACAATCCATATTAATTAATTAAGAACAGATGGTTTATGATCTTAATCAAATACAATAACAACATAAAACCAATATTCAAGATGAAAAGGAAAATTATCTTTCCTATCAAGGGTTCTATTATCCCTGTTTATAGCTAGATAGTAATAGTTTAATTACCAAGAATTGTCTGCTAATTAAACCAATAAATAAACAACAATATCAAACAGAAATTAAGTGTGTACGAAAAAGTGAAATTAATTAATTTTGTCGATTGAGTAATTCTTCACTGATCTCATATATGGTGTTGATTTTAAGTCGTTTTCTATGAATTTTTGTTGATTGCACCTCTGGATTGAAGTCCAAAACCCTTAGCATCTGCTCCCTTCATGATCCTCAGCCTCTTGCATGATTCAATAAACATCCTGTTAACAAAAATAACAAAAATACTTATCAATATAGGACCAAAAACACTTAAATATTTAATGTTAGTTACATGAGAGCTTTATATTACATAAAAAGATATGTGACAAAAATAAAATAAAAAGGAGTAATTTTTTCAAGTACTACAATAAATCCTACATTGATCGAGTAAAGGGTTCACGAGACCTATCGAGATTAAACATTACATGAACATCAATGAGAAAACTTCTCACATATATTTGTAAAATGCACATGATTAGACTCTAATCTCCCATCATTAATGTGAATCGAAGCCATTCGAAGGGGAGGTAAGAGGCGATGTGCAAAGATGATTCTTAGTTAGTGTGTGTATAATTGTATATATATATATATATATAACACCGGTGTATCCATATACAACGTAGAAAATATTACAATTGAAGGTTTTCAGATTACGATCACAATTTTTCCAACACAGTATATGGGTATATCAGTGTTCTATAGCATAACACAAACACACATATATATATATATATATATATCGGTTTGCATTTTGGGCCCCCAAAGAAGTTTCCAAAAGACTTTTATTATTAGGAGTGGGCATATGAAAAACTTGTTATCATATCATAGTTCATAGTTGAAAAATGTGACCATTCCCACTCATAGTGTCTTTTGGATCGACCAGGCATGGCCTTTGAGGACAATATTGTCATCTAACCGACACTATTATTATGTATTTTGCTTATGTCGGCAGCATCGCTTCCAACATAACGAATCTAAAGGAGCTGTGAAAATTACTAAATGACATTCTTGCCACTCCCTTCACCACAAATGACCATCAAGTGTAAACTAAAGATATTATTACTACAAGGACTACATATTAAAAGCAGCTTAATTATAATTAAGTTACTTCTAATTGTAAGAACACTATAACAGTATCGTTAATCAGAAGAAATTAAATAAGCCCATTTAATCTATGTTTGTAAGATTAATTTTTTTTTATTTTTTTTAAAGTATTATAATAAACTCAGGTACCGAAAGGGTCAGGGGTTTACTAAGATCAAATAATTAATATATGTGTGATCCAGATATTTACATCCATTACGGGAGATACCTACTCCTATAACAGTACAACACCAAGGAAAAAACTCTCTACATATGCTTGTGAAATACGCTTGACAGGATTACAGGACTTGAACCACCGCCACTAGTGTGAAACGAGGAGCATATATACTACCAAATGGGCTGAAAGTTGATGTGCTTTTCTAGATTAAACTTATCATTAAACGATTGGTAGAAAAATAAAAATCAATAACATCATCATAAGTATCTAATATATCAAAGTGTGTGTTGTTACTAATTAACTTACCTGGTAATTTTTTTTGGTGTGTACACATATTATATAAATATAAAAGTGTCACACAAAAAAAAAATGTTATAAATATTTTTAATTAATTTATGTGTACTAACTGTGTACATTTATCTAATTGATGTGAAATGAGTTTGATAATGATAATTAATTGATAACTACATATGTGGTTGGTTGAAGAAGACTTACTCCCAGGGGACGTCTCCGGCCAACATCCAGTCTCCATCTTTGTCTTCATATATGGGTACATATTCCGAGCTGTCTGCATCTTTCAATGCCTCGCCTGTCAACAGATCATTTATATATCAAAAACAATCACTATAGCTTTTGATTTATATATAGATCGATGTGTGAATTTGAACGATCTTCTTACACTTTGATGTTATCAATAATGTGTGGTTAACATTAAGCTGTGTTTATATTGTTAATTTTTTGCTAATCACAAACTTCAAACCTATTTTCAATAAGTCATTATTATTATTTGAGGAAAACTATATATATTGATGCATTTCAATCAAAAAATGGCTACCAAGTACTAATTATATATGTTATTCATTTCTTTTCTTTTTTAATTTCTTTAATATTAATTTGCATTAATTAGATACAGATCCCTAACTAAATTAGTATTAAAACGTTTTGTTTTTCTACATATACTGGAAATTAGAGTTTATCAAAATTATTTTGCATGTCTTGCTACAGTATATATATTGAGTTGATCAAAGGGTGATACTTAAATGTGGGGAAAAAGAAAGAAATTTTTTTTTTCTTTTTTGGGACGTATTAAAGAGAAAGCAGAAATTAATCAGTGTAGTGTTTTCTTAATTAATTACTTTCATTTCAATATTTCACAAACTTGCAAATTAAACAATAAGCTATTGTTTCCTCAATAATTAGTTAGAACATCAAACTTTTAATAAAGCATATAAATTGAGATATTTTTAATTAAATCGTATTAAACCTAATTTTGCATGGCTATATATATATGTATGTATGTATGTATGTATCATGTATGTATCATGTATGTATAACCAGGACTAGTAGTTTATTTTGGGTAGCTAGAAGTTAAGATAAAATTACATCACACAAATGAAAATATAAGCGCGCACTTACTCATGCCAAAACAATCAAACAGCTTCTCCAACGTCATGGCAAGATCCGAGTAATCCTTGTACATGCCCAAATCGATTTTACGAAGAAACGGAGCTCCGTCCATGCTAACCTTCACATACATTTTTGACGTTTTGAGCTGCTGATCCTTCTCATTAAAACTGTTCTTTCTCCGGTAGGAACACACGGGTGGCCACCCCACGACTTGGCTCTCATTCGTCTGGACTTTCCGGTGGTGATCACTGTTGGTGTCATTTCCTTCCTCAGAAATATCGGAGAAAAGCCTTTTCTTCTCGGACTTGTCCAACGAACAAGCACCACCGCCACCGCCACCACCGGGAAGACCCAATCTGAGCTCTGTAATCTCAAGTTCCATGGCAATTGTAGGGTTTATTTTCCTTTGCTTTTTCTTGAAGATATCAATAATTCAATAAAGTTTGGTAGGTTTATATTGATAAAAAAAATAGTGAGAAAAAGAAGAGGTGTTTTATATATAGAAGAAGAGAAGAGAGAAATTAAATAAACAAAGTGGGAGCAATGACAGGTGAAGCAAAGATTAGTGGTCGGTCACATGAGAGACAAACGTGGGGACTCAATGCTCCCTTGAAAGACCGATAAAGGCCGGCACAATAAGGTGGAAGAGGAACAGATCGTATGGCTCTTACTTATCTGGTCAATTTCTGGGATTTCATCATGGCCGTCTGATTAGCTGAATGGGAAACATCCCATGTGATCATCTGCCTGATTGAAGGAGTCTTTCTATTAATTTGCGGAGAGAAAAAAGAAAGAAAGTACTAATACAAGTAGTAGTAGAGCACCATGATATAAGGGAAGCATGTTTTTCCAACATGGATGTTAATATATGTTCCATGCTCATCATCCCTATATATATATATATATCAATTTATTTTTATAGTGATTTAGTGGTATGAGCGCTCAGTCAACCCGACAATGTTCCAAGTTCGAGTCATCAAAATTCAGCTTTCGATTTTATTTCGTGCTAGTTTTTTGAAATCTTATAATTATTCGGGATTGGAGGAGAGATTATTCCATGCTAGTTGGGATATAAAAGTTGAGATATTAGCATTACTGCATCTTAGAGTAAAATTTTGCAACTGTATATATCATTAAAGTTTGAATGTTGATATGGTAAAGTTGAAAACAAAATGTTTGAATTTACAGTTCATTTCACATGTTTCTTCTTGATCATACAATTAAAATATAAACTAATTAAACCTCCCAGATCAATGTGAGTGAGTTTCTAGAGAATTGAAAGACATATAATCAAAACAGATCGATCTTCATCTAATTGCATCCACTAGTCTTTATCAGTAAAACCGTTGGCCATATACAAGTCCATGCAATGGAAAGTAGCATTTAATTGACATTTACTATATATCAAATAAGGTGTTGCAATTCCAGCCAAATTGTGTCAACTTTATATTAATGTATATATATTGTGGGACCGCGTTAAGTCTTTTGCTGTCCAAATTAAATCGATCGCCTGTTTTGAATCAGCATCACCACCCTAGCTGGAGAGAAAATTTCTATCGATCAATTCTTTAAAATTTTCCTTCAAACAAAGAAGAAAGAGATAAAACAGAGTACATAATTGATCAAAATTCAAAACTCTTCCATTTATATAGTGACACGTATAGTATTACCATTTACCCATGACTGTTTTTTTTTTTTTTTTAATATATACGACCTGGATGCAATGACTTGAACCTGAGACACATTGTCAAATTAAATAAACGTCTTTTACCACCAAATCACGTTGGGTAGTAATCCATTTACCCATGATTGATATATATGGCTGAAATATGATCAATTGGTCAAAAACGAAACTTATGAGTTTATACACTAAAGGTGGCCACGGTTCGGTTTCGGTTAGAAACCGGCGGCTTCGATTCCGTGGCCACCCAAAACTGAAATCGTAACCAGAAATTCAGTTTGCTACAGGTTTCAAACCGCCGGTTTTACAGTTCCGGTTATGTTTTCGGTTTGGTTTTTTTTTTTTTTTTTTTTATTATTATTTTTTTAGTGAGATAAATCATGAAGATTGTTTGAAGACAAAATAAATATAAAATCTTGCCAAATAATAATTACAATTGAACAAAGTTTAAAAAAAAAAATTACAAACATTTTCATTGAAGTATTTAAGCATTTACCAATGTTTAAAAGAAAAGAAATTGATATTTATTAATAAATACAAGTACAACTTTACAATTTCACAAAAAAGAAAAAAAATATATAGAAATTGGCCTTGAAGGCTTGAATTCAAAAGTACAATATTACAATGTAATTATGTAACAAAGTTAAAATAAAAAAACCTATCATTGGTTGTTTTTTTTTTTTTTTTTTTTTTTTTATAATTAAACCAGTAGTTAAACCGCCGGTTTTACCCACGGTTTCGCTCCAACGGTAAGTTTTTCAAACCGACTACCACGTGGCAACCTCTTATTCGTCCATTTTAATTTTATTTTTTTTAAAGAAAAACCAACAGTTTAACCACGGACTAAACCGCTGGTTTCTACCGGTTTTTTGCCATCCCAAACCGAAACCGTAACCGGTCTAACCAGTTTCCAACCGGTTTTTAAACTGCCAGTTATGGTCCCGGTTTTGGGCCGTACGGTTTCGGTTAAACCGCGGACAAAGCCGACGGTTGTACTGAAACCGTGGCCACCTCTAGTTTATACCCAATAGGAAAAATACAAATTAGAACAAATCAAATGAAATCAAAATGGGAGATTAGAATAAAAATGTAAATAATAATAATAATAATTAATAATAAAAAAAACTAAGAAAATAAATCAATAGAAACGACTATTGGTTACGTTGCTTAAATTGGGTTCAAAATTTAAATGTCACCATTTGGGCCTGTTTTTGGGAGAATGTCACTAAGTTACTAATTTAAGTTTAAAAGGCACCAATTAAGGTGACCAGACAAAAATACCCCCATTTGTCAGTTTGTGTTATTTTCAAACGTTGAAAAAAGAAACCCTAGAGAGAGAAGAGAGAGAAAAGGCGACGGCGCAACAGTCCCAAAGGCAACCGAAATTTGACGGCGAAGTTACCGGCGACGGCGATACAGTAATGATGTCGACGAGAACTCACGGCCGAACTCGAAGGACAGTGATAAGTTTCTTATTCTTACGCGTTTTTTGTTGTTGAAAAGTTTGTCTGTGCTTGATTGTGGATGGTTGATTATGTTTGTATGATGAGATGAGGTTTTAGGTTAGGGTTTTAGTTTCTGAAAAGAGTTGTTTTGAAGACGATGAAGTTCTGGGTTATCGTGAGTTTTTGAATTGTTAACGTGACTTTTTGAACTGTACCCGTGAGTTTTTGAACTGTACCCGTGAGTTTTTGAACTGTTTTCGTGAGTTTTTGTACTGTTTCCGAGCCTTTTTACTAGACCCGTGCCTTTTCAAGCCTTTTCATACACTTCCGTGACTTTTAATACACATCCCGTGACTTTTAACACATGTCCCGTGACTTTTAATATACACTTGCCATCGTGACTTTTAATAAACTTCCCGTGACTTTTAATACACTTGCCATCGTGACTTTTCATACTCTTTCCGTGACTTTTCATACCCTTCCCATGACTTTTCCCGTGACTTTTCATACTCTTCCCGTGACTTTTCCCCTGACTTTTAATACTCTTCCCGTGACTTTTCCAACACTTTTCCGTGACTTTTCATACTATTCCCGTGACTTTTCATACACTTTCCCGTGACTTTTCATACTGTTCCCGTGACTTTTCAAACACTTTCCCGTGACTTTTCATACTCTTTCCGTGACTTTTCATACACTTTTCCGTGACTTTTCATAATGTTTCCGTGACTTTTCATACACTTTCCCGTGACTTTTCATACGTTTTCATGAACTTATATGCTTTTTTTTCTATGAATATGCAGATGAGGAATGATGAGGATTTTTTTAAAACCCCAATGGCAGATTGGTTTAAGGGAAAAATTACTCGGCATGACCATTTTGATGACCTTAAAGATATTGTCTGACAGTTTTTTTTTTTTTTCAAGTGTGGAGAGAGGAAAGTACAAAGGGAATAACATAAATGATTAAAGTGGGGGCAATTTTGGTAGTTCACAATAATAGGTGCCTTTTAAACTTAACTTATTAAACTAGTGACTTTCTCACCACATCAGTTTAAAAAGGTGACATTTCTCACCATTTCCACTGCTTAAATTAGTGAGGCCTAGCTAGCTTTTCAGTCTGTAAAAAGCACGAATGGACTATAATAATTGCAAGTGATAATTAGGAGTGTACGTAGTTAAATTGATTAAAAAGAAAACTGGTCTGGTCATGAATGTTCATGATGCGCATGTGTGAATTTTTAATCATCATATTCAAGTAGGAGTAATGTGCTAGCTATAGTTGTTTTTGTGCATGTAAATGTATGACAAAAGTGATTTTAGTTCCCAGGAGGTTGTTCTGGACCTTCTAGTCCTGGAAAGGAAGCTGCCATATTCTATCTCAATTACTTGTGTTACGTTGCCTCAAGTATATAGTCTTGTGTCGACCTCATTTGATATGATGATATTGGATTTCCTTTAGCAGTTTGCACATATATATTTAAAACATATATTATATTATAGCTAGGTTGATTTGATATCTTCGTAACAAACTAACAATATATATTTACACACACATATATAAAATAATTATTAGGTGCATGCTGCATGCTGGATCGATTTTATTACAGAGGTCACTCAGTAATATAGAGACATAGTAGCTTTTGAGAGAATAACTAGGTCACGTACACTATATATAATGTTATTGATTGAGCTATGTAACTCTATATATAGAATCAATATTCCTGCATGAAAAACATGCAGAAATCCTATACTCGAAACCTATATATATATATATAAACTTTCAAGTGAAAGATCTTTTACTTTAATTTTGGTAAGAACCTTGATGAAATCATATTGATTTTTATGAATTTTGATCTGAATTTTTTTGTAGAATTTTGCAAGTACTAGAACTATTTATCTAGATTTTGTTAAATAAAGGCATTAGAAAAATGAGAGAAATACATGACAATTCAAAAAAATAGTTCTAGTAATGGAAAATTTCTTAAATTTTATTTATAGGTAGATTTCAATGACCTTATCATCTATAACAAAAATTCAAATCAAAATTCATGTATATATATATAATTTATGATTTTTTGAGAAAAAAAAAAATTATTATGATGACTTTGTTTATATAAAAAGAATATTTTCTTAGGCATGTCAGTTTAATTATTTTCTGAGTATAACAGTTAAATTTTTCTAGTCACAAATATATACATATATTTTCACGAACGAAAAAACTCAGTACCTAATTTTTAAGTACAAATTTGGTATTTGAGTGATGGGAATACGACATGAATCCAAAATATATGTGAGGGTGTGAGGTTAGCCACCCAACTTTTATCCTTAATATGTACATATTTATTGGTTTGTGAACCATATCCACTTATATATTGAGCATCTTTTGCTTTCAAATAAATAAATAAATAAATAATAATAATAATAATAATAACCGATTCTCAGTATAAAATGAAGTTAGCTTAATGGTAAGCCTCTCTCCCCTATATCAAAAAAGTTATGGGTTTAAGTTATACATCATTTATAGTGGTGAAGCCCATAATTTTTTTAAAAAAGTATATTAACATTTTTCTATTATTTACATTTTTTTTGTAATAATTTTATAAACTTTTCTAATTGGCCCCTTAGACCCTTCAAATTTGATAAAGCTGGCTTTGCCCCTATGACCCTTCCCCAATTCCAAAATATTTTAATAGTTTAAAAAAAAAAAAAAAAAAAAAAAAGTGGATTCTCTCGATACTTATTATGCATAGTAACCGTTAAAAGAATAAATTACAACCTATTCATTGTTTTTTTTTTATAATTTAATTCCATTTTTATTAAAGAACCTGGATATAATTAGAAATCCTCATCGAATTTGAAGTATTATGATTTAGTAATATATATCATGGAAGGAGAAAATAGCATTGAAAAAAAAAACACAAAAAAGAATCAAATCACATGCTAGAAGCCTAGAATCATGATGAAAAAGAACAAAGTTTCTTATATATATTGATTCTGATATCCAGAATCCAAACCATGTCAAACCCATACAAGAAATCATGAAAATCTACAATCTTTCAGACAAGTAAATCAAGAATACGAACCTAAAGCAAGATGGATAAACAAATATATATCAAGTGAAATTAAATTAATTATAATCCATAATCCGATTTATCCCATTATAATTCTGCATATCATTGATCCCTAAATTAAATGATTCTGGTTTAATTTATAATATTTTGCTTGTATACTAATCTCCACTAACAGATCTATTTATTAAATCATGTAATTATTCACAAATATAATCATTGGAAAATCTACATACAATAATACAATTCATCTGTTAACACTACAAGTCTACAAGTACATGTTATATTTGCCGCAACTTTTTTTTACCTCTTATATAAATTCGTGATAAATATACACACACAAAAAAATTAAGTTTTTTTTTTTATGCATATTTAAGAATCCACGGTAGAAAGATTTTTACAACAGTTATAACTCACACGAAATTAAACTTTATGTAATACTCTTTTGATGCCGAGAATTGCAACATTTGCCTTTTTGTTTTGTTGTTGTTGGGCTGTTGGACTTGGATAGCGGGTGGCTTTGCGTGTTAGGCCGATTGGCTGGTTTCCCTATTTCATTCTGTTTGCTTTCTTTGACCTCGTTAAATAAAATTTGCTGTTAAAAAAAAAATAAATAAATAAAGGTGGTTACTGATCTTAGTTTCTTTAGTGTATATCTGTTTGAGATTCTTATTTTGGAAAGCCGCATGATTGATGTTGGCCATGGGACATATAAAATAAAGCAGAGACTGTTTAAGGACATCCATATGACAGTGATCGATCATTTAAATCATGCTTAATTAGGTTTCAAGAAAAGATACATAAAAATTTCAAGACATGAACCAACCAAATCAATTAAAGTTGACATTGTCTTATGGTTAGGGCTTGTGTAAGTGAAAAATAAGCAAGTGTCTTATGGTTGGGATGATTTGTAACCCATTATGGGGGTTTAAGCACATGCATTTTGCTTTTAATTGTAGTATTATTAGATTCAAGTTGTTGATCAAATATTCCAACGTATTCCCACTTACCTTCAAGGAACTCCATTCTCCGGTGCCGAAATTTATATTAAAGGATTATGCTACCGTGTGCTCTAAGTTATTGTATAACATTATATAACAATTTTGTTTTTTTATACCATGTAACATTACATAATTGTTTAATATAATTAAGGGTATAAGACAACTAGACCTTAAGTTAAAACATTTGAACTGTTTTGTTAAAATCGATTCTTACTAGATATTAATTATTCCTTTTGAAAGTGCCAAGCAACTTTAATCAAGTAGTTGAAGCATTTTCTTTTCCTCTTCAATTAGATACTAATTATAATGTATAAGGTAATAGAACATGGCTTATGTTTTTTTTAGCTTTTCTTTTTGTGTCAAATACTTCAAAAACACATTCTAATTCATGAAACTCCACTTGATCTCTTGGATCTAACTCTCTGTTTGGCTGGATGGAGAAATGGAGGGATGAGAGGGAGGAGAGGAGAAAAGGAGGGAGAGAAGAGCCATCCAGACCCACCATATTGGATCCTTCCAATTATGGCAGATGAGAAGAGGGAGAGAAGATTGGAGGAGAATTACTATAATGCCCTCCAATTTTTCATTGCCCTCCAATTTTTTAAGGGTGTTATAATAATTTTACAAATTAAATACAATCCATCCATTCAACCATCTTTTCAATACCAAACAACATGAATGATAAATGTTATCTTCTCTATCCCTCCTACGTACTCTCTCTCCCTCTTAAATCATCCATCCCTCATACTCTCCCTCCCTCCTACCAAACAAAGTGTAAGGGTGGTCATGAGTTGTTTTGGGTTGGGTTTCACTGTACCCAACACTATACCCAAACCAAATCATTATTTAATCGGTTTAATTTTTTAAAACCCAAACCAAACTATTTATAAGGTAAAACCAAACCTGATAAAAATCATTTTGGTTTAACGGTTTAAGAAAATAATTACACTAATTTTTATTTGAACAAATATAATTAATAATATAATAATATCAAATTATCAATATAAGAAGTTAAGCACACTATCAATAATACTAAATTTAACTCAAGTGCAAAACAATAATTTCTAAAAAAGAAAAAAATACTCAAGTGAAGAAAGTCTAAAACTTATAAAATAAAACTAAATCGTTCAAGCTTCCAAATTAATAATATCCACCAACATCCAAACAATCACTTTGAAGTTTTTAAGTTCACTTCTTGTTGCATTGGAATCGATCCTAGTTAAAACTAATACAATATAAAATTAAGTTAACTTTAGTTTTTATTTTTTTTATCCGATAATTTAATTAATAACATATAAATATTTATATACATACATACATATATATATATATAGGAAATGGTAGGATATGACACTCTCTTCATGTTGAATTTTAAGAGTATCACTAGATTAATAACTTAAGTTTAAATGGCATCAAAAGGCTAAAATAACCCTATCTCCTTCTTTTATTACATTTGTGCCATTTTTTGGTTTTTTTTTTTCTTTTCAAAAACCTCCATTGATAGAGGACCAATGAAGGTTCTCCATCAATGGAGGTCAGGTCGACATCCATTGGAGGTCAAAATCGTCTTCCAACGGAGGTTGAACTCTGTTTGACCTCCAATGGAGGTTTCATTGAAGAAGATGACAAAAAAAAATTTGAAAAAATTCATTTTTACCCAAAAAGTCTTAGAAACTATAAAAAGGTCTCAGAAACTATGAAAAAATCTCGAAAATTACCAAAAAAATCTCAAAAATTATCTGAAAAGTCTCGGAAATACAAAATACGATTTGGAAACACCAAAATAAGCTTCGGAAACACACACATAAAAAAAAAAAAGTGAGACTTATTTTTGTGAGTGTATTTTAAGGGTATTTTTGTTAAATCCACATTTTAGGTGATATTTAAACTTGAGTTATTAAAACAGTGATACTTTTAAAATTACACCTTGAAAAAGTGTCATTTAATTTTTGAAGCGTTTATATATATATATATATACTCTCTATGTGTGTATATATATAAAGTATGTAATTGTTTGGGTTGTATTATGCAGTTTGATAAAACACAACCCACAAACCAACCCAAACCAGTTGGGGGCTCGAAAATTTAATTGCACTCTTTCAAGAGTGATTTTTTTTTTTTTTTTTTGAACGGCATGTTTTATAAAACAAACGGGAAAAACTGCACCGAGGAAAAAAGAGCCTCACGGGGCAAACAAACAACCAAAAGATCAGCACAAATAAAATGCACTCAAAGACCACGAACTAGCTAGAAAGAAAGAAAAAAAAAAAAAAAAAAACGAAGTCTTGCACTTTTTTTTCGAGACTTATTTTGGTGTTTCCGATACTTATTTCTGTGTTTTCAAGATTTATTTTCTAATTTCTGAGACTTATTTTGAAGTTTATGAGATTTATTAGGTATATTTGTAATTTTCGAGACTTGTTGAGAAAAAATGAAAATTTCCAATTTTTTTATTCATCTTCTTCATCGACCTCGAGGTCTGTTCCATCTACATTGGTCCTCCATCGATGGAGGGTTTTGAAAAAAAAAATCTAAATAACAAAACCTAAAAATGGTAAATATAATAAAATAAGGAGATGAGAGTATTTTTGTCTAGTGGTGTCATTTAAACTAAACTTATTAAACTAGTGTTACTCTTAAAAGTAATAAATAAAAAAAAATATATAAAAAATAATAATAATAATAAAAAAAGTGATATTCACCCTATTTCCACACCAATTGGGTTGCCCAAAAACAACCAAATCGGGGGTTTTTATTTATTTATTTAATGAAACTAAACCAACTCGGTTAAATTAATTTGGTTTGGACGGATTGATCGGTTTGACAGTCTGGGTGCCTACCCCTACTTGGATCCATGTAGCATAGAGATCAATTATACAACATTCTTTGGAAAGGGATTCAATTTTATTTTATTTTTGCAAACAATGATATGAGTTGTATAGTTAAATTTAATTTTCCCTCCCAGTAAAATTGGACATATAGTAAATGATATATGTGGTAGCCAAAAATGACCCATAGACCCAAAATGCAAAGCCAAGGCTTGTTTTACTTAGGATTTTATACATTTCGACCTAATAAGGAAAGTAATTGCATCACTTGGTCGTTCGAAGACCAAGTCAAACAAGCAGTTAAAGTGAACTGAGTAGCGAGATTTCTGGAAGAGAGAATCTCTCTAAAGACCACGCCCATGATCTGATTAACGTTAACTTCTAGCCTCCTATAAATAGCAAGGCACTTTACACAGAAAAGGAGATTGGAAAAAGCATATTAAAGCGTATTAAAATTCTATTCATTTAGGATCCTGGCCGTCGGAATTCCATTTTGCAATCATTATAAATTTCTGCTCAGCCCAAGCATACCTAAGGCTAAGAATCTAACCCCACCTTCTTTATTTCGTTTATTCTACATTTTTTGTTCTTGTTCTTTTTGCAGGTTCAACGAAGAAGAAAGCCTATACTAGGTCGATCGACCAAATATTTTGCAGGTTTATCAAGCTAGCGACAGCTTCCGATTGACAATTTCAACCAAGCTGCATTGGGCCAAACAAAACTCGACTGGATCCACTTCAGTTGTAGGTCGACCATCTACAGTTTGGCGCCCACCGTGGGACCCATTGCAACTTTATAAGCCATTTCAATTGAAGTTTCAAACGAATAACAACGGTGTCTGGGGAAGGAGTCGTCCCAACCGTCGAAGAACAGATCGCTGCGTTGGTCGCTCAGATGACAGCAAACGCAGAAAAATTACGAGCTTTAGAAGCTGAAAATGCTGCAATTCGAGCGACTAAAGACGAGCTACGAGCTATGATCGACGGCGTAGTACCCGACCAAAGATGTGGAGCACCCAATTCTTGTCCCAAACGTTGAACAAGAAGTCGACCGAACAGCACCGGTCGCTCCAACAGGTCCGGGAATCCCCAACGTGAATCCTAATGTTGGACAGATCCAACAAACATCCCATACTGCTCGAGTCGAAATCGACCTCAATAACTTGCCTGTCCGAAATGAAAACGAGCAAGATCCGGTTATGGGCAAGCAACCTGAAAACGTCCTGGGGACACCCATGTCGCTCCAGTCGATGCAAGGATTGGTAAAATCTGGACCTGACCCTTCTACAATTGCTAATTTAGAATTTTCTCGCAGGTTTACAGAAATGAAAGCCCTTATACAAAGGATTCTAGGAATTCCAGCCCCAATTAAAAGAAGTAACGTGAGCAGCTTCGCCGACTCACCTTCGCGATAGCGCTTGTTGAGATGCCCAGAATGTTCAGCTTCCCAAATATGAAGCAATATAAGGGAACGACAAGGCAGTTTTGCATGGTCGCATTTGGACATGGTCGGCATCGATCTAGAGGTAATCGTTCATCAGTTGCAAGTCGTCCCTGATTACCAACCGGTAAAACAAAAGCAGAGGAAATTCACTCCAGAAAGGAACAAAATCATCAACGAAGAGATCCAGAAGCTGATCGACATCGGTTCAGTGAAAGAAGTTAAGTATCTCGACTGACTGGCAAATGCCGTGGTGGTAAAAAAAAAAAACAGCAAGTGGCGGGTTTGCATCGACTTTACAGATCTCAACAAAGCATGTCCCAAGGATTCATTCCCTTTACCACATATAGACATGCTTATCGACGCTACAGCCGGACACGAACTACTCAGTTTCATGAACGCCTACTCTGACTACAACCAGATTCTGATACATCCAGACGACCAGGAAAAAACCGCGTTTGTAACAGGGCGAGGTACCTTTTGTTATAAAGTAATACCGTTTGGTTTGAAAAATACAGGTGCCACCTACTAACGACTAGTTAATAAAATGTTCGTCAAAATGCTCGGATCGACAATGGAAGTGTACATCGATGATATGCTGGTCAAATCATTAGTGGCTCAACAACACTTCGACCACCTGAGACAATCGTTCGACGTCTTCGATAAATATGGTATGAAGCTTAACCCTACTAAATGTTCTTTTGGTGTGTCGTCAGGGAAGTTCCTAGGGTACTTAGTCACCCAAAAAGGCGTCGAAGCCAACCCAGACTAGATCCAATCAATACGTGGAATCGAGTCGCCCAGATGCATTAAAGACGTACAGAAGCTCACTGGTCGTGTAGCAGCACTGAACATGTTCATCTCCAAGTCATCCAAACGATGCCACCCATTCTTCAACACCTTAAGGAAAAACAAAGCTTTCGAATGGAACGACGAGTGCAAGAAGGCATTGCAAGATTTGAAGGAGTACTTAACTTCACCACCACTGTTGTCGAAACCAAAAGACAACGAAACGTCACTCATGTACCTGGCCGTATCAAATACAGCTGTCAGCGCTGTATTGGTTAGGGAAGAAAATGACATACAATACCCCATGTATTACGTAAGCAAAGCATTGCTCGACGCAGAGTCAAGATATAGTCGACTGGAAAAGCTAGCTCTAGCTCTGGTCGTTGCAGCTCGCAAATTAAGGCCATACTTCCAATGTCACTCCATTAAAGTATTAACTACTTATCCTCTCAAAAATATCTTGCATAAACCAGAACTTTCAGGTCAACTATCGAAATGGGCTGTCGAATTGAGTGAATACGACATCAACTTTCACCCGCGGACGGTATTGAAATCACAGGTATTAGCGGATTTTATTATGGATTTTACCCCTAATGAGAATTTATAGACTGAAAAAGAATTAATAGCTCTTGCGGAGGTAGCATCGAAGGAGAAATTGTCCTTGTCGGTCGATGGTTCAAGCAACATAAGAGGCAGTGGACTAGGATTGGTGCTTAAATCTCCTCACGAGGACATAATAGAGCAATCAGTCCATTGTGAATTCCGTGTGACAAATAACGAAGCAGAATATGAAGCATTAATTGCTGGACTCGACCTAGCCAAGGACTTGAACATCAAAAACCTTCAAGTGTTCAGCGACTCACAATTGGTCGTTCGACAAATTAATGGATCGTATGAAGCCAGGGATCAAAGGATGATCGCCTACTTAGCCAAAGCCAAACAGCTTTAGTCGACGTTCGATGAATTTACTATATAACAAGTACCAAGGTCGGAGAATTCCCGAGCAGATGCACTGGCGTACTTGGGCTCGACAACGACCAATGGATCAAAATCAATTCTAGTCATACATCCTACATCACCAACCATCCAAGAAGTCGAAATAATTGCCCTAGTCGACAACGAAAGAATTGGATGGATCCACTGCTGGATTATTTACGAGCCGATATCCTACCTGAGGACAGAACGAAGGCGAGGAAAATCAAAGCAAAGGCTGTAAAATTCTGCATCATATATGGTAAGCTGTATAAAAAATCTTTTACAAGACCCTACTTGAGGTGCGTGACTCCACGAGAAGCGTACGACGTTCTCAAAAGTTTACACTATGAAGAATGTGGGAACCATTCTGGAGCTCGAAGTTTGTTGAACAGAGCCATCACGGCAGGATACTATTGGCCGACAATGTGATCTGATTCCCAAAACTATGTGAAGTCGTGCGATAAGTGTCAAAGATTCGCACCCATATCTCATCTCCCCCCCAGGTATGTTGAACTCAATTTCTACCCCTTGGCCATTTATGAAATGGGGAATGGATATTGTAGGAAAGCTCCTAACAGCACCCGGAGGCGTCGTCTACATGTTAGTAATGATAGACTACTTCACCAAATGGGTAGAAGTCGAAGCATTACCTTAGTTACGCGACGTTAAGGTACGCAACATTGTTTAGAAATACATTATTTGCAGGTTCGGGGTTCCACGAAAGATAATGACCGACAATGGTTCCTAGTTTATCTCATTCGACTTCAAAAACTTCCGTGATAAGTATGGGATAAAGCTGAGCTTTTCAACTCCACGTTATCCCCAAGTCAATGGGCAAGCGGAGTCGACAAACAAAACCATAATCAACATATTAAAGAAGCAATTAGAAGCTGAAAAAAGTGAATGGGTCGAGAAGCTTTCGGAAATTATTTGGTCGTACAGAACTACTCCTCATCGGTCGACAGGAGAAACCCCATTCTCCCTTGTCTATAGATTAGAAGCGATAATCCCTATTGAGACACGACTCGCTACTGCACGAAGCAAAAATCCAAATGAGGTCCAAAATAGCCTTGAGCTCGCTTTTGAATTAGATCATTTGGATGAATGACATGATTGGGCTGCTCTAAGAGTACAGTTGTATCAGCAACAGGTCGCACGACATTACAACAAGAAGGTACGAGTTAGAATATTTAAAATAAACGACTGGGTGCTACGACGCGTCTTCCAAAACACTAGAGAAGAGGAAGCAGGAAAATTGGGGCCAACTTGGGAAGGACCTTATCAAATAACAAAAGTCGTAGGTCGAGGAGCATATATATTGTGAGGGCTGTCATATATATTGTGAGGGCTCGACGGTCAAGAATTACACAACAGCTGGAACGCCTTACATCTAAAATAGTATCATTTCTAAACTCATCAATTTTTGTCATTTATTTTCATTTGTACTTCTTTTTACTAACGAAACAACGCGAAAAGAGCAATGATGAAAAACTTAGTACTAAGTTGAAAACTGAGCTCACAAAATTCATTTTTATGCTTCTGTCGACATCGACATATTATATTACTTACAGGATTGACAGGTTGAACTCCGACACGAATATCTATGTAAGTGCCTCATTTTTTATTGGCTTATTTTATGACAAACCACATTGGGATTGGTGTGTAACGGGTAGCTTATGTTATTGTGATTGGCAAGCTTCCGGACTTCCCAATGTGACTTCAAGAGCAAGAGCGAAAGGTAATCAATTGACTTGCCTCTTGAAGAAATCTAGTTGCACACACTCACAACTCATGCATATTTCTAATGCTTGTATGTTGTGTGTTTTTATATGTGTGCATTCATGTTCTTGAATATCACTTCATGCATGTTTTATTGATTGTATCTTGTTCATTGAAATCTCATGACATGTTAGGTATTAGGATGCATTCAAATATTTCACTTGCATTGTATATAAAGTGGATAACATGGCATTGTCGCCATTTGTGTGGGTCGCCATTTGATGGTGTCGCCATGGCGACAGAATGATTTCTTCTTGAAAAATCAATCAGGTGTGAGGTCACCATGAGACAAATGGCGACAAAGAAGGTTTTTTGTGTGTTGCGTCAGAGGTCGCCACTTGCAAATGGCGACTGCAAACTGCGACCTAGAAGAAAAGCTGAGGTCACCACTTGGTCGCCATTTGACAAATGGCGACCGCAAATGGCGACCTCTGATGTTTGTCCATAAAACGACATCATTTTGATTGCATCTCTTTATATATATTGCCTTGTCTTCTAAAACCAATTTGGAGAGCTCAAAATCAAAACTTAGAGAGAGAATCTCAAACCTTAGAGAGAGAAGCTCACAAGAACTCACCTTTACTCAACCAAACATATTCCCATGAGCATCTAGCATCATCCTAGCATCATCCAAGCATGGGTCTTGTTGTTTTCCTTGACTAGGTAATCTCTACATGTTCTAGAATCTCTTGTTTCATCTTTCTAACATGTTTGCCTAGATTTAGCATTTATTTTGTGATTAAATGCTTGACTCCTTAATTAATGTCGCTTATAACATGCTTGAGTCTTAGTTTATTGGTTGAGATGTGTTGTTTGTGATAGCTAGCATTTAGGACCATTTTGTCCTCTAGCTAAGTCTATTTGATTTTCATTTAGACATTGATGTGTAGGACTTATTGATTGCATTTGTTAATTGCATTTAGTGTCCTTGCCATGTTATTTGACAACACGTGTTGATTGGCCTTTTGATTGACAATTTCTTGATTGCATTAGTTAATTGCATATTGTTAGGCCTTGCCATGATTATTGACAACATGTGTTGAATTGGTTTTGTTTGTTGACAATTAGGTTGTTAGAAATCTTTACAACTAATTGAGACCTCATGTATGTACATGTAGGCTTTGTTGATAACTAGGATGTTGATTTGCATTATAACATCTAGTTAAGCATTTAGTGTAGTCTAGCATTATTTGCATCTTGAATATCATCACATATTCACATAGGTTGTTGATTCTCTTCATGAGTCAAAGTCTTGTGGCTTCTAGGTGAAGTTGCACAAGCAAAGAATGTCTTGTGGCTACCGGTGTGTAGTGCTCAAGCAATTGGTCGAGTGCCATTGTAAAAGGCCCGCCGGGTAGATTAGGAGTTGCTCACGCCAAGAGTAGTGTATCAGGGGATATCACTAGGGATTGAACCAAGAGTGGCGAGTGGTAGTGTCCATAGCCTGAGGTTATCTAGGGTGAGAGTCCGAGAATCACTTGAGGGTGTAAATTCCTTTTCATATAGTGGATTTCGTTGACTGTGTGTGGCGCACATAACAGCCCATGGTTTTTTCCCCGTGTGGGTTTCCACGTAAAAATCAAGTGTTCTTTAATTTCCGCAATTTATACTTGATTTTATTGTTTGTTAAATTGGGTTTATATTTGTAATATTGACTAATCCGAAAATTTGGTAATAACGGATTAACAACCCATTCACCCCCCCTCTAGGTTGTTTAGACACACGCGAGCAATATATATATTTATATATTTTCAATCTACTCTCAACATTTTTTGACAAGCAAATGCTGAGAGTCGGGGGCAACACTTGGATAAAAATGTCGACCGAATTCATGTACACGATTTTTCTATGTAAAACTGTCGACTGAACGCATGTAGCGATTTCTCTATATAAAACTATCGACTGAACGCATGTACATGATTTTTCTATGTACCATTGTAGATTGAACGCGTGAACACGAGTATTCAATAAATATGTTGATCAATTTGCATATGAACATAAGTTTACAAGCTTATTTCATACAATTATTCAATCTTTTGTGTAAACCCTATTATATGATGGTCGTGCTGTTTCCACATCAATATTAAGTTCATCTCAAAATTATTGAAAGCAAAGCATGCAAAGAAAAATGTAAAAGGTCGTCTCCATCACAAGTACTTAAAGGTCGAAAATGACCAAATCATCCACTGTTACAAAGGATTAAAAATATGATAGCAATTTTAAGGCATCAATTAACAGGTAGATTGTCGACAGTTGGATCAATGACAGGCGGATCGACAATGGGAGGATCAACTAAAGGTAGATCGACAGCAGCAGTATCAGTCCCTTCGACATTCTCGAGGATTGCATTTTCACCAAGTGTTTGCTCCTCATCTTGTCCAGGCGAGGACTCTTCCAGCCTCCACATTTCCTCGTAAGTGTCGATCATTTCCTTCATGTCGACTCAATGGAAGTCACTCTCAACTTCGTTGAAAACTCTTTAAAGAGTGTGAGACAAACTGTGGTAGCAAAAAATGACTCATAGGCCCAAAATGCAAAGCCCAGGCTCGTTTTACTTAGGATTTATACATTTCGACCCAATAAGGAAAGTAACTGCATCACTTGGTCGTTCGAAGACCAAGCCAAACAAGCAGTTAAAGTGAACTGAGTAGCGAGATTTCTGGAAGAGAGAATCTCTCCAAAGATCACACCCATGATCTGATTAACATTAACTTCTAGCCTCCTATAAATAGCAAGGCACTTTACACAGAAAGGGAAATTGGAAAAAGCATATTAAAGCGTACTAAAATTCTATTCATTTAGGATCCCGGTCGTCGGAATTCCATTTTGCAATCGTTATAAATTTCTGCTTAGCCCAAGCATACCTAAGGCTAAGAATCTAACCCCGCCTTCTTTATTTCGTTTATTCTACATTTTTTGTTCTTGTTCTTTTTGCAGGTTCAACGAAGAAGAAAGCCTATACTAGGTCAATCGACCAAACTATTTTGCAGGTTTATCAAGCTAGCGACAGCTTCCGATTGACGGTTTCAACCAAGCTGCATTAGGCCTAACAAAACCCAACCCGATCCACTTCGATTGTAGGTCGACCACCTACAATATATAGAGTAAGTCTCTAATCAAGGATCTCTCATTTTAACATAAAGTAAGTTCCGTTTAAAAATCCATCGATTTCAATGAATTTTGATCTGAATTTTTTTATGAATGATAAATTCAATGAAATCTATTTGTAAACAAAATTTGAAAAATATTCAAGAACTACAACTTTTTTTTTCCTATTTTTCATCCCATTTTCCGATGTTTGATTTTCAATAAAATTGGGAAAAGATAGTTGTAGTTCAAATTTTGTTTACAAGTAAATTTTATTGAATTTATCATCCACAAAAAAAATTCATATCAAAATTCATTAAAATCATTGGATTTCAAGATGGTCCTTTATATTAAAATGAACGATTCCTTATGAGTGACTCACTCATGTTATATATATATATCAGTCTTTCTATTGTCAGTTCGTCCTGACTATAAATATATCAGGACAGAGAATGTGAACCATAGATTATGAAGAAGTTTTGACAAGTGCATACACTTTGAGTCAAAGTATGTAAATCTAGTGGTTCACATTCTTCGTCTTGATATATTTATTGTCAGGACAAACTGACAATAGAATATATATATATATATAATTATATATGTAAGGATTCTCATTTTGATTGGCTTATTTCGTAGTCAAACCACATGTTGGGGTTTGACTTGTAAGGGTAGTTTTAGGTGTTTAAGGATCAAGCTTAATACCCTCAAGACCTCAAGGTGACAAGCACGCTAAAGATATATCTCTTGTGCTTAGTTTTTCATTAAAGAGATTTAGTAGTACACACTCACTTAGCATATTTTAATATGTGTGCATTCTCTTCACATGTCACTTTCACACATGCACTTTTATGAAATGTATCTTGTTGTGTGGTTGTGTCTTGTAATTCGTTTTCTATAGTTGTTCAGAAACGTCCGCGCTTGCACATAAGTGTGCTTGGTGTTGCGCAAAGACCGCTCTTGGTGATTGCCTTGGCTATCTCCTTGGATTCATCACTTTTGGTGAATCGACGGTTAGATCGGCGGCCCGACCGACGAATGAAACCGTCGTTTTGGACCAGAGGTCCCTGGTCTAATTCTGCGGTTAGATCGGCGGCCCCGACCACCGATTTGAAACTGTCGATCATACCTGATTGATTTTAATCTCTCGGGTTGATTCTACGGTTAGATCGGCAGTTTCGAAACCGCCGAATGAAACCGCCGATGCTCCCCTGTTTCTCTCGGGTCCAATTCGGCGGCTGTGATTGGCAGCCTGGCCGCCGAATGAAACCGCCTATTGTGCATTTTTAGGGGCAAACTTGTCTTTTCACATGCCCTGTTTTTGATGCCTATAAATATCATGCTTTCTCTTTTCTCTAAGTTAGTTCTTTGACACCTTAAAACCCTAAAGCAAAAAGAGAAACCCTTGAGAGAAAAATCATCAAGAACTCACCTTTAAACACTCAAAGCTTTTCATTTGATTCATCAAGTTCATCTAGGATCATTCATGCATAGCTTTGCATCATCACAACTTGCTTGGTAAGATTTTGACTAACTTCATCTAATTTTAGTTTCTTTCTTATCAAGAAATCTCTTTGCTTACTTGTATGTTTTATGTTCACATGCTAAATACAAGATAGAGATTGTTTGTGATGAATATGATTGAGTGTTGTATTGTGATAGCTATCTAGGTTTTGTTTAATCTTGATTAGCTAAGCTTTATGATATGTCATTTAGCTTTTGATATCTAGGATTGATTTCATTGATACATCATCATCCTAGATAAGCATATAGGGTTGTCTTACTCTTATTGCATTTTGAGTATTCATATATTCACATAAGCTTGTTATCTCTTCTTTGAGAAGTAAGACTTGTGTAGCTTCCGGGATTAGGTTGCGTAAACCATAAGCAATTGGACTAGGTTCACTCATACCAGGATTAGGTAGGTGTGTGATTACTTCCGGGATTAGGTTGTAATCTTTTTCACATTTAGTGGATTCGAGGTTCAAGTGTGGCTCACATAATAGCCCGTGGTTTTTCCCGTGAGGGTTTCCACGTAAATATCAAGTGTCTTTTAATATTTCCGCACTATATTATACTTGCTATATTTGTATTGACTATTATGGGTATTTTCATAATCTTGTCTTTTAACGAAAATTGGGTAAAATTGGATAAAATCTATTCACCCCCCCCCCCCCCCCTCTCTAGATTAATATTGAATACACCATAATTTGTTTCAATTGGTATCAGGGCGGGTTCCTAGACATTCTTAGGTGATCCTTGCTCAATTTGGTGTGTTTTACATTTGTGTGATCTTTGTTCATTCATACATTTTGCATTCATTTCATTTCATTCATATACACAATGAGTGGAAACGGTGACAACAACGAGGGTGCTTCTAGTACACGTCCTCCTCTTCTCACTAGCTTAAATAACTCCTCATGGAAGGGGAAGATGAAATCCTACATATGCCAAATTCATGACCGTGCGTGGATGGCGGTTGAAGATGGATATGATCTTCCCATAATGACTCCCACGGGTAGAGGAGAAGAAGTTTTGAAGCCTAAGGCATAATGGAGTGCACAAGAATTTGAGGCTTCAAAATGGAATAGGAAGGCAATGCATGCCATCCTATGTGCAATGGATGAGAATCAATACAAGTTGATTTAAAATACTAGGATTGCTAAGGAGACATGGACAATTCTAGAAGTTACATATAAGGGAACTGAAGTTGTGAAGGACTCCAAGTTCCAAGTTCTCTAAACTCAATTTGAGATGCTCAAGATGGAGGAAAATGAGTGCTTCAACGACTTCGAGATTAAGTTGATGGACATAGTCAACCAAAGTCATCAACTTGGTGATCCTTATTCGGATAGGAGGATTAAACAAAAGATTATGAGATCCCTACCCGATAGGTTTAAGTCTAAGGTGACGGCTTTAGAAGAAAATAGTGGATATAATGATATGAAGCCGAGCAAAGTCATTGGAAGACTTCTCGCCTACGAGTTTAGGAAGGCTCCTAGCTCCACTCCTCCTAAAAAGCAAAAAGGAATTGCTTTGAAAACATTTAAGGATGAAAATGAGGTGAAAAATGACTTGGATGAAGACATGGCCTTATTTTTGAAAAGATTCAATAATGTTATGAAGCTTGGGAAGAGAGGATTTGGTTTGAGAGGCCAAGACTTGAAGAAAAAAGGTCCTTTCAAGAAGTTTGAACCAAGGCAAGAGAGGACCAAAAGGAAAGGGGTCTGTTGCTTTGAGTGTGGCGACATAGGTCACTTTGCTCCCGAATGTGCAAATCACAAGGAAAAGAAAAAGGGAAAAGTGATGGCCGCCACTTGGAGTGGAAGTAGTGATGACTCCAATGAAGAAGATGAGTCTTCGGATGATGAAGACATCATGGCTAACTTCCTAGCTTTTGCCTCCTCTCACAAGAGCAAAAGTGGTAGTGAAAAAGAGGAAGATAGTCAAAGGGAAAGTGACTCTAGTGAGGATGACTCTGTTTCTAACTCCACAAATGGATATGTGGAGAAAGAGGTGTTAGTTGAATACCTTAAGGAGTTTAGAGGCTTAGAGATGAAAACTACTAAGAAGATCAAGATGTTGAGAGAAGAAAATCTTGAGCTTTCATCTCACAATGAACACTTAAGTGAAGAAGTGGAGAGACTTAAGAAGAGAGAAGATAAGTTAAAAGAGGAGTTAGCTTTATCTAAGAGGAATGAAGAAGGTTTGAAAAGGGAGTTTGATAAAGCTAAGAATTCACTTACTAGAATGGACTCTAGCACCAAAAAGTTAGATCACATACTTGGAGTTGGAAAGAGTCCATGTGACAAGAGAGGTCTTGGGTTTGAAGATAGTCAAGAGACCTCCTCCTCTAAGAAGACCGTGTTTGTTAAGGGCTTGAGTAACATAGAAGCTTCACCGGTGCACACTCCGAAGAAGAAAATAGATCTAGGACAAAGTTCAAAAAGTGCATAAGTGAATGTGGCACCAAGAAGGCAACCTCAAGCCAACATTCCTCATCACTTGGCTCAAAACGGGAAGAGGCCAATCATGCAAGTTCAACATTGGAAGCAAGATAGACCGGTTCAAAAAAGGAGAAGATTTGAACCTTCTCAACCATAAAGACAAGGGAAGGCTCCCATGCAAGCACAAGGACAAGGTATGATTCCTTATTTCATTCCTATTTGTCACTTTTGTGGTTTTGATGGTCACATTAGACCAATGTGCTTTCGGTATATTAAAATGTGCAAAACCAGAAGCATGATTGAAAAGAGAAAGAATAGAGCCATGATGCATGTTCCTAGGAATGAGAAAATTAATTTGCATGTTCCTAGGACTTCTAGAGCCCTTGTACCAAAGACCATTAAGAAAGAAAATATTGTTCTTAAATGGGTTAGAAAGAATGAAAATGTTTGCCATGTTGCTTAAATTGCCTTAAAGGCTAATTCTTCTAACATGTGGTATTTGGATAGTGGGTTCTCTAGGCACATGACGGGAAATAAGAGTTTCTTTGAGACTCTTGTTATGAAGGAAGGAGGATATGTCACCTTTGGTGATGGATCCAAAAAGAAAGTCATAGGGAAAGGAACCATTTTCGTTCCCGGATTACCCTCATTATCCAATGCTTTATTTGTTGATGGCTTGAAAGCCAATTTGATTAGCATTTCTCATCTAAGTGATGAAGGATATTCCGTCTTATTTAGCAAAGATAATTGCTCTATCCTAAAGCCCGATGGACAAACCTTGTTGAAAGGTATGAGATCTAGAGACAATTGTTATTGTCTTGAAGCTAGAATAGTCTCAAACAATGTGTCCAAGGATGAGCAAATTGAGTTGTGGCATGAAAGACTTGGCCACATGAACTTTCGGAATCTACGGACCTTTGGAAAGTTTGAATGTCTGCGTGGCCTCCCTAAGCTTGGGAAGAAAGCCAATGGTGTTTGTAGACCTTGTCAACAAGGAAAACAAACCAAAATCATGCACAAAAAGGGCAAGTATCTCTCCACCAAGGAGCCCTTAGAGCTTCTCCACATGGATCTTATGGGTCCTATGCAAACCGAGAGCTTGGGTGGAAAGAGATACATTTTTGTTTGTGTAGATGATTTCTCTAGGGTCACATGGACATATTTTCTTAGAGAAAAATCCGAAACTTTTGATAAGTTTAAAATGCTTTGTACTAAACTTCAAAATGAAATGAATTCTAACATTAAAAGCATAAAACATATTAGAAGTGATCATGGGAGGGAATTTGAGAATGCTTCTTTTGAAACCTATTGTGATAGTATAGGTATCTCCTATGAGTTTTTGGCTCCTAGGACACCTCAACAAAATGGAGTTGTTGAGAGGAAAAATAGGGTCCTTCAAGAGATGGCCCGTGTGATGTTGCTTAGCAACAATGTGCCTAGGAATCTATGGGCCGAAGCCGTCAACACGGCTTGCTATATAGGAAATAGAGTTTTCCTAAGGCCCGGAACTAGTAATACCTCCTATGAGTTATGGAAAGGTAAAAGGCCAAATGTTAGCTACTTCCACAAATTTAGAAGCAAATGCTACATTTTAAATGACCGAGATCAACTTGGTAAATTTGATGCCAAGAGTGATAAGGGTATCTTTATTGGCTATGCCTTAAATAGTCGAGCATATAGAGTTTTTAATTTGAAGACTCGAAGTGTTATGGAATCTCCTAATGTTGTATTTGATGATGAAAGGCTCAAAACTATTGACCATAAGGAGGAGATTACTAGAGTTGATGACTCTACCTTGGAGAAGGTTGTGGTGACTCCTAATGTTGAGACACCTAACCTAGATAAAGAGGTCACTCAACCTCTTGATAGAGTTCCTCTCTTGGACTCTAATGAACCCGCTCCATGGGTTAGAAGACTCCATAACAAAGATGATGTTATTGGAGATGTGAATGAGGGTGTTAGGACAAGAAGGCAAATAGCTAATCTTATTAGCTTTACTTGCTACACCTTTCTAATAGAACCCAAAGAGATTGATGAAGCTCTCAATGATGAGTTTTGGGTTCTTGCCATGCAAGAATAGCTAAACCAATTCGAAAGGAATGAGGTTTGGACTCTAGTTCCTAGGCCTAAGACCACTAATGTCATAGGCACAAAATGGATATATAGGAACAAATCCGATGAGGATGGCAACATAGTGCGTAACAAGGCAAGACTTGTTGCACAAAGGTACTTTCAAATTGAGGGTATCAACTTTGAGGAGACTTTTGCTCCCGTTGCCCGTTTAGAATCCATTAGGCTTCTCTTGTCCATCTCTTGTGTGCACAAGTTCAAATACCAAATGGACGTAAAGAGTGCCTTCCTCAATGGCTTCTTGCAAGAGGAAGTGTTTGTTGAGCAACCCAAGGGGTTTGTGGATGCACACCACCCCAACCATGTCTATCGCCTCAAGAAGGCTCTTTATGGGTTGAAACAAGCACCGAGGGCTTGGTATGAGTGCCTCACTCAATTCCTTGTCAACAATGACTACACAAGAGGTAGTGTTGACAAGACATTATTCATCAAGAGAGATAATGATGAGCTTTTTATAGCTCAAATATATGTTGATGATATAGTGTTTGGTTCCACCAACAACACCAAGGTTCAACAATTTGTTGATGTTATGTCTCATGAATTTGAGATAAGTCTTGTTGGTGAGCTTAGTTACTTCTTAGGTTTGCAAATTAGGCAATTAAATGATTGGATCTTTATATCCCAAGCCAAATATGCCAAAAACCTTGTGAAAAAGTTTGGTCTTGAAAAAGCCAAACATTGTGATACACCCATGAGTACCACTTTGAAACTTAGCAAGGATGCTAGTGTAGGGAAAAATATACCGTAAAAGTACACGAAGCGGAAGCGAGACTAAAAAAATAGTTTTAGTAGCTTTTAAAATTTTTTCCTTTTATGAACCTTAAACTCTTTTAATCAATTAAAGATATATAATATATAACAAAAGAAGAATATCTTTTGTCGCGTGATCCGATTGACTTACGTCGATGGTAATCCGCAAGATCTTCAATCCTAGCACGAACGTGGATCACCTAGGAGCGTGGTCTCCCTTTTCTTTGAATTGCAAGCCTGTGATTGGATAAAACAAACTTTTCTCTTATTCGTTAGTCACAAAAACAATCAAAAGAAACCTAAGATTATTCCGGTCACTTTTAAGTTCTCAATCTTGTGATCGAAACTCGCGTGAACCTTGATTGATGTAGTATACACAAGCCTATTGATGAATAAGCAAATAGTATACCATCAAAGAATAATCTATGTCTCCTTTTTGTTTTAGTAGAATAAAAGCTCTCTATCTATGAGTTGAGAAGAAGAAGAAAATAAAATTCTGCACCACAAAACCTAATGGCCGAAAATTATAAGACTTCTTATATATGTGGCAAAATTTCTTTCTTCTTTTTAACTAGGGTGGCCGAATTCTCTAGCCAAAAAGGGTTTAGGGTTGCCGCAATCCTCAAACAAAAAGGAGTTTGTATTGCACCCTAATTCCTATTTTGTTTAAGACTTCCAAACCCTAATCAAACTCATAAATCTTTTATTTTGACTAAAATAAAAAGACTCCTTATTTGATTAAATAAATAAAATTAATTATTTATTTCCTTGTCAAACAAGTCTTTCAATTTAAGTAGACTACTACCAATAGTATACCAATAGGAATCATATTTCCTAATCAGAAAAGATTTGTTTCTTAATTAAACAATTAATTAATTAATTAATTAATTCTTATTTAATTAAACAATGAAAACAAAATAATATTTAAGGTTAATTAATCATCTTGCCGCCCCATATAAAAATATTGGGCCAAATATTATTTTCTTATTTCATTTAATCCATAGGACTTTAAATAAAAAGTCCACATGTGAACTAGACCCATTCTTACTAAAAGAAACAAGCCCACATGTCATCCATTAATATATAAATATAATTGAGCAGCCCATTACATAAATAATGTGCAAATTATATTCTTAATATATTAAATGCAATTCTAGATGGACCCTAAATTGGTCCGGTAGAATATATCAAGTGATCCATGCAAGTCCGTGTGGATTGGGGATCTTGGGGATCTTGGCGGGCTATCTAAATTTAAGCTTCAATAGACATAACCTAATCACAACCAACAAATGATTCACTTAGGTCCAATCCATTAATTTTAACTCATTCCACTAAAGAGCTAAAATTGAACTCTTAAATAAAGACAGAAAAGGAAGATGTTTCCTCATTCATAACCTAGACAATCATATTGGAGAAAGTGTATCCTCGTGATTAATATCAGTAATCGCCAAGAGTTCATAGACTGCCTATAACTCTCCAAGTTACCATATTTACTCATATGACCACGTTTTGAACTTGAATATTTTGACTTGTCCAGAAGCCATGTTTTCAATAGACACTATTGAAAACTCAACGTTGAGATTTAATATCCAATTACCTCAAAACATCCATATGATGATATTATACTCTCATTCGATAAATGGAGCTACGATGTCCATATCTATAAATGAAGTCCTCTATCGATTAACAAATGAATATCACCAAACTATCAAGGATAGACTATGCGATATAATCGTACTCATTGATAACTCAAATGATATCACTTGCAACCATAAGTCCATCATTTATCTCAGGATTAAGATAGACTCTCCGATTGTCCTGATAATGAAATTACTTTTATCTACTGATGGTTATAGATAAAGTATTTCATTGTGATCCAGTTCAATGCACCCAGTGCACTAGATTCTTTTGCTCGAAGACACTCTGATGATTTTAGACTCATCATATCTCATTTGATCCCACTCAAATGCTAGCAAAAGAATTCTACAACTTTAACAAGATAAAGGTGCCCAACCTTTAACTTAAGTTGTGAACAATATTCAAGACTAACTAAAGAATTGTGTCTACCACATACATATCCAGATGTACGAACAATTCTTCTTTTCTCATAGTCTTTAGACCTTATGATTATTTACTTTGACAATTATTAAACTATAAATGCTATAAGATTTGTTTAAACCAGAAATCACTTTATTAATATGAAAAAGATTGTTAATTACAATATTACACTCTTGCTATTGAGCATAATCCTAATAGCTAGTGGCAAAAGTGTAGAACAAACACTATATAGAGGCATGATAGGAAGCTTGCTTTATTTGACCGCAAGTAAGCCTGATATATTCTTTAGTGTGGGTGTGTGTGCTAGGTATCAATCCGATCTCAAGGAGTCTCATCTCTCTTCCGTCAAGAGAATCATTCGATATGTGAATGAGACTTCTAACTATGGGATTTGGTACTCGTTTGACACTAATGCTAGTCTTGTAGGCTTTAGTGATGCGGATTGGGCGAGAAATTGTGATGATAGGAAAAGCACATCGGGCGGTTGCTTTTTCCTTGAAAACAATCTTGTTTCTTGGTTTTGTAAGAAGCAAAACTTAATTTCCTTGTCCACGGCGGAGGCCGAATACATAGCCGCGGGGAGTTGATGATCACAACTCATATGGATGAAGCAAATGCTAGTAGACTACGGATTCAACCAAGGTACACCCACTCTCTTTTGTGATAACATGAATGCTATTAATATTTCCAAGAATCCAGTTCAACACTCTAGAACTAAGCATATTGACATCCGCCATCATTTCATTAGAGAACTAGTTGAAAGTAAATGCATAGTACTTGAGCATGTAGGTACTAATGATCAACTAGCGGACTTGTTTACAAAACCTTTAGATGCTACTCGATTTAAAACTCTTAGTAGATCTATTGGAATATGTCTTGTGGAGTGATGAGTTTTTGTTATTGACCCCATAAGGAGAACTCAAGCAAATAGAGCTTTTTGTATACTTGATGCATGCAAAATATTTGAAAGATCTTGTTCTTCTCTTTTAATTGCTTGAAGTAAGCTTGGTTGGACATGTATATATATGCTTTTATCTCAATAAGTGTGAACCTTGCTTTGTTTTCAATCCATGTCATATTTATATTCAAACATGCATTTTTGTACTAGGAAATTTACATAGGAAGTATGATTTGAATGACCTATAGTTATTTCCATGACATGATGATTCTTAATTGACATGCTAATGACATATGAAAAGAATGAAATTCAAATGACATACTAAATTGAAAAAGCATGAATTGATGATTGCATGTTCTTAAATGCAAAACAATGTGTGAAAAAGCTAGTAAGACTAAAAATGATAAAGGATCATGTATCCATTCAAAGGATGTTTCAATCCAAATGTCTCTCTTTCTTTATTTGTTGAACATGGCTACTATCATATGAGTTTCATACCCGGAAAAATCAAATAAGGTGCAAAGTCACTCATGCCATGTTTCGCTTATAAAGTTGGATATAGTTGCTATTAAAATTGAAATCAATGAAATCTCTATATTCTTGCTTCTCTCATGACAAATGGTAAAATTGGTTTGAATTCTATTGGAAACCTTTGTCATTTGCTTTGCCAAATACCATTATATTTTGGACTTGAATGCAACATGTCTTGTTTGCAAAGCATTTTTATTTCACACATTTTTAATAAAATAAATCTCCTTGATTCTCTCCAATTAATTGAGTGCATAAAGTGGCTTATTTGATTATGCATTATCTTGTATACTACTATCTCTCTTTGCTATGAGTGACCCGGTTGGGGACTACTCTTTTGCCTATATCATGACAAAAAGGGGGAGTAGGATGTGGTAAGGATATGGTAAGGGGAGTTGCTAATTGTAGTAGCAAATGTGCATATTGGGGAGTTTATGGTTTGAGGGGGAGTAACCCTTTGAGGGGGAGCATTGCATTTTCATACATTGCATTGGGCTTAAATTACTTAAATGCAAGTGCTTGGTTATTTTCTCTTGATCTTCTCACATACACTTGCTTTGGAAAGTGTAATATTTTTTGTTTTGAAGGATTGATATTTCTACAAGAGATTGAAGGCTTGAAGATGTTTTATATATATATATCTCTTTGTAATGTAGATTATCTTTTAAATCCCGTAGTTTATATTTTGTTGTGAGGATCAATATGAGAGGTGGTTTTGTCACGAAATAGCCAAAGGGGGAGATTGTAAGGATTCTCATTTTGATTGGCTTATTTCGTAGACAAACCACATGTTGGGGTTTGACTTTTAAGGGTAGTTTTAGGTGTTTAAGGATCAAGCTTAATGTCTTCAAGACCTCAAGGTGACAAGCACACTAAAGGTATATCTCTTATGCTTAGTTTTTCATTAAAGAGATTTAGTAGCACACACTCACTTAGCATATTTTAATATGTGTGCATTCTCTTCACATGTCACTTTCACACATGCACTTTTATGAAATGTATCTTGTTGTGTGGTTGTGTTTTGTAATTCGTTTTCCATAGTTGTTTGGAAACGTCCGCGCTTGCACATAAGTGTGCTTGGTGTTACGCGAAGACTGCTCTTGGTGATTGCCTTGGCTATCTCCTTGGATTCACCACTTTTGGTGAATCGACGGTTAGATCGGCGGCCCCGGCCACCAAATGAAACCGCCGTTTTGGACCAGAGGTCTCTGGTCTGATTCTGTGGTTAGATCGGCGGCCCCGACCGCCGATTTGAGACCGTCGATCATACCTGATTGATTTTAATCTCTCGGGTTGATTCTACGGTTAGATCGGCGGTTTCGAAACCGCCGATGCCCCCTTGTTTCTCTCAGGTCCAATTCGGCGGTTGTGATTGGCGGCCTAGCCGCCGAATGAAACCGCCGATCGTGCATTTTCAGGGGCAAACTTGTCTTTTCACATGCCCTGTTTTTTATGCCTATAAATATCATGCTTTCTCTTTTCTCTGAGTTAGTTCTTTGACTCCTTAAAACCCTAAAGCAAAAAGAGAAACCCTTGAGAGAAAAATCATCAAGAACTCACCTTTAAACACTTAAAGCTTTTCATTTGATTCATCAAGTTCATCTAGGATCATTCATGCATATCTTTGCATCATCACAACTTGCTTGGTAAGATTTTGACTAACTTCATCTAATTTTAGTTTCTTTCTTATCAAGAAATCTCTTTGCTTACTTGTATGTTTTATGTTCACATGCTAAATACAAGATAGAGATTGTTTGTGATGAATATGATTGAGTGTTGTATTGTGATAGCTATCTAGGTTTTGTTTAATCTTGATTAGCTAAGCTTTATGATATGTCATTTAGCTTTTGATATCTAGGATTGATTTCATTGATACATCATCATCCTAGATAAGCATATAGGGTTGTCTTGCTCTTATTGCATTTTGAGTATTCATATATTCACATAGGCTTGTTATCTCTTCTTTGAGAAGTAAGACTTTTGTAGCTTCCGGGATTAGGTTGCGTAAACCACAAACAATTGGACTAGGTTCACTCATACCGGGATTAGGTAGGTGTGTGATTACTTCCGGGATTAGGTTGTAATCTTTATCACATTTAGTGGATTCGAGGTTCGAGTGTGGCTCACTTAATAGCCCGTGGTTTTTCCCGTGAGGGTTTCCACGTAAATATCAAGTGTCTTTTAATATTTCCGCACTATATTACACTTGCTATATTTGTATTGAATATTAGTGGTATTTTCATAATCTTGCTTTTTAACGAAAATTGGGTAAAATCGGATAAAATCTATTCACCCCCCTCTCTAGATTAACATTGAACACACCATAATTTGTTTCAATATATATGCACTATATATATATATAACAACGATTATTTGGAAAGATTTTTGACAAGTGGATTTGCGATGGTCAATCGTGCAATTGAGGGCATTTGGTAGGTCCAGTCTACTTCTTCTACCCTTTTTTTTTTTTTTTGAAAGAATATTTCTTCTACTTTAGGTATGTGTTTAAAACAATGTCGACAACTACCCCCATATTGCTTTCCAACTTGGGATCACCTCTATTTTACTCTACACTATTTTCCTGCATTTAACACATTGCTGTGCAGGGAACAAACAATAAGAAATTAATTTTAAATCGAACAAGGCTATTTTTTAAAATTATCGTTGTCTACACCACCAACCATAGTAAAGAACACTCATTCATAATTAATCTGATCACCTCATACACAGGGATGAAACTAGGATTTCAGTTATTGGGGGGCCGAATAAAACTATTTATTAAGTTTCATTGGTTGTTTTGCGGTTGAGCTTAAATTTCATTCACCCTTATATACCAACTTTTTAGGTGTTATAATATATGTTGAGCTAAGAAGCACGGATACTCCATTTGGTGGAGGTAACTCGTATCCAATTCAGATACTTCCCGGATATTCCAGGACACGTATCCGATACGTCATATGGCGTATCTGTTGACTTTTCACAAGTTTGACTAGAGGATGCTTGTGGGATACTCTGGGATACTTGGAGGATACTTAGAGGATACTTGTAGGATACGTTTGGGGCAATATTATAATTATTTTAGTATAAAACGGGGTCAAATTATAATTTCAAAATTTTAGGTGTCAAAATGAAATTGTAAGGAAATTTTGGTTTTGATTCCATTGACATGGAGAATATCGGGGATCCGGGATACTTGAGATTGCAAACCTTTCTCTTGATGAAACAGAGTTAGAGGCGAATTATTTATATCCTTTAACAATATGAATGATGATAATGAAGTTAATTAGGAATTTAAAATATGTTTTATGAATTTTTTTTATGTGTTATTTGGATTTTGTAATATGTTATGACTTATTTGACATATGTTTTATTTTGATTTTGTAATATGTTCGATTTATATGACATGTTTTATTTGAATCCTGTAATATGTTACATTGTTATGACTTATGTAGTTATGTGACATGTTTTTATTTTGAATGAATTATCAAATATGTTTTTATTTTGAATGAATTAGCAAATATGTTTTCATATATTATTATTTTTTAAATATAAATATATATTATTTTAATTGACGTATCCGTATCCTAGTTTTTGAAGATTTACCGTATCCATGTATCGTGTCATATCCGTATCCTGTACCCGTATCCATATCCGTGCTACATAGATGTTGAGGAACTGAGGAAGTAATAGCAAGAAGTCTACTTTCTTATAAATGTTTATGAATAACCAAGTTACGAATTTTATTAACCGGTTTTATGTTTTTTTGATACTTTTTTGGGTGTTTAGATTAACCTTCTCTTGTATTTTTATTCCCGGCAAAATATATATATATATATATCATTTTATACTAGTTTTGTAAATAAGATTTTCAAAAAAAAAAAAAAATTATCAAATTAACAAAAAATAGATATGAAACATTCAAATTTAATTTTCATTAAAAAAAAAAAAAAAAACAAATGTAATATATAAATGTAATGGTAAAAAAAAAAAAAAAAAAAAAGTACAATCGACAATTAAAAAATATATGATTTAATCCATTGATAAAGTCAAATAACTATTATAATATATAGGGATGGCAATGGGGCGGGTTCGGGGCGAGGTGACCTTCCCCGCACCCCACCTCATTTATTTTTTGAAAACCCATCCCCTCATAAAACCCCACCATAGATGGAGCGGGTTGGGGCGGGGCGGGGTACAACGGGGAGTGCTTTCCCCATCCCCACCCATTTACCCCATTTATAATTTTTTATTTTATTTAAATAATAAATATATAACCATTGAATATGATATAACATATAAAGTAGTAAATAATTCTAAGAAACTATTAAAAAAACATCCCATAAACATAATTCTCACAAGTAAATTCAATCATTTTCAAACATAAATATAAAGTATAAAGTCAAAATGTTCGAAAATCGTAACGCTAATCATCTAATAGTTGCATTTATTTCTAGTTCTCTCTTCTTTAGTTTGTTTCCACCCACATGTTGTTCTTGTATGTTTTCCAATTTTCTTTTGATAACACTAGTATTGGGTAAAGGTGACCCCGGTTCGGTTTGGTTCCGATTTCGGTTCCAAACCGTCGGTTTCGGTTTTGAGTCCACCTAAAACCAAAACCGAAAAAACCGGTTTGTTACCGGTTTCAAACCGTCGGTTTGGCGGTTTCGGTTCCGGTTTCAAAACCGACGGTTTGGGCACGGTTTCGGTTTCGGTTTCGGTTTCGGTTTTGGACGGTTTTTCAAAAAAAAAAAAAAAAAAGTGCCACGTGGTGACTTTTGATTGGTTTTTTTTTTTTTTAAACCGCCGGTTTTGGGCGGTTAAACCGCCGGTTTCGGACGGTTTGGAGGAATCCCAAACCAAAACCGGAACCGGAACCACCGGTTTCCAAACCGGCGGTTTCGGTTTCGGTTCCGGTTTGGCCAATCCGGTTCCGGTTAAACCGTGGACAAAACCGACGGTTTAACCGAACCGTGGTCAGCTCTAGTATTGGGTCTTCACTTTCTAGTGCATCTGTAGACATATTTGTGCATACCTGAAGTAGTGATAAACGAATTAAATTTAATTCAAGAATTGAGAATTACTAAAGTAATAAACTTTAAAAATAAAAATAAAAAGTTTTTATTAAACTTTTTATTTAAAAAGTTATTTGAGAAAGAAACTTATTGTATGTCTTCTTGTGTTTGAGGTTGAAGATTGAACGATGAACTTCGAGTTGTTTGAGGATTAGAGACTTAGAGTTGAAGTTAGCAGTTAGGGTTTTTTTAATAGTATTTTGTTTTGTCATTTTATGTTAAGTGAGATGTAAAGTTAGGGTTAATGTATTTATATATATATATATTATAAATATATTTATTTTCTTTGAAACTACGTAGTTTAACTAAGTATTTTTTTAAGCGAGGCAAGGCGGGGTGGGGAATATAAAACTCATCCCCGCCCCATACTCATTACGGGTTAGACTATCTATCCCCATCCCCACCCCATCCCCACCACAAAAGTGCGGGTGGGGCCCCGTCCCCACGGGAAATTTTGCCATCCCTAATAATTTATAGGATTAACAGGTCTGGGACTTGCCTGCTGCAAAGATCAAATAACACATGTGCGGTCCTGATATCTACTCCCATAAACCGGAAAGAAAACTCCCCACATATGTTTGTAAAATGCGCATAGTAGAATTTGAAACCCCTCACCCCTAATGTGGAAAGAAGGTACAATACCACCTGCGTTAAAAGGCGATGTGTGTCAAATAACAATTATTCACATATTTTTTTCTTATAATTTAAATTACCATTACACTTATCAAGCAAAATTAACTTATAATAACAACTAATGAATTTAAATAAATTAATTGTAATAAAAAATATATTTAATATTATTAGGGATGGAAAAAATAAATAAAATTAGTTGGGATAGGGTAATAAATAAAATTAATTACAACCTATTTTTAAGGAATGGGTGAAATAATTATATCTATATTCGATATATTAAAAGAGTAATGTTATATTGTCCAAATCTGGTGCCCAAATGATATGGCAACACTGTAGATCATTCATTTAAATCATACAAATTTAATACAATTTAAATGAATGGTCTAAAGTGTTGTCACATCATTTGGGCACTAGATTTAAACTCCAAATTTGGGTAATGTAGCATTACTCATATTAAAATAACGGGAGGGGTCAAAGGGTCATAATTGTATGCATTGTACATATCATTATATTATATACACAAGTGTTAAAGCAATGAAGTTAAAACAATTTCATTGGTTGGGGGACCTTTAATTTTCCTATATTTATCTCATTTTTATGATGCAATCGAGATAAATAGTTTTGGTGTTTAAAAAAATTTATAAAAATAATCAAGACCATTGATTTGTTATATTAGACACGTGTCAATAGATTATGGAGGTGAGGACAATGTGAAGAGAGGATTCAAATCCCCAAATCATACTTGTCACGATTAAGCTCGTTTCATCTCAGCATGTTATTGATTTATTTATATTTATATATAAGAATATAACTAAAATAAAAAATAAAATAAAAATTCATTGGATTCTTCATAAACTAACCTCTCTTTAAAATTAGTCAAAAACCTTGTTTTTAGACTAGTTCATCGACTCTACTCATCAAAACTATTCAATTCTATATTTATAATTGTTTGTCTTTTGAAAGTGAATTATTGTGTACTCACATAGGCATATATAAAAATATTAAATGCAAAACTTGTTTACTTCTTTCTCAAAACTTTGTCTTACAACGTGATCAAACAAAAATTAATCAATAATTGTATAAGGTTGATTTTGACAATTTTATCCGTATTAAAATCTAGTAGATTCTCCATGGATGATACGTCAAAATTAAAATAAGTATACCTCATCTGATAACTACTATGTATATATATTTGTTGTTTACTTACTTAAGGCAAAAAGATTTGTCTCTTTTTTATGAAGTTTTCTCCCAAAATTTAAATTCGATACCTATATAGGAGGAGTTTTCTTTCCAATATTACGGAGCAGATATCTCTTGAATATGGTATTAAAAATTTGTGTCGTGCATATAAATACAATACTAGATCTTGACAGTTTCCGACAAATTACTTACTCATTCAGTTAGATATAAAATAAAAAAATAAAAAATGTTTGAATACAAATTGGATCGGAAGCAGAAAATATAAAAAATATTCGATGGATATTTGAAGGAAGATTTTGTTTCTTGTCAACCGAGCATATGTTTCCTGTAGTTGAGACAAGGCAAAGAGATTCAAGTCAGGACCCCACAATCAGGGCCACACGTGGAGCAGTTATCACCGCCAAAACAACACTGGATGGATCTCACTGTCTCAACCCTATGCTCATCACCAGACAACTTTGAGTCGTTGTTCTAGATATCGATCAAATGGGTGACTCATAGGATTCAAATTAACGAGAAGCATGTGTACACCGGTCATCCCATTCAAATTGTTCTCGTCACGCGTATAGGCAGAGCCATAGGAGTCATGGCCCCCCTCCCCGACCAATAAAAATACTCCAAGTTTTAATTATGGAAAAATTATGATATAATAATATATAGATGATAATATTAGTTTAATTCATCCTATTATTTTAATAATATTAATTAATTAATAAATATATTTCCTATTTTATTGCTAGGATATAAAATCAATCTCTTTTCCTTTCTTGATTTTAATTTCCAATCAAAAAATAATAATAATAAATAATTTCCTATTATTTCGTACATTACTGTCTAGTCTAGTATATATTATTATTTAATGTATTTTCACCGTAAAAAGCTAAGTAAATATTGGTGGAGGCTTACTATCTTATTTTATAGTACTCATTGTATCTTGATATAATTTTTTGAGTTTTACTCTACATTGTTTATTAATTACAAGAAAAAAAATTTAATATTTTGTTCTAGATGATTTTCGAGAAATAAAAGAGTTATAAGTTACATTTTAATTCTCAAAATTATATAATTTTTTTTTTTTTTTTTTGTGATACTACCTTTAAGACTAAAGGGTATCACATTTTTTTTTTTAACAATTTATTTCTTAAATATTCATATATTTGTCATGCGTGACATTGAATATTAATTTTTGTGTTCGC
This sequence comes from Acer campestre, assembly GCA_954870605.1. Classification (NCBI taxonomy): domain Eukaryota; kingdom Viridiplantae; phylum Streptophyta; class Magnoliopsida; order Sapindales; family Sapindaceae; genus Acer; species Acer campestre. Next base: position 48,029,912 of record OX940799.1, read on the forward strand.
TCCAAAGCCAAATTTCTGGCTTCGCCTCTACGTATAAGTGATATATATGATATCTTTTTATGGAATGAATTTCATGTGTGGTTTTTGCTTTTTTGTTTCAAGTTGGAGAGAGAGAGAGAGAGAGAGAGAGAGAGAGAGAGAGAGAGAGAGAGAGAGAGAGAGAGAGAGAGAGAGAGAGATTAAAGAGGTTAGGCATGGAATTCTTGAGTGTTGAATGAAATTTATTTGAGGTTGAGGTTGGGAATTTATGAACATCTAGAATTATAGTGTGTTTGATTCAAAAATGGAGGTAATTTTTGTTTCAAAGATAAAGAAAATATAAAGAAAAAATTATTTTGTTGTTGTAATTTTAAGAATGTATTTTTAATACAATTTCGAGAATTACAATATAATTTATTTGATAATAATAATAACAACAACAACAACAACATTTTTGTTGTTCTTAATATAATACTATTCTAATTGTATCTCAAATATTGATTTGACATTCTAAGCTTTAAATTTTTTTCATATCATAAATCAATATAATATCTCGTCAATGTGCAATTATTATCATTTTTAGAAATTATTATCTTCTTTGAATTTCAAAATTATAAAAATATGTTTAATTTAATATTTAAGACATTAAGAAATAAATAATTTTCTCCAAATATTATAAAAGTGATGATTAAACATATAATTCTTCTTTTATGTCTTTTAAATATTAAAACTAATAATTACGTTTTTACGATTATTATATTCAGAAAGTTACTTTTTTTTTTATAAGATACCATATACAGATATGATGATTCGAACCTGAAATATTATTAACCGAAAACATGATATAAACATACTTTTTTCTTAAAATATAGAAATTAATTTCTCACTTTTATTTAATTAAGAGGTTTTCAGCTTTATAAAGTCTTGATCAAAGATACCTCAGTTTCCTGGGTTGAAATGATTGTGATGGAATTAACAGTGTCCAATAGTTGGTCAACCAAATTATTATGAAAGACAGAGACTAAAAATTGAGCTGAGACATAAATCAAAATTGATCATATGAAACCGAAGAAATAATTAATGTATGGTACGAGAATGGAAAGCACTCGAAAAATAATAATTCACGTTTGTGAATCAATTAGGCTTTAGAAAGCTGTAAATGTTAGACCACTTTTTGGGACTAGCCAGCAAGGAAATAATCATAAAATGACTTATTCTAATGGGTTTTTTTTTTTTTTTTTTTTCCTTTTAATATGAATTCTTTTAAAATTAAGCTTTTCATAATTATTTTCAACAACAACAAAAATAGCTTTTCAAAATTATAACTTTTGTTGCCTTGTTGGTGGAAATATTTACATAAATTATCACATTTATTACATGGGATTGGATTTTTTTTTTTTTTTTTTTTTATAGAAGTAACCAAATTACAAACGGAAATGACATTCAGTCGAAACAAGAGAACTAATACAGGGAGGAAACTCATCCAGCCAAAACATATCCTCCTCACAAGAGAGGCTGTTCTTAGCTAATACATAGGCTACCTGATTAGCCATTCTAGGAAGGAACTCAACAGACAAACACCTCGCCTGAACTTGCAAACCATGAATATCGTCTTAGCTGTTCTTAGCTAATACATGGGATTGGATTGGACATGAGTACTGGTTGCATGGGATTGAATTTCTCCAATCCTATGGTCAATTCTTTTTATTTATTTATTTAACTATTTATACATAAGCTTTGTTAAATAATAATAATAACTATTTATAAATAAGCTATTATATTTATTTAATATATTTTATTGAAACATTTTTTTAAACTAATTAATTTTTTCAAAATCAACTAAAAAAATAGATGCTATTTTGTTTAAAATTAATTTTAAATAGTTTTATTTATTTTAAAAAAATAATTCAAATATTTATTTTATTCAAAAATAATTTAAATCTTTTAACCAAATTTAATTTAATATATTTAAAATAACTTTAAATGATTTTTTTTATTTAAAATTTAATTTAACCTAATTTTATACTATTCAATCTCACACTATATTAAACGTACACTGTATTATTTTCATTTCTTTTTATACAATTACTTATTATACCAAACAATAAACATTATTATTTTTAGTCTAATCCTGTAGAAAACATACCACAGTACTAATCTAGTCATATCCTACCTAATCAAATCCATTAAAAATAATCCAATTCAAAGTCAGGTGTTAAACAAGATTTTTATTTTATTTTATTTTATTTTTTTTGATAGAAGTAACCAAATTACAAACGGAAATGACATTCAATCGAAACAAGAGAACAAATACAGGGAGGAAACTCCTCCAGCCAAAACATATCATCCTCACAAGAGAGGCTGTTCTTAGCTAATACATAGACTACCTGATTAACCATTCTAGGAACGAATTCAACAGACAAACACCTCGCCTGAACCTGCAAACCATGAATATCGTCTTAGTTGTTCTTAGCTAATACATGGGATTGGATTGGACATGAGTACTGGTTGCACGGGATTGAATTTCTCCAATCCTATGGTTAATTCTTTTTATTTATTTATTTAACTATATATACATAAGCTTTGTTAAATAATAATAATAATAACTATTTATAAATAAGCTATTATATTTATTTAATATATTTCATTGAAACATTTTTTAATACTAATTAATTTTTTCAAAATCAACTAAAAAAATAGATGCTATTTTTTAAAAAATTAATTTTAAATAGTTTTATTTATTTTTAAAAAATAATTCAAATATTTATTTTATTCAAAAATAATTTAAATCTTTTAACCAAATTTAATTTAATATATTTAAAATAACTTTAAATGATTTTTTTATTTAAAATTTAATTTAACCTAATTTTATACTATTCAATCTCACACTATATTAAAAGTACACTGTATTATTTTCATTTCTTTTTATACAATTACTTATTATACCAAACAATAAACATTATTATTTTTAGTCTAATCCTGTAGAAAACATACCACAGTACTAATCTAGTCATATCCTACCTAATCAAATCCATTAAAAATAATCCAATTCAAAGTCAGGTGTTAAACAAGATTTTTATTTTTAACTACATATACTGATTAATTAAGCGTTCTTACCTCCAAGTGACATCGGGTGGTCAAAACTCAAAACAATAACTTTGGTTACCATCAATTTATTGTCGCTTGTTGGGTTATTGTATACATCAAATGTCATCGATGAGAAATAATCTTTATGAACTACATGTATTTGTGCGGACATGCTAAATTGGACTTCTCTTAATGGGCCAACATTGTGGATAAAGTTAAATCCAATTCCAACACAAGGGCTAAGTTTGGATGTAAGAATATACTTTAATTTTTCTTTTATTAGAAAAGAATGATAATTAAATGTTTTTTCTTATAAAATCATTTAAAAATTTCAAGTGTTTTTTGTTATTGATATTATACATCAATCATGGAAGTAACTTTCATATCTTTGTCTTTTGACTAGCTCTATTATTTCTCAAATTTTACAATACATTTTATGATTCATTCTATTGTAATTGATGTCCACTTTATGTAATTTATAATTTTGAGGTTATATACTTTATTGCTTTGGGATACTTGAGAATGTTTGAGAAATAACTATTAATTTGGGACCAGGTATATATATATTTTTTAAAGTTTTCGCCATTGGTAGCATTCAAACCACTCACCTAGGAGTCATTTGGCAAAGTGTCAAACTCGTCCATTTACCAGCTGAGCTACGCCACTGTTAGTAACTTCTTATATTATTGTAAGGTGTTTATTTTTAATCATTTCATAACATTTAAAAAAAAAAATTAAAAAACCATTATAAAAAAATAATAATAAATAAATAAATAAATAAAAACCATTTAATCTAATTTATCATCAAGATACCAAAAACTAGAACTAAAAGATGTATTTAAATTGGATTTCAAAAGACTTTTATGAACTTAAAAAGTTTTGGTGTATTCAATATAGATTTTTATAGACTTTAAACATGGGGTATTTAAACAAGACTTTTAAAAGCTTATGAAATTCAAGAAGTATTCAAAATGTCAATGACTTTTATAGACTTTTGGTTATATCAAACCAAACAATTTGTCTTTCATTCCCAAAAAATACTTTGCAAGACATTCATATTAGAAGGACTCAAATACTGTGGAAGACATTCATATTAGAAGGACTCAAATCAATTATCAAAAAAGGGAATCCCAATTTATGTCTAACCAACAAATGGAAAAAGTTGAAACAAATAATAATTAAATATAGACACATGTCCCCATTTGGTTGGTTAAACACAAATTGAGACACCATTTTTGGACAGCTGATTTGAGTCCTTGGAAGAAAAACATAAAAGCCCTTGAAAAACATTAACAACCACTAAACATATGTTGTATTTTGTAAATAAAAAACAAGAGCACACTTATTCTAACAAGTAATAAAATAAAATGGACAACTTTTAAAATGAACAAACATTACCAAAAAAAAAAACATACAAAGTTACAAACATTAGAGATCTATATATATAAAAGGTTAAACTAATATATATATATATATATATATATAATAAAATAACTCTCCACCTCCAATGCAATTAAGGACGAGAGATTTCATTTTGTTTCCTCCATTTTCAAAGCAACTAAACAACACTAAATTAAATCAAATGAACTTCATTTATATTAATTATAAATAATAAAAATGCAAAAATCACAACTCAACCGCATCATAATCAAAGTTGCGTATAAGTGTGACTCCATGTAGATATGGTCAATATCGAACTACCTAATTTTAAGCAGGAGTCTTGTTGAACAACTAGGTGCAGATTTTAGGTTTTGTCTTGATAACTTGAGTTATTTCTAGATAGAGTTTTTACACTTTCATACCTATCGGTCATCAATGCTATTGTCAGTTTGCTACCTTTATTCTAAAAGAAAATTTAACATTTTTAATTATATTTTACACACATATTTTGACTAATTATAAAATAAAAAAATAAAATAAAAAATAGGTGCATAATTGTATTTATGATTCAAAATATAACAAATAAATAAATAAATAAAATTTTCAAAATCACGTGTATACACGAATGAATGCTTTTGCCTAGTTTCATAGATATTAATGATGATTTTGTTTTTGATTCTTTTAAGAAAATAATTTTATTGGCACGATAAATATAATTTTGTTAAATTTAAGTATATATTATATTTAGAAATCTATGAAAGTCTACTGAATGTTTATGAAAATCTTTTAAAATAAAAATCTATAAAAATATATGAAAGTTTTTCATAATTCTGTAAAGTCTATAAAAGTCAATAAAAATTCATGAACTCTATACAAGTCTTTCACTAAAAAAAAAATCTTTAAAAGTGTTTTCAAATCCAATTGAATACAGCTCCTAAGATTTCTTTTCATTTTTCAAAATACAATAAAATCATTATTTCAACGTATGTGGAAGACCACATTCAAATCAAACTTTTCATCTTAGCGTTTTTTTTTCTCTTGTAACACTTAGAAGATATTATAATTTATACCTACAATAATGTAAGACCTTACGAAGCTGTTGATATCTTGTTATATGACATAGGAAATGATATTGAGAATAACTTTTAAAAATACTAAGAAAACAAAAAACAAAAGCACTCCCAAACATATACCTCATTGATTCGAGTTTAACAAAACAACTAAAAAAAAAAAAATGTTTCTATCAAAAGTGTTTATAAAATAAGTATTAGCTGTAAAATATGCCACAAAGGTGACAAAGTTGACAAAGTGCATTTATTTATATGTTTATACCTAAATATCCTACTAACAAAAGTGAATATATTGATATTTCAATTTTGTGTGGCCATCCAAAGTTTTAGTTTTGGGCCTTTGAAATATTTACAATTAATTATGAATGTCTTGGGCCTTACCATATCAACTTGGGCTCTTTAACTTATTTGTTTTTTTAAAAAAAAAAAAAAAAAAAAAAATATGACTATTTAGAGATCATTATTATATTACTTGTTAGCCCCAAGGTTTCAATGCTAAATTTTGATTATAACAAACAATTGATTTTGAGTACTAATGTGTTTAATTGTTATGAAAAACAAAAAAGAAAAATTCACCTCAAAGATTGGAATGCATCAAGACATTTTGAAATAACATGATCAAGCGAAGCAAAGTACCATACATTCAATAGCTTATGTACTTGATGCAACTAGGTACTTGATTTAGTTCAAGAGAAATTATATTTTTAGGTTAAGCAATTTGATTTTATTTTTTCTTAATAATTTATCTTTTGGACTCAGTTATATAAGTTCTTTGAAAGCTTATTGAAGATTAATTATATAATTTGGAGAGTTAAGTAAAACCAGTGTTCTAGTAAACGTTAGGCGCTAGTCGGGCGGTGACCCAACGCCTAGCGCCTAGGCCGATTAGTCGGCCGGTGAATTATTATTATTTTTTTATTATTTTCCTGCATAAAAATCTAATCACAGACAAATTCAAATGATCAAATACAAACCAGATTCTTTCCAAATCTACACATGCTAAATTACCGATTCAATCAAATCATAAACAAAATTCAATAAACCAATACAACTACAACACAATAGACAACACCAAGCAAAACAAAAGATAAAAAGCAAGCAAAGACTGATCTTCAAAATAGGGCAACCTTTGTCAACAAAATTCATCAAAATCCACTATATCTAATTTAAAAAATTTTAGTTGTGAATGTTGCTTTTTCACAGGCATTCTCTATGCATGATTTCAACTTCTAGGCGTAAATGAAACATTTTTCAGCTGCCACAACAACCCTTAAGGGGCTGTCCTGTATCGTTTTTCATGCCCATTTTCATTTTCATTTTTCGAAAATGACTTAGAATGCGCGTTCGTTACCGTTTTCCATTTTGTTTTTCATTTTATTTTCAAAACAAAAGCAACATCAGTGTTAAAAGTGAAAAATTTCCAAAACAAATTTTTGATGTTTTTCATTTTGTTTTTCGTTTTGTTTTTCACTCTAAATAAAAAACTCACATATTTTTCCTTTTTTTTTCTTTTTTTCTTCTTGCTCGATCTCTGGTCTCCATGACTCCATCACTATTCTTCTTCTTCCTTTGCTTCCCTCTTCTTCTTCTTCTTTTTCTTCTTTTCTGATCGCCGAAATCTTCTTCCCATGCTTCTCTCTTTTTCTTCTTCTTTTTCGATCGCCGGAATCTTCATCTTCTTCTCGTTTGAACCTATTTCCATGACAAGCAATAGCTGAAACCACCATAGATTGAACCCTCAGAGGCCGATCTACAAAACTCAGGTAGCGTCGCTGCAAACTGACACCGGAATCAGCCGCCCGCGCCACCATCAACTTCTTCTTCCCCGACTGCTCTTTCTTCTTCCTTCTGCTAATCTAGCCACCGCTGGCCCTTTCCACCTCTAGCCCTAGCTATCGCAAATCCCAATGACCTCGCTGGCACCATCGACTTGGCCGAGCTGCAGCGGCGCTGACCTGGTTCTGGGTGTTGCAAATATTTACCAAAAAAATAAAAATCAACTCATTTAATTTATGATATATTTTGGATAACCAACCGGACGCCTTTTTTTACGTTTTCATATTTGGAATACAGCTTCCAGGATATGCTACCAGACACATTTTTGGATTTCGAAACTGAAATCAAAAATATTGTTTTCATTTTCATTTTTATTTTCGAAAAACAAAAACAAAAACAACTTTTGTAAACGTTATAGGACGCACCCTAACTTTCTCATATAATTTATTAATGTTATGCTAAGACTCTTGCAAATCCAATCAAAACCACTTATAAATCAAAGGTAAGAACATATTTACAAAATCAAAATAATTAATTTATAAATTTATAAAGGCAACAACAACAAAAATGAAAAACTCAACACATGAACAAGAAGAAAGTGTCAAATGATAATTACAAAATGATTAATGCAATTTTAAATAAATAAATAATAATACAAAACACTAGATGGACTTTGGAGTCGTGGAGACAGGAGGAAGACCGGTGAATTGGCGACGGCAGCGAACTAACGACAGCGGTGACGACGGACGATAGCTTTCGGCTACTGAATGGTGGCAAGTGGCAAGAAGTTTCTTTAGGTGATCTCGGCGGACAGTTTGTTTGAATGTTTAGGTTTGGTCGAAGATGAAGTGAAGAATTGAAGTATGAAGAAGTGAATGAAAAATTGAAATTTTTTTATAAAAAAAAAAAAAAAAAAAAAAAAGGTTAGGCGGAGTCAACAACTTTGACTCCGCCTAGCTGATTTGACTAATTAATCAGTCACCGATTAATCTGGCTGATTTTGGCCTTTTCACCACAGTGAGTTGCCATTGGCTGCCTAGGCCAATTTTTTGAACACTGAGTAAAACCAAATCTGGATTAACTTGAGACTTTGTAAATCCAAATGTAGGGAATCACTTGGTGTGTTTTGGTGAGAGACATCACCATTGTTGTGAGTTGTAAATTTTGGGTCTTGTGGATTCGAACACTAAGTAAAACCAAATCTAGATTAACTTGAGACTTTGTAAATCCAAATGTGGGGAATCACTTGGTATCTTTTGGTGAGAGACATCACCATTGTTGTGAGTTGTAAATTTTGGGTCTTGAGGACTATTGACAGCGAAGGCTCAAACTTGTAAGTGGCTTGGGGAGTGGAAGTAGGCACCGGTTTTGGTCGAACCATCGTAAATTTTGAGTTTGCACTTCTCTCAACCTCTCTCTTTTAATTTGTGCATATTTACACTTATTATTCATACCGATTGTTATACATTTGCATAAATATTGTAGATTTCATTTTGTTGCTAGGAGATTGTTTAGAAACTCAATTCACTCTCTTCTTAGGTTATCTTGTCTACTTACCTTAAGATCCAACAATATTTTTTTCATTTCTTAATATATATTTTGGTGGAAAACCACACACATGTCATAATATTTTTAGCATATTTTGGTTTTTTTAGTTTAGTTATATTAAAAGTCACTTAAATAATTATATTTTATTAAATTTAATCAAAATGGACTAGAAATCAACTAACAGTTTGCTGATTTTTCAAATAAGAGAGTTTGATTTAACATTCCATCAAAAGTAAGGAATTATTTACGATTCTCCTATTAGATAATTATCAATTTTATTTGTTTTTTGAAATATTTTATACAAGATTATTTGATAAACAACAATTCATCAAACTGACAAAGAGCCCTCAGTTGCCTAATTGAAATAATTACGATTGAATGACATTCTCCAAAAGTTGGTCAACCAAGTTATTATGACAGGCATAAAAGAAATTGAAAAAATATATATACTTTATTTCACTCATTATTTTTTTCATTTCTTAATATATATTTTGATATTTTTCTAAATAAAAATGTATGAGATGCAATACGAAAGTTACAAAAAATTTGATTTAAATTTATGACTTCAACATCTATCAATTCATTTCCCATCTATCAAATGGTGGAAAAAGTAAATTAATTAAAGATTAATAATAACCTTTGGATTGAGTGAAAATGAATGGATGAATGTTGAAATCACAAATTTAAATTAAGATTTTAAGTTAATATAGTCTAACCCTCATTTCTAAAAATTAAAATTTTTATTTTTTAAATCTTTAATAGAAGTTTTACTTATAAAAGTTATGTTCCAAAAACTCTACTTGAAAAGTCATTTCAAATACTCTCTTAGTATTGATGATATTTTTTCGCTTCAGAGTCATGTTGTGGTATTTCCTTTTTTCCGAGGGATGTCAATTTGGTAGCCGATGGTCTTGGTCATTATGATCCGACTCAAGTTACTAAATTGTTTCTATGTGGTTAGAGGACCATTCTCTTTACGTTCAGAATTTTGTGTCTACCTTTTGGTTTTCTTTTAATATATTTTACATTTCAAAATAAATAAATAAATAATTTAGTAGCAAAATCAATAATTGGGCATTCCCGGTCCCCCACTTGTCAATTTGAAAACATTTGAAATGGAAAAAAACGTGTGGGCTGAGAATTAAAAGCATTGAACAAAAAATGAAAATCATTCTTTTCACGTTTATGAATAGATTATTATTCATTCACTCTCCTTGAAAGTTGTGATGCAATAATATAAGAAGGATATTATTTGGGTGCTGACCGGTAAGCACCTAAAATACTGATCCACTAATTGAAGTGTAACATGTTGTCTTTTTTCTTTTACTTTTATGTTTATCTCCATGTATTCTTCATAAATTGGGTCATATACTGCACTTCAATTTGTGGGTCAGTATTTTGGGTCATGCAACACCTAAGCATTATCCATAAAGGAATGTAATAGTGAATTTTACTTTCTAATGGTTCAGTCTTTTCAAGAATTTTTTTGTTTCATATGATTTATTTATATATATTTTTTAATATAGAGAATATATTGGTGAAATATTTACAAGAGGAACTACAAACACCATTAAAGTAAGTTATAATCCTACTATGGGGAAGGAAAGTTGTTGAAAATGTTGAAAAGAACCTTAAATAATAATAAATAAATAAATAAAATCATACTTTTTCACTTAATATCAAATCACTTGACTGCATTTTATATGTTTTCTTCTAATAATAACCTAGAAAATAAACCTCAGGGTGTAATATAACTATATTTCATCCAATTTTTTCTCTAGTAGACATACAATATAGGTATATTTATAGCATCATCACACTTTAACTATGAGTATTCTCATGGCTAAAGTGTGGTGAACACATGTCTAAAGTACGGTGATGTTATAAATATGTCTATATTGCATGCTTATGAGAGAAAAATTAACATTTCACTATGTAGGACTAGGAGCAACTAAGTCAAACCTTAAGGGTGTGAATGTAATTTCCCTTTAAATAAATAATTCATATTTATTATCCGCCAAACAATCAATTTTTTGTCGGGTTATATTTTTATTATAAGAGCTAACTCTATTCGATCAATAATTCACAAGCAGTAGCAAAATCCATGTTTTTATTGTTTCTATCATTGTCCTTGTTTGTCATTGACTTATACAGTTATACATAACTCGTAGTCATCACAAATTTTATATAAAATTCAATTAATCATTTTTATTTGTTTCGAAAATGATATTCTTATTATTCGTTATTTTTTCATGACAATTAGCAACAATCACATCATAATATCATATGGTCCAAATTGAACATGAAAGACGTATAAAATTCTCCATCTATTATCTATCACATTAAACTATTAAAGCAACATGACGTTTGCTAGTATTGCAACCACACCTCGTATTTGTGAAAATGATAGATTGATACCCTTGACTAAGCGGTTGACTGGTAGAGTTAACTATGTCTTTTATTTTAAATTGAAGAAATAAAGTTCTTTAAAAAATGAAAAGAAAAAATCAATGTTTTTAGGGGCACGGTTTTAGGTGAAAAATAAAATTGAAATTCAATTGAATGTAAAAAAATTAAAATATATATACCGGAGGAGAACATCGCATAGATCACTAGAAAAATTACAAGATCCATAAAAATTAAAATATTCTATGCATCATTGTAGATCCCGGGTGACAAAGACAGTCATGCCAAAGCATAAATATTTTTGGATTTGAAAACTTCTGGTTCATAACTGCATAGATTTCTACACCTCTTATAAAAGTGTAATATAATTCAGATGATAAACCACGCAGCTTTTCCATAATGAGCGTCTGGCCTGAATTATGAGAAGTAATGCACAGATACTCAATATTCTCATCACTTATAGTTTCTATGTGATATCCATTATACCATATATCTTTAAAACTAAGTAGATTTATTCTGGATCTACTTGAATATAAAGCATCACTGATACATATTTTAGTATCGTTTGGTAACAATATCATGGCTCTACCAGAGCCTTCTATCAGATATGCTGGACCCGATATTGTATTAACATTTGCTTTGAGTAAGGTTAAATTCAGAAAGTATTTCTGATTCTGCAGAATCGTATGCGTCGTTGCACTATTGGTCAGATATATATCTCCTGTATCTTGCTTTTCAATATCACTTAACTTATTGTTTAAAGACATCTATTTGTAAAAACAAAAACAAAAATAAATAAAGTGCACATCAGATAGAGTGATTAAAAAGTTATATATTACATAACGAATCTTTACATAAACATTTCACATGATAACAAAAATATTACAAGTAGTATTTAATTGGTATAGATATTTCCATCACCAGTTGAAGTGGTCACTTTATCATTTGGATCATCTAGGAAATCAGAAACATTAAACTAGGTAATATTCATAAAATTTGAATCCTCCATGAAATTAGTTTCAGGATTCTTTCCCTTTTCTTTTTCTTTGAGTGATGCTTGATAAAGCTCAACTAAATGTTTAGGTGTGCGGCTTGTACGTGACCAATGATTATGACCACCACACCTGAAACAAATACTATCATCTTTCTTAAGCCCATTTTGGATTCTCTTCCCTTTATCTGGTTTGGATTTATAAACATTCCACTTCTGGGGAGTGTTTTCATTCCTTTGATTATAACCACTCGGACCAAAGTAACCATATGTTCTTTCACGACCGCGACTGCGACCACGACCGCGAGTATTTCCTTCAATAGTGTTAGCATTCACTTCTGGGAACGCTGTAGAGTCGGTCGGGCGTGGTTCATGATTTTTTATTAAGAGCTCATTATTTCTCTCTGCAACCAGGAGACATGAGATTAGCTCTGAATATTTTGAGAATCGACGTTCTCGATATTGTTGTTGTAATATCATATTAGAGGCATGAAAGGTTGTAAATGTCTTTTCCAGCATATCATTTTATGTTACATCCTGACCACACAATTTCAGCTGTGTAGTGATTTTGAATAAAGCAGAATTGTACTGAGCGACTGATTTAAAGTCCTGAAAGCGTAAATGTTGCCACTGATACCTTGTATTTGGTAATGCAACATCGGGTTGGTTATCAAATCGATCTTTCAACTCTTGCCATAGAACTTCTGGTTCTGTGATAGTTAAATATTGGGCTTTTAAATCCTCATGCAAATGGTGACGGATAATAACCATGGCAGTAGCCTTATCTTGTTCATATGCCTCGGCCCCATTTTCAATAATGTAATACAGGCCTTCTGATTTCAAAAGTAATCTGACATCAATAACCCAGGACATATAATATTCCCCAAACACATCCAGTGCATCAAATTTCAAACTTGCAATCTTTGCCATTATTATAGTTTCTGATTATCTGAAAATCACAATTAGAGTCAGAACTTCTGGTCTGATAAAAATCCGAGAAATTTAAATCTTCAGATATATAAAGGAATAAATTCAGAAATTTCAGATTCCGACAATGATAAATAAATCCATGAATTTCAGGTACTGGATGGGTGACCAAATTGTTTAAATAAAAATTGTAAATAAAATGTGTAATAATAAATGCGGAAAAAGTAAATCCAGAACTGCAGGTTCTGGTAGGTTGATATAGCCAATCTCATAAAAGCGTATAAATAAATAAATACAAGAAAATAAATCGCTTAAAAGTAAATAAAATGCAGGAAAGTAAATTGTGTAAAAGTAAAATTCGAGAAAATAAATTCAGAACTACAGGTTCTGGTATTAATAAATAAAAATCTAGAAGTTTTAGGCTCTAGTAATAATAAATTCAGAACTTCAGGTTCTAGTAATAAATCTAGGAACTTCAGGTTCCAATAGTAATAAATTCAGAACTTCAGGTTCTGGAAATAACAACATCGTGCTGATAACATATTGTAAATTAAATTAGAGCAACATATAATATAATGGAAACAAAAATGAGAGAATAATAATAAGATAAAGTAAATAAAACAAAATAGAAGAAGAGATGTGAGATGAAGAGAAATAGAGATAGGCGAGAGAGAAGTAAGAATATTGCCTTTGTTATTATTTGAAAGCAACCGCTGAAATAACAACAACAAAGAACAAAACCAACGTTTACAATGCAAAACTATTTTATAAATGGGAGGACCGATTAAAATATGTTAAACAAAATGTCATTCTACAATTTTGCATGAGAAGAAAGAATGTGGAGATGGCAAGTGTATTATCTTCTTCAAGAAGCCAAAGAGCAAATTGCGGTGGAAAACCACACAAATGTCATAATATTTTTAGCATATTTTGGTTTTTTTAGTTTAGTTATATTAAAAGTCACTTAAATAATTATATTTTATTAAATTTAATCAAAATGGACTAGAAATCAACTAACAGTTTGCTGATTTTTCAAATAAGAGAGTTTGATTTAACATTCCATCAAAAGTAAGGAATTATTTACGATTCTCCTATTAGATAATTATCAATTTTATTTGTTTTTTGAAATATTTTATACAAGATTATTTGATAAACAACAATTCATCAAACTGACAAAGAGCCCTCAGTTGCCTAATTGAAATAATTACGATTGAATGACATTCTCCAAAAGTTGGTCAACCAAGTTATTATGACAGGCATAAAAGAAATTGAAAAAATATATATACTTTATTTCACTCATTATTTTTTTCATTTCTTAATATATATTTTGATATTTTTCTAAATAAAAATGTATGAGATGCAATACGAAAGTTACAAAAAATTTGATTTAAATTTATGACTTCAACATCTATCAATTCATTTCCCATCTATCAAATGGTGGAAAAAGTAAATTAATTAAAGATTAATAATAACCTTTGGATTGAGTGAAAATGAATGGATGAATGTTGAAATCACAAATTTAAATTAAGATTTTAAGTTAATATAGTCTAACCCTCATTTCTAAAAATTAAAATTTTTATTTTTTAAATCTTTAATAGAAGTTTTACTTATAAAAGTTATGTTCCAAAAACTCTACTTGAAAAGTCATTTCAAATACTCTCTTAGTATTGATGATATTTTTTCGCTTCAGAGTCATGTTGTGGTATTTCCTTTTTTCCGAGGGATGTCAATTTGGTAGCCGATGGTCTTGGTCATTATGATCCGACTCAAGTTACTAAATTGTTTCTATGTGGTTAGAGGACCATTCTCTTTACGTTCAGAATTTTGTGTCTACCTTTTGGTTTTCTTTTAATATATTTTACATTTCAAAATAAATAAATAAATAATTTAGTAGCAAAATCAATAATTGGGCATTCCCGGTCCCCCACTTGTCAATTTGAAAACATTTGAAATGGAAAAAAACGTGTGGGCTGAGAATTAAAAGCATTGAACAAAAAATGAAAATCATTCTTTTCACGTTTATGAATAGATTATTATTCATTCACTCTCCTTGAAAGTTGTGATGCAATAATATAAGAAGGATATTATTTGGGTGCTGACCGGTAAGCACCTAAAATACTGATCCACTAATTGAAGTGTAACATGTTGTCTTTTTTCTTTTACTTTTATGTTTATCTCCATGTATTCTTCATAAATTGGGTCATATACTGCACTTCAATTTGTGGGTCAGTATTTTGGGTCATGCAACACCTAAGCATTATCCATAAAGGAATGTAATAGTGAATTTTACTTTCTAATGGTTCAGTCTTTTCAAGAATTCTGTTGGCACATCTACATTTTCTTTTTGAATGTTTATCAGAGCATTCTGATTAAATTAAAAAAATAATCATTCGTTCTGTTGATGTTGATCTACTTTAATTTTTATTTTATTTTATTGGAGAGAATTATCGTCTTTAAGATTAGAGCAAAATGGGAGGCAGTAACCTATACAAAACTAAAAAGATGAGAGATATCTTTAGAGAGAGAGGCTCTGACAGTGCTAGGGGGGAAAAAAGACATGATTTCAGAGAACTTTTGTTCTCAATCTTTGTGGACAATTTGAACGAAAAGGTGGATCTCCTGTGTTTATGGGGGCTTTTCAAGACCTTTGGAAAAGTGAGGGATATCCACCTCTCAGGGGCAAACAGAGCCAGAAAAAGAGGTTTTGCATTTGTGAGGTTTGCTACTCTTGAGGAAGCAAGAAGGGTGGCTGAGAAGACTAATAGAATGCATGTTTATTGATGGCCTATAGAAGTTAAACTTGCTGAGTATGGCTGGAATAGCAGGAGGAACGAAGGAGGCAGAGTGGAGCAGAGAGTGAGACCAGAGAGGAGGAAACAGGAGGAGTGGAAAACAGACAGAGGTGGAACGAAAGGGCAGTGGAAGGTTCAGGAAGGTATTACAGGGAAGCGGAAGAGCCATGAATCTTTTGTTGAGGCAGTAAAAGCCAACCAACCTTTACACAGAGGAGTAGAAGAAGAGGAGGAAAGGAAGGAGATGATGTCGCTATATCTGGAAAGGAATGATAGTGACAAGAAATGGCTGGAATTTGGTGCAGTTGGATTCCTGAAAGACTTCTCTAGTGTTAAAAGGGTTAATAAGAGATTAATGGATAGAGGTTTTGGGGTAACTTCAATGTATCTTGGTGGGAAAGCCATACTTTGGAAATTTGAAACAGAAATTGATTGTGTTGGTTTTATCAAGAATCGATTTTTTTGGGATGATACTTTTATTTCTATGGAGAAATGGACTGATAATCTTCAGATTCAAACTAAACCTGTTTGGATTACGATCGCAGGAATTCCGTTAAGATGTTGGCAAGAATCGGTTTTTCAGAAAGTAGGAAGCTTAGTGGGTCAAGTTTTAATTATAGAAGAAGACACTCTGCTTAGAAGACGTATGGACAGGGGTAAAATTCTAGTTTCTCTATATGAAGATCAGCTTAGTTTTAAGAAATTGAAGGTGAAGGATGGTAATCAGGTCTTCACTGTGTCTTTGGAGATCGAACCGACTCCAGTGTCCTTTGGCTAGATTTCAAAAGAGCTGGATTTGAATTTTGAATGTGTGCCTGAAACTCAACTCTGGTCATCGGAATTTGAGGATGATCGGAGGATTAGTGGAGGCGACAGGAAGGAAAAAGGGGACAGTGGGGAGTGGATGTTTGTCAGAAGTAGGAAAGATGGTAGGAAACTTTCTAACAACGCTGACAAATCACACATCTCAATGCTCAGACAAGAAAGCTCAAAGAGGGGTGGGAAGTTAAAAGGTAAGCAATCTATGGTTAGATCCTCTAAAAAGAAATATTATTTCGGTACTATGAGAGAAGGCAAGTTGGACCTTGACAAGAAAAAAGGCAGCCATGTCAGAGAAGTAGGAAGCTCTACAGCATCTACAGATTCAGACGAAGATATGGGTCAGTTGAGGAAGGATGTTGAGGGGAAAAGAGAATGTTCTAAATGGAGACAAGTGACAAGTGAGAGCTGGTACAATAGGCAAGGTGGGCCTATTAAGGGTTCTAAGGAACATGGGCCTCAGAGGGACTTTGAAGCCCATTCAGTGTCTTCTGTGGATGAATCTGGATCATGGGGAGTGAGCCCAACAGTGAGAGTCAAGGAGATGGGAAAGCCTAACAAAATATTGGTTTCCCATGTGGATCAATCTTTTGGGCCAATATCGGATCAGGAGGGAAGGGATATCAACTTGCCACTGAAAGGCCCAATTGTTTTTCCTCTTTTGAATTCAGAGGGAGGTCACGTTGCTGCAGAAGACTTGAAGTCGGTTCCGATAACAGTTGAGCTGGGGAATCAGAGGAAAAAGGAACAACTGGGTGTTAAAAATCGTTGGAGTCTACAGAAAGAGATTGCTAAGGTGGTTGAGAAGGGCTTCTCCCTTGGCTACGTTTTTAATGTGAGAGAAAGGGATGAAGACAGAGGTAACTCGGCTGCTGGAAACTCGGTTCAGGACAGAAGCTGGAGCTTGGGTGTGGAGATTGCTAAGGTGATTGAGGTGGGAGTGGCTTTAGGGGTTAATTTCAATGGCAAGGAGGATTCGATAGGGGCAATTATAGCTCAGAGAGAGGTGGAAGATGAACAAAGGCTGGCAGAGACAAATGCCAGTTAAGCTTGCTCTGTTTCTTTCTTGGTTTTCTGTTCTTTTTATGTTAATTTTATCTTGGAACGTGAGAGGGTTGGGCTCGAGTGTTAAACGTAGGATGGTTAAGGGGGTTGTTTTACATCATAGGCCGGACGTTTTATTCATTCAAGAGTCGAAGTTGAAGAGTTTTGACAGTAGAATTTATCAGGCTGTGGGGGGGTCGTGGTTAACAAGAGGTGTTGGAGTAGAGGCAATAGGTGCTTCAGGGGGCCTGCTGGTTCTCTGGAATGAAGAGAGCTTTGTGGTGGAGGATTGTATATCCAATAGTAGATGCATTATAGTTTCAGGGGTTCTCAAGAGTAATAACAGGAGGTTAGTTTTTTGTAATGTCTATGCGCCGTCGGGGGAAAATGAGAGACGAGATCTGTGGGGTTTTATTTTTGGAGCTATGCAGTCGTTGCCGAATGCTTGGTGTGTGGGTGGTGACTTTAATGTGGTTTTGGATCCGGTGGAAAGAGTTGGGGTGAGTTGCAATTTGGGACATATCAGAAGTTTCAGGAACTTTATGCTGCAGGCTAATTTATTAGACATTCCTTTGCATGGTTCGGCCTTTACATGGTCTAACAACAGAATAAGCCAAGCTTGGGCTAGACTTGATCGATTTCTCCTGTCTCCAGAAATATTATTGTGGTTTCCGAATTTAATCCAAAAAAGTCTTCCTAGGTGTTTGTCGGATCATAATCCGGTGGTGTTAACAGATGAGTTAAGGAAATAGGGGCCAAGTCCTTTTAGATTCTGTAATTGGTGGCTTGAGGAGAAAGAGATGATGTTAGAGGCTGTTAATGGGTGGAAGAACTGCAATAGAACTGGTTCGAAGGGCTATTCTTTTTTCCAAAGCTAAGGCTGCGAAAATCTCAATGAAGAGATGGTTGAATTCGGCTAAGGACAAGTCCACGAAGCCGAAGGAAGTGGAGGAGCAATTAGGGGTAGTGGATGCGAAGGCGGAAACTGAGGGTTGGACGTTGCAATCTAGGAGGGTTAGGCAAGAGCTTTTAGATGAGTTATGGAAGAGGATGAGGCGAGAAGAAATTGCGTGGAGGCAAAAATCGAGAGTTTCTTGGCTTCGGGAGGGAGACAAGAATACGTCTTTTTTTCATAGCATTGCCAATGGAAGAAGGAGGAGAAATTTGATTTCAGAATTGCTTGTTGATGGGGTTTTGGTCAAGGATCGGAATGAAATCAGAGAGGGGGTGGTGAGTTACTTTAGGAATCAATTTAGAAAGGATGAGTGGCTAAGGCCGAAAATTGCTTTGGAAGGTTTAAGGAAAATTTCGGTGGAGGAGAAGGAAGCTCTTGAAAAAGATTTCAGTGTTGAGGAAGTTGCTATTGCTCTTTCGAATTGTGAGGGTGATAAAGCTCCAGGACCAGACGGGTTTAATCTGAATTTTATTAAGGCCCATTGGGAGGTAATTCAAGAAGATTTCATGAATTTTTTACAGGATTTTCATTCGGGAGAGGCTTCGGTTAGGGAGATAAATAAAGCCTTCATTGCGCTTGTGCCGAAAATTGGCAAACCGGAGACAATTAAGGACTACAGGCCTATTTGTCTAGTTGGGTCGTTGTATAAGATTTTGTCGAAGGTTTTGGCTAATAGGCTAAAAGTTACTATGAATTCCATCATTGGAGAAACTCAGATGGCTTTCGTAGCCAATCGGCAGATTACGGATTCGTTTGTGATAGCGGAAGAAATTATCAATAAATGGAAGGGCGACAAGGAAGGGGGATTATTGGTGAAATTGGATTTTGAAAAAGCATACGATAGTATCGACCATTTGTACTTGGATCATATGATGGAGGGTATGGGATTTGGGTCAAAGTGGCGTGGGTGGATAATGGACTGTATTTCTTCATCGAGTTTGTCAGTTTTGGTGAACGGTTGTCCTATTTCCCAGGTGGAAATGGAGAAGGGTCTTAGGCAAGGGGATCCCATTTCTCCTCTCCTCTTTAACATTGCTGTGGAAGGATTGAATGGGTTATTTCAGAAGGCTAAGGGGTTGGGGCTGATTGAGGGTGAACGGTTTGAGGGTACTGCTGTGCACATTACGCATCTCCAATTTGCGGATGATACGATCTTGTTCCTTAAACCTAAGATGGACTATGCCCTGAATGCTAAAAGAATCCTCAGGTGCTTTGAGTTAGTGTCAGGTTTAAAAATTAATTTCCACAAGTCGTGTGTGGTTCAAGTGGGCATAAAATCTGATCAGTTATCGCCTAGATGGGCTGCTGCTCTGAACTGTAAGCAAGCCAACCTTCCTATTACCTATCTTGGTTTTCCGCTTGGTGGTAGACCGGGAAGGAAGTGTTTTTGGAACCCGTTAATTGCCAAAGTTGAGAATCGGCTTGCCCCTTGGAAAAAGAGATTCCTCTCAAAAGGTGGGAGACTTGTCCTTATTAAATCCGTGCTTTCGAGTATTCCGACGTACTTCCTATCTGTTTTTAAAATGCCTAAGGGGGTTGTCAAGAAGATAGAAAAGCTCCAAAGAGGATTTTTGTGGGGTGATGGGGCTGTTAAAAGAAAAATCCATGCAGTAAGATGGGTGGAGGTTTGTAAGAGGAAGTATCTTGGGGGGTTAGGAATTGGGAATCTTGTTGACAAAAATTCAGCTTTGCTTGCAAAATGGATGTGGAGGTTTAGCAAGGAGGTCAAGTCCTTATGGAGAAAAGTCATTTGCTCGAAGTATAAGGTGGATGAGAGGTGTCTTGCGTGGGATTGGAATGGCCCAAAATCTGCTTCTTTTTTTGTAAAATCAATGCAGGTTCTGTTGAAGGATGGAACAAAATCTGCGGCAGTCATCAAGCAAGGTTTTATTCCGGTTGTTGGTAGTGGAAATAGGTTGCAGTTGTGGTCTGATTTTTTGGTTGAGGGGAGACCGTTGAAGATCGCTTTTCCGAGGTGTTACGCTTTGGCTGCCCAAAAATCAGGAGTTGTGCAGAATTTTGGTAGCTGGAGGGGGAATAATTGGGTGTGAAAATTGAGACTCGAAGACCTGTTTTTGGTTGGGAAACGGAGCAATGGAGTTGCTTCATAGCTTATCTAAATTGCCTCTCAATTAGACGTCTGGTAGAGGATAAATTGGCTTGGTCTTTCAATACGAAGGGTTGCTTTACCGTTAGTTCTTTCACTAAGATGATGGAAGATTCGTCGAGTGCTTGGGAGACGGTTCCGAAATTCCTGTGGAAGGGGATTTGTCCCCCAAAAATTGAGGTCTTTGTTTGGCAGCTGTGGCGTGGTAAAATTTTGGTGAAGGAGGAGCTTTGTAGGCGTGGGATGCAGCAGTTTTTGGATCTTAATTGTGTGTTCTGTGAGAAGGATATTGAATCGGTGGACCATCTTTTCTTGCATTGTGGCTGGACGAATTCTCTGTGGAAGTGCTGCATGGCGTGGTGGGAGGTTCATAGTTGCATGAATTCTTCGGTTCGGAATTGGCTTGAAGGATGGTATGGTTTAAGCCCGGGCTCCAAACAGGAAAGAGCTTGGTGTTCGATGTTTTGTGCGATTGTGTGGACGGTGTGGGAAAGCCGAAACCAGAAAATTTTTGAAGATAAGAAAACTGAGGTTTGGCAAGCGGCGGATTTGGTGAAATTCAGGACGGTTTGGTGGTTCAAGCATTTGGGTAAAGGTTCGCAAGAGATGGTTGAAACTTTGCTTCTCAACATGAAAGATTTGTGTCTAGATCGTAAGACCGTTAAGTCTTCTAAAGTTAAGGATTGGATTCCTCCAGCGCCTAATTCGCTGAAATTTAATGTGGACGGTTCAGTGTTAGGGAAACCTGGTCCGTCTGGTATTGGTGGAGTGCTAAGGGATTCTAACGGAAAAATCCTATGCCTCTTTTCTTTTCATATGGGAATTCTGGACTCGAACATGACAGAACTTTTGGCTATCAAAAAAGCTTCTGAGTTGATTGCCGAAAATCAGATCTTAAAAGACCGGGAAATAGCTATTGTGAGCGATTCGAAGGTGGCAGTGTCGTGGGTTAATGACGGTGATTTCGGGAATGTGGCTCAAGTTAAGGAGATTTACGATATCCGTGAGTTCCTTCAGGTTAGGAACCATGTGAAAGTCGTGTTCGATTCTAGAATTTTTAATTCTTTTGCTGATAGCTTGGCTAAGATGGGAGCTAATGAGGCTGGGGACTTTGTGGAATGGGGAGATGTTTGAGGGGTTTTGTCTTCCTGTAGCTGCAGCTGTGTTGTCTGCCTTGGCGTGCTGTTGGTGGCGAGGTGTTTCTGTGTTGTTGCTTTGTGGTTTTTGTCTGTGCGTTTGGTTCTCTGTTGTGGTTTTGCTGTGGTTCGGTTTTCTTTTGCTTTGTGGTTTTGGTTTGTTGTTGGTTGTCCGGTTTGTGGTGCCCTGGTGGGTGGTTTGTGCCTTTGTTTGTTGCTCTGCTCTCCTTGAGCCTTGGCTGTGGCCTTTAATAAAATAACCTTTTCAAAAAAAAAGTCTTTTCAAGAATTTTTTTGTTTCATATGATTTATTTATATATATTTTTTAAGATAGAGAATATATTGGTGAAATATTTACAAGAGGAACTACAAACACCATTAAAGTAAGTTATAATCCTACTATGGGGAAGGAAAGTTGTTGAAAATGTTGAAAAGAACCTTAAATAATAATAAATAAATAAATAAAATCATACTTTTTCACTTAATATCAAATCACTTGACTGCATTTTATATGTT
Source organism: Acer campestre (assembly GCA_954870605.1). NCBI lineage: Eukaryota > Viridiplantae > Streptophyta > Magnoliopsida > Sapindales > Sapindaceae > Acer > Acer campestre. The sequence continues at coordinate 48,052,445 of OX940799.1, forward strand.
TTCTTCTAATAATAACCTAGAAAATAAACCTCAGGGTGTAATATAACTATATTTCATCCAATTTTTTCTCTAGTAGACACACAATATAGGTATATTTATAGCATCATCACACTTTAGCTATGAGTATTCTCATGGCTAAAGTGTGGTGAACACATGTCTAAAGTACGGTGATGTTATAAATATGTCTATATTGCATGCTTATGAGAGAAAAATTAACATTTCACTATGTAGGACTAGGAGCAACTAAGTCAAACCTTAAGGGTGTGAATGTAATTTCCCCTTAAATAAATAATTCATATTTATTATCCGCCAAACAATCAATTTTTTGTCGGGTTATATTTTTATTATAAGAGCTAACTCTATTCGATCAATAATTCACAAGCAGTAGCAAAATCCATGTTTTTATTGTTTCTATCATTGTCCTTGTTTGTCATTTTTTTTTTTTTTTTTTTTTGACGGATACTGTGGATTACAACCGAATACGACGTTCAGTCGTTACAAGGGAATCAACACAAGGAGGAAAATCCTCCAGCCAGAACAGATCCTCAACACAAGAGAGGCTGTTCTTAGCTAATACATGGGCCACTCTGTTAGCCGTTCTAGAAACAAAGAGAATAGAATTACAACACACCTGAAATTTTAAGACATTAATATCATAAATAATATTCCCAATCTCAGAGAAAAGAACATCCGCCTGATTGATCCAATTGACAACAACTTCAGCATCCGATTCGAGGATGCATGGAAACAACCCAGAATCCAACGCCAACTGAAGACCACGCAAAATAGCTACAGCTTCTGCCACTTGGGGAGAAAAAGTCGCTGCCAATTTCTGAGAACTTGAGGCCATTACCAAACCAGCAGAATTACGGATAATAATACCGATACCCACAGTCTGCCCTCTAACATCCAGAGAAGCACAGTTATACATAACTCGTAGTCATCACAAATTTTATATAAAATTCAATTAATCATTTTTATTTGTTTCGAAAATGATATTCTTATTATTCATTATTTTTTCATGACAATTAGCAACAATCACATCATAATATCATATGGTCCAAATTGAACATGAAAGACGTATAAAATTCTCCATCTATTATCTATCACATTAAACTATTAAAGCAACATGACGTTTGCTAGTATTGCAACCACACCTCGTATTTGTGAAAATGATAGATTGATACCCTTGACTAAGCGGTTGACTGGTAGAGTTAACTATGTCTTTTATTTTAAATTGAAGAAATAAAGTTCTTTAAAAAATGAAAAGAAAAAATCAATGTTTTTAGGGGCACGGTTTTAGGTGAAAAATAAAATTCAAATTCAATTGAATGTAAAAAAATTAAAATATATATACCGGAGGAGAACATCGCATAGATCACTAGAAAAATTACAAGACCCATAAAAATTAAAATATTCTATGCATCATTGTAGATCCCGGGTGACAAAGACAGTCATGCCAAAGCATAAATATTTTTGGATCTGAAAACTTCTGGTTCATAACTGCATAGATTTCTACACCTCTTATAAAAGTGTAATATAATTCAGATGATAAACCACGCAGCTTTTCCATAATGAGCGTCTGGCCTGAATTATGAGAAGTAATGCACAGATACTCAATATTCTCATCACTTATAGTTTCTATGTGATATCCATTATACCATATATCTTTAAAACTAAGTAGATTTATTCTGGATCTACTTGAATATAAAGCATCACTGATACATATTTTAGTATCGTTTGGTAACAATATCATGGCTCTACCAGAGCCTTCTATCAGATATGCTGGACCCGATATTGTATTAACATTTGCTTTGAGTAAGGTTAAATTCAGAAAGTATTTCTGATTCTGCAGAATCGTATGCGTCGTTGCACTATTGGTCAGATATATATCTCCTGTATCTTGCTTTTCAATATCACTTAACTTATTGTTTAAAGACATCTATTCGTAAAAACAAAAACAAAAATAAATAAAGTGCACATCAGATAGAGTGATTAAAAAGGTATATATTACATAACGAATCTTTACATAAACATTTCACATGATAACAAAAATATTACAAGTAGTATTTAATTGGTATAGATATTTCCATCACCAGTTGAAGTGGTCACTTTATCATTTGGATCATCTAAGAAATCAGAAACATTAAACTAGGTAATATTCATAAAATTTGAATCCTCCATGAAATTAGTTTCAGGATTCTTTCCCTTTTCTTTTTCTTTGAGTGATGCTTGATAAAGCTCAACTAAATGTTTAGGTGTGCGGCTTGTACGTGACCAATGATTATGACCACCACACCTGAAACAAATACTATCATCTTTCTTAAGCCCATTTTGGATTCTCTTCCCTTTATCTGGTTTGGATTTATAAACATTCCACTTCTGGGGAGTGTTTTCATTCCTTTGATTATAACCACTCGGACCAAAGTAACCATATGTTCTTTCACGACCGCGACTGCGACCACGACCGCGAGTATTTCCTTCAATAGTGTTAGCATTCACTTCTGGGAACGCTGTAGAGTCGGTCGGGCGTGGTTCATGATTTTTTATTAAGAGCTCATTATTTCTCTCTGCAACCAGGAGACATGAGATTAGCTCTGAATATTTTGAGAATCGACGTTCTCGATATTGTTGTTGTAATATCATATTAGAGGCATGAAAGGTTGTAAATGTCTTTTCCAGCATATCATTTTATGTTACATCCTGACCACACAATTTCAGCTGTGTAGTGATTTTGAATAAAGCAGAATTGTACTGAGCGACTGATTTAAAGTCCTGAAAGCGTAAATGTTGCCACTGATACCTTGTATTTGGTAATGCAACATCGGGTTGGTTATCAAATCGATCTTTCAACTCTTGCCATAGAACTTCTGGTTCTGTGATAGTTAAATATTGGGCTTTTAAATCCTCATGCAAATGGTGACGGATGATAACCATGGCAGTAGCCTTATCTTGTTCATATGCCTCGGCCCCATTTTCAATAATGTAATACAGGCCTTCTGATTTCAGAAGTAATCTGACATCAATAACCCAGGACATATAATTTTCCCCAAACACATCCAGTGCATCAAATTTCAAACTTGCAATCTTTGCCATTATTATAGCTTTTGATTATCTGAAAATCACAATTAGAGTCAGAACTTCTGGTCTGATAAAAATCCGAGAAATTTAAATCTTCAGATATATAAAGGAATAAATTCAGAAATTTCAGATTCCGACAATGATAAATAAATCCATGAATTTCAGGTACTGGATGGGTGACCAAATTGTTTAAATAAAAATTGTAAATAAAATGTGTAATAATAAATGCGGAAAAAGTAAATCCAGAACTGCAGGTTCTGGTAGGTTGGTATAGCCAATCTCATAAAAGCGTATAAATAAATAAATGCAAGAAAATAAATCGCTTAAAAGTAAATAAAATGCAGGAAAGTAAATTGCGTAAAAGTAAAATTTGAGAAAATAAATTCAGAACTACAGGTTCTGGTATTAATAAATAAAAATCTAGAAATTTTAGGCTCTAGTAATAATAAATTCAGAACTTCAGGTTCTAGTAATAAATCTAGGAACTTCAGGTTCCAATAGTAATAAATTCAGAACTTCAGGTTCTGGAAATAACAACATCGTGCTGATAACATATTGTAAATTAAATTAGAGCAACATATAATATAATGGAAACAAAAATGAGAGAATAATAATAAGATAAAGTAAATAAAACAAAATAGAAGAAGAGATGTGAGATGAAGAGAAATAGAGATAGGCGAGAGAGAAGTAAGAATATTGCCTTTGTTATTATTTGAAAGCAACCGCTGAAATAACAACAACAAAGAACAAAACCAACGTTTACAATGCAAAACTATTTTATAAATGGGAGGACCGATTAAAATATGTTAAACAAAATGTCATTCTACAATTTTGCATGAGAAGAAAGAATGTGGAGATGGCAAGTGTATTAGCTTCTTCAAGAAGCCAAAGAGCAAATTGTGGTGGAAAACCACACACATGTCATAATATTTTTAGCATATTTTGGTTTTTTTAGTTTAGTTATATTAAAAGTCACTTAAATAATTATATTTTATTAAATTTAATCAAAATGGACTAGAAATCAACTAACAGTTTGCTGATTTTTCAAATAAGAGAGTTTGATTTAACATTCCATCAAAAGTAAGGAATTATTTACGATTCTCCTATTAGATAATTATCAATTTTATTTGTTTTTTGAAATATTTTATACAAGATTATTTGATAAACAACAATTCATCAAACTGACAAAGAGCCCTCAGTTGCCTAATTGAAATAATTACGATTGAATGACATTCTCCAAAAGTTGGTCAACCAAGTTATTATGACAGGCATAAAAGAAATTGAAAAAATATATATACTTTATTTCACTCATTATTTTTTTCATTTCTTAATATATATTTTGATATTTTTCTAAATAAAAATGTATGAGATGCAATACGAAAGTTACAAAAAATTTGACTTAAATTTATGACTTCAACATCTATCAATTCATTTCCCATCTATCTCTTTTCTAAAAATTAAAATTTTTATTTTTTAAATCTTTAATAGAAGCTTTACTTATAAAAGTTATGTTCCAGAAACTCTAATTGAAAAGTCATTCCAAATACTCTCTTAGTATTGATGATATTTTTTCGCTTCAGAGTCATGTTGTGGTATTTCCTTTTTTCCGAGGGATGTCAATTTGGTAGCCGATGGTCTTGGTCATTATGATCCGACTCAAGTTACTAAATTGTTTCTATGTGGTTAGAGGACCATTCTCTTTACGTTCAGAATTTTGTGTCTACCTTTTGGTTTTCTTTTAATATATTTTACATTTCAAAATAAATAAATAAATAATTTAGTAGCAAAATCAATAATTGGGCATTCCCGGTCCCCCACTTGTCAATTTGAAAACATTTGAAATGGAAAAAAACGTGTGGGCTGAGAATTAAAAGCATTGAACAAAAAATGAAAATCATTCTTTTCACGTTTATGAATAGATTATTATTCATTCACTCTCCTTGAAAGTTGTGATGCAATAATATAGGAAGGATATTATTTGGGTGCTGACCGGTAAGCACCTAAAATACTGATCCACTAATTGAAGTGTAACATGTTGTCTTTTTTCTTTTACTTTTATGTTTATCTCCATGTATTCTTCATAAATTGGGTCATATACTGCACTTCAATTTGTGGGTCAGTATTTTGGGTTATGCAACACCTAAGCATTATCCATAAAGGAATGTAATAGTGAATTTTATTTTCTAGTGGTTCAGTCTTTTCAAGAATTTTTTTGTTTCATATGATTTATTTATATATATTTTTTAAGATAGAGAATATATTGGTGAAATATTTACAAGAGGAACTACAAACACCATTAAAGTAAGTTATAATCCTACTATGGGGAAGGAAAGTTGTTGAAAATGTTGAAAAGAACCTTAAATAATAAATAAATAAATAAATAAAATCATACTTTTTCACTTAATATCAAATCACTTGACTGCATTTTATATGTTTTCTTCTAATAATAACCTAGAAAATAAACCTCAAGGTGTAATATAACTATATTTCATCCAATTTTTTCTCTAGTAGACACACAATATAGGTATATTTATAGCATCATCACACTTTAACTATGAGTGTTCTCATGGCTAAAGTGTGGTGAACACATGTCTAAAGTACGGTGATGTTATAAATATGTCTATATTGCATGCTTATGAGAGAAAAATTAACATTTCACTATGTAGGACTAGGAGCAACTAAGTCAAACCTTAAGGGTGTGAATGTAATTTCCCCTTAAATAAATAATTCATATTTATTATCCGCTAAACAATCAATTTTTTGTCGGGTTATATTTTTATTATAAGAGCTAACTCTATTCGATCAATAATTCACAAGCAGTAGCAAAATCCATGTTTTTATTGTTTCTATCATTGTCCTTGTTTGTCATTGACTTATACAGTTATACGTAACTCGTAGTCATCACAAATTTTATATAAAATTCAATTAATCATTTTTATTTGTTTCGAAAATGATATTCTTATTATTCATTATTTTTTCATGACAATTAGCAACAATCACATCATAATATCATATGGTCCAAATTGAACATGAAAGACGTATAAAATTCTCCATCTATTATCTATCACATTAAACTATTAAAGCAACATGACGTTTGCTAGTATTGCAACCACACCTCGTATTTGTGAAAATGATAGATTGATACCCTTGACTAAGCGGTTGACTGGTAGAGTTAACTATGTCTTTTATTTTAAATTGAAGAAATAAAGTTCTTTAAAAAATGAAAAGAAAAAATCAATGTTTTTAGGGGCACGGTTTTAGGTGAAAATTAAAATTGAAATTCAATTGAATGTAAAAAAATTAAAATATATATACTGGAGGAGAACATCGCATAGATCACTAGAAAAATTACAAGATCCATAAAATTGATTTTACCTTTCAAGAAAAAAAAAATGAAATGAAATAAAATTAATGGTGTAGGTTGAGATGTTGTCGTAGACTTTGTTTGGTGAAGAGGAAGAGATGTGACATTGTTTTATGAAATTTTGAATATATTTTTAGTTTTTTATATTTATTTTCTATATTTTTAATTTTTTTTTATTTTAATTATTATAAAAGTTGATAAGATTGGTTGCTTAAGGGTAATTTGGACATTTCGTAAACTTTGATCGGTCAACAGTTAACTCTAAAGGTCAACTGTTGAGTCAAGGGTACTAATTTGTTATTTTAGCAAAAGTGTAATCTAGTTGCAATATTAGCAAATGATGTGGCACTTCAATGCAATTTGCCCTTAATAATTAATTTTGAACTGCGATAAAGAGTTGATGAGAAGGACTTCCAAATAAGGTTAGAAGATATCATATATATATATATATATATTCTTTCTATTGTTAGTTCGTCCTGACAATAAATATATCAGAACGAAGAATGTGGACCACAGATTATAGAGAAGTTTTGACAAGTATATAAATCTAGTGGTCCACATTCTTCGTCCTGATATATTTATTGTCAAGATGAACTGATAACAGAAAATCTGTATTTATATATTGCTTCTCTAATCATGACCGCAGCCCCACAGCCACACATTCACAGTGGGCCCACAACCCCACATTAACAAATACCCACACCCAATATGAATGTGTGGATGTGGCTAGACATCCTTAATTTATAATTTCAAGACGCCCTTATTAGAGAAACACCATATATATATATATATGCATGTAAATGTGATTGATTATCAACATCCCGTGATGTATTTTCAATGAACCCTCAGCCGTTAAAAGTTCACGAAGGACAATTAATAAAAAGAGAGGTTTGTACAATTTTGAGTAAAAGGCTTATCCAACTGCAATAGACCTAAACTCAGGTAAATTTATGTAATTTGACCTTTAATAAAAGAAAATATATATATATACAGTTTTTCTATTGTTAGTTCGTCATGATAATAAATATATGAAAATGAATAATATGGATCATAGATAATGAAGAAGTTTTGACAAATATATATACTTTGAGTCAAAGTATATAAATCTAGTGGTCCACATTCTTCGACGAACTGATAATAGAAATATATATATATATTTATATATGTGAATATGAAACACGAGGTGTACTTGGTTAGGTAGTGTATCATCATCACATCATGTTCATGAAACACAACACTAATAGTACAAATTTTGTCTAGTACATTAAAGTTTTTTTAAAGTTTAAAATGTCAAATAAAAAAAGAAAACCCTGATTCTTTAAGTCACTACAACTTCAAACTTTGTTGTCATTGAAAGTAGTTAGGATTTCACATCGGATGTTACATTTTAAAGAATTTAATAAAGAATTTTTTAACATGCATCTTCTAAGTTTAAGCCTTTTATAGGTTGAAGAACTTTTTAAGAAAATTATATAAACGTTCTTTTAGGTTAGTTAACTTATGAACAATTTAAAAAGATAAAATTAAGAACAAGGGTAAATTGTTTAAATACCCATGACATTACATCTAATTTGTACGCATACAAAACTTTTACTATTAATTACGCACCCTAAAATTAGTGGTACACCGTTAGGTTTTAACGGAAATCCCTTGATTATTAGCAATTTAATTTACTATAATACCCAACAAAATACCCTAACCCTAATTCAATGCATCTCTACCAGGGGCAGAAGAGTCTAGAGGATAGCGCGCAGGGGCCACCCCTGCATTGTTTTCAAACAAAAAAAAATTATTTGTATATAAAAGTTCTCACTTGGTAATGTTATTACAGAAAAATCAATTATTTATGTGCTCACTTGATAATAAAATATGAAAGTAATTTTACTACTGACGAGATGATTTTGGTCCGGTGGTAAACCCTTCACACTGGCACCACGAGGTTGTGGATTTGAGTCCTCCTCCTCCCAACAAATACCTCGAATTTATGGATAGTGTAATACTTCAAAAAAAAAAATGTACTAATTCACAAAATGAGTGCTATGTGTCCCGTCTATCAACTAACTTTTTAAAAAAGAATTAAAACATAATTAACCTCACAAAGCCACAGACCACATTGTCTCTACCACTCCTAAGTAGTCATGACCCCGGTTCGGTTTAGTTCCGATTCCAAGGGAACAAGAACTGGACCCAGTTTCGGTTGTTCAGTTCCCTATTTTTTTTATAAAAAAATAAATTATAATTCAACATCATCCATCCATCCATCCACCATCATCTTCTGTCAAAACACAAAAAATCTAAAACACACCACCACTCTTCGACTGAAAGCACACCACTACCACCCAAAATAAAAAAAATCAACAACTCCAAACACATCCAACAATTTCTATTTGAATTTACAAACCTTGAAGGGCATAAGTGGGAAGAGATATGATCGAAGAGAGAGAGAGAGAGAGAGATATCAGAGGGAGTCAAGGAGCCGGATTTAAGAAGGAAGAAAGAAAGAAAGAAAGAGAGAGAGAGAGAGAGAGAGAGAGAGAGAAAGAGGTAGGTGGCGTAGGTTTAATTTTTTATTTTTTTTTCAAGTGATGGAACCGGGGGTTCCAAAACCGGAATCAAATCGTTGGTTTCGGTTCTAGAACAGAAAAACCGATTCCGGTTTCGGTTCTCTTACCTCCGGTTCCGGTTCGGTTCCATTGTTGGAATTGAACCAGGGTCATATCTACTCAATAGCAATTTTATGTAAATAAAGTGCATATCCATTTCCTTTTGATGGTTCTAAATGATTTATTGGTCCTATTAAACTCAACTTTCGTTCAATGACAGTTTATGAGTTTGGTATAAATTTTACAGATTTTTGTATTTTATTATGATTTTTATAGAGTTTTATGAGGTGTTAATTTACCAATTTAGCTATTCGGCATAGTAAGAAAATAAGGGTTAATATGTATCGTTATCGAGTTGCAAACATGTTTATTTGAATTTCAATTTATTATTGTGGTAAACTTTTAAGTTTGTTTGGATTTTATTAATTTTGTGGTGGAAAAGTTATTTGGAATTTTTTTTTTTTTTTTGAAATATTACATAAATTTAGGGTTTTTTTTTTTTTTTTTTTTTTTTGTTTTTGAGATGGAGGACTCGAACCCACGACCTTGTGGCATATGTGTGAAGGGTTTACCACTGGACTAACTTCATCTCGTCAAATTATTTGGATTTTATTTTGTTATTGTGGTGAAACTTTGAAAACCTTTTGAATATCAATAATGCTAAACATCTCACCTACAATCCCATCATTTCCATCCCAACACACGTGGCAACTGAGGTGTCACTTGGTGAGTGGACAAACATTAATTGGTACTTTCTCTCTCTTACCCATGTATTCATTCACCAATTAGAGTTTGTCCACCCACCAAGTGACACCAACTGTCACATGTGTTTAGATGAAAAATGGTGGGATTATAGGTGGGATGTGTAGCATTACTGTTTGAATATTTATCTAATTTCTCATAATTTTGTATGGGATTTTAGCAAAAATGCCACCTTTTAGAGCTTTATTTGCATTTAGGTAAAAAGTTGCAACAATGCCCCGAACTTTCCAAAATGCCCACACTTAAATAATAATTAATACCCACCATATTTAAAAAGTGCTTCGGGTTACAGGTATCCCGAAGCTTTGAATTTGTGATTCGGGTCAAGGGTTATCCAATATCAGGACACCCCTGACTCGAAGAACATTTTTAGAGCTTCAGGTTTGGGGGCATCCGACTTTGTAATAAATAAATAAAAATTGGAAGAGATCTGGTAATTTTTTCCATATCTCCTCCTCCAAATGTGATGGAGCTCGACCATCGTAGTTCGTAGATGAAGTAGAAGTTTCATCTGCAATCACAATCAAGAGCGAAGCTAGGATTACAGCTTTAGGTGGGGAGCACTAGGATTACAGCCTTAGGCAACTACCTCAGTTTGCCTAGAGGTCCAGCCGGCCCTGTCCTCAACAAAGTTCTTTCACAAATATTGAAAATAGGATGATTAGATAGGAAGCCATTTAAATTATTCTTATTAAATTTAAATTGCTTCATTTAATCTTTTTTTTTTTTCAATATTTAACTTAATTTATTTAGATAAAAAATGATATTTTTTATTATTTATTTGTTAAAATTAACTGAATTTTTACTGCTTATTTATAATTTAATAAATAATTGATTCAAATTCTCAATCAATCAATTATAATTTAATTATCTTTTATCATTTTATGGGTTTAAACCAATAAGATACAAGTTGCCTCGGTGGCAAACCCGACGACACCCATACCAATGAGACTGCATGTTGGTGCACAGGTTTATACAACCCAATCAATATAAATATATACAACATAGAAAGTGATTTTATGCATATTACCACTACACTCTACACCTCTCCATGATAGCCATGGATTTTTCTTCTTCATTCACACAATCAATCGTTAAGCCTTTTTCTTTGCTCATTCTCTGTGTTTTGTGTAAAATTATTATAACAAAACAAGCACTACACAAGAGTAAGATAAAGAAGAATTGTGTCCCTGAACCATCAGGAGCATGGCCTCTCCTAGGTCACCTTCCACTTCTTGGTGGAAAAATTCCAGTTTGTAAAATTCTTGGAGCCACGGCTGACAAATATGGCCCCATCTTCTCTCTCAAGCTTGGAAAATATCCAACCTTGATTGTGTCCAGCTGGGAAATTACTAAAGATTGTCTTGCTGTCAATGATAAAATATTGGCCACGAGGCCGAGCATAGCATTTGGCAAGTACATTGGCTACGACAACGCCATTTTCGCATTTGCGCCTTATGGACACTATTGGCGCAACATCCGCAAAATAGCCACCACGGAGCTGCTGTCAACACACAGAGTCGAAATGTTGAAGCATGTCCGGTCCTCGGCCATTGATACCTTCATCAGAGATTTGAACATGGTTTGCCAAGATCAAGCACCTAAGGTGGTGATAATGAGTGAATTAATGGAGCATTTGACCTTTAATATGAACCTGAAACTGATAGCTGGGAAGCAATTCTCGGGAAGAGATTACACGGAGGAAAATAGCGAGGCTTGCAGGATCAAAAGAGCCATAAAAGAAGCTATATATCTGTCTGGTGTTTTTGTGGTGGGAGATGCAATTCCTTGGCTTGATTGGATGGATTTTCAAGGGGTTGGTAGTATGAAGAGGACATTTAAGGAGATTGACTCGGTGCTCGGATCTTGGCTCGAACAACATCTTCTCCGAAAAGAAAAAGACAGTGAACGTGATTTCATGGACGTTCTGCTTTCGAAGCTCTCTAATGATGATGATGTTGCTTCAATGTCCAGCCATACGCGCGATACCATTGTCAAGGCAACCGCTTTTGTAAGTTCTCTTTTTTTTGTTAGAAATTTATTCGAAGAAAGAAAGATACCAAGAGAGTGAAGAAAACAAAAGCAAAAATGTTAAACTGCATAACAACTTTCATTGGAGACGCTTAAAGCGTCTCTAATGCAAAAGTAACTTGCATACTAATAATTGTTGATATTACAACAATGTTAAGATATTTGCTTTATATGTGGCATAAAAATAAACTTGATAGGCAATCAACTCAAAATTTGGTCTTTAATGTTTTTACCTAAAACACAATTTTTTTAATGACGTGCTCATATTTTTTTCCTTTTTTATTTTTTTATTTTTTTTATTTTATTTCCTTACAAAAAATATATGAAAAATTAATGTCAGTTTTAAATGTTTGTTGAATCAACCTAGCTAAAAAATAAATGTGCAACAGACTGTCTGAAAGTGGACAGTCATGTTGATAATGTCTAATTTTTTTTTGCCAAGACAACTTGAGGTTGAATATGCACGGCTACATTGGAGAGACAATTATTAACATAACGTCTATTAATTCTACGTGGTATCTTTTTTTTTCACAAGTCACGCTTGCATTGAAGATGATCTTAGAATGTCTTCCGTACTTATTTGAGACTTGGAGCTAATCATATGTAGATAAAATTTTAAAAGTCAGCTTCATTTTTCTTTTCGATTTGGTTACCATAGGAATCCAATTATTGTCAAATGTTCTTGTAGCATGTGGTCTACTTGACCATGACATATGAAGCAAGAATATCTTGGTCTTCTGAGCTTTTCTCCAAATTAATCTTTCCTCTTTTATCTTCTGAAGTGTTAGTCCCATCCAAAACTTGTCGAATTACTTGATGTCTAGAACCAGACGACTGTACGAGTAAAGTTTTTATTTAATGGTGGTTTAATTTCGTTAATTTAATTTTGCAGATTCTAATCTTTGCCGGAGCAGAAAGCACACTTGTAGCAATGACATGGGCGATCTCTCTATTATTGAACCACCCAAAAGCGCTAAGAGCCGCACAAGAGGAGTTGGACAAACAGGTGGGAAGAGAAAAATGGGTTCAAGAATCAGATATCAAAAACCTGAAATACCTTCAAGCCATAGTGAAGGAAACTCTACGTTTGAACCCACCTGGCCCCGTAACAGCCCAGCGCGAAGCCATGGAAGATTGTCAAATCACGGGTTATAATATCCCAAAAGGCACGCGTTTGATCGTTAACATTTGGAAGTTGCATAGAGACCCCCGGTTGTGGGAGGATCCGTGCAAGTTTCAGCCAGAGAGGTTCCTGACCACTCATGCCAATGTTGATTATGTTAATGGTCTACATTTTGGGTACATTCCATTCAGCTCCGGAAGAAGATCATGCCCTGGAATGGCTCTTGGGTTACAAGTTGTTCATTTGGTGTTGGCGCGGCTAATTCAGGGATTCGATTTATCGACTGTAGGAGGAATGGAGGTTGATATGCAGGAAGGTTTGGGGATGGACTTACCAAAGTTGAAGCCTCTTGAAGTTGTCATCCAACCGCGCCTAGCTTCTCATCTTTATCAAAGTCTTTGAAGTTTGAAGCAGTAACCATAGTAACTACATGGATTTGAAGCAAGTTTAATTGAATGCAGTAACTATCCACTATAAGAAGTTTGAACGATACGAGTCAGCTCAGTGGTATGGTCATAGGTACGTTTGAGTCGTTTCCCTATTCTTAAATCCCGAATTTATTGTAATAGTTAAAACAAACTACGTGAGGTTTGAAGTCAGTATTTTGTAATAGAATGATCATCAATAATGTGGGTTATATATAGCAGCCTACCGATAATGTTGTTACTATGTTATGACTTATGTGTAAACTGCGATATTTCTTATTATCTAAACAAATTTTAAAAAATTTGAACCTCCGATATTTTCATGAAAACCAATATTTAAATAAATAAATAAATAAAATTTCTCCATTCGACACTATCAAAATTGTGTGGTAATATTACAAATCTCATAATTTTCACTTAGCCTCTTGAAATGTATTGAAATGGACAGATTAATTTAGTGATGCCGATGGGCACCGACTCAAATATATAAAAGCATGAACGAATTATTATTCAAGATTGTCCCATCAAATGACACGAGGAATCCGTGTCAATGGTAATAGGATGAACAGAAAAAAATAATTTTATACCAGAGTTGATAGATTTAATAACCCAAAAACAAAGTGATAAGCCTCCCACGGTCCCACCCCACACATTGAGATCATATATTCAAGTCAATTTAACCTTCAATTATATTTACATTATTTCTTCGTTTTATCGTCAATTTTTCTTTTAGATTAAAAAAAAAAAAAAAAAAAAACCATAGTCCATAATAGTTGAATTAGACTCATATTTGTATAAGATTTAATTGGATAAATCAAAATTATCAAAAATATACATATATGTGTTGAAGCGAACTTGGGATTCGACAAGTAAGGAAGAGAAGTTGAGTTTAACGGAGAGGCGATGTGAGGCAGTGGAGAGTGGGTGTTTAAGGTTATGTTTGAGATTGCTTTGCTTAAGAAATAATCCGCTTTTAGCTAACTTAAGGAATAATCAACTTACAAGATAAGTCGATAGGTGTTTAGTGAATTGACTTTATATATAATCAACTTACGAAAAAAGTATGGAAAAAGTGTTTGGTAAACTTTAATTAATTATGGAAAATGTCTAAAATGGACATAATTGTTAAAATATAATATATTATTCAAAAAAAAAAAATTTAATTTATATATACATATATAATATAATATAATATTTTTATAATATTCTAGTGAGTCAACTCATTCATCACAATACTAATTTACCAACTCGGCCTTCTCATTACAAATCTGTTGAGTCAACTCATCCACTCAAGAAGCCATTAATGGATTCTCTGCAACTCAAGCTCCAAATCCGCCATCGTTTCCCGCTCCACCAGATTCTCCACCAAGGTCTCTGCCATCCGTCATCTCTCGCCATCGACATCGTCTCCTTCGTTGCCGACTTCGTCTCCTCGCCACCGACTTACAAGTTTTGAAATCGTGAGATTTGGTCTCGGATTTGTCGTGAAAATGGAGGAGGAAACTCATCCATCCCCGGAGTAGAACCAGCATATCGGGCGCGACGAAATCGACGATCAACTTAGTCGGTGGTATCTGGCTGACAGATTCGCGATTTCAATCGTGAAACGGAGGATGCAGCTGGCCGTCGACTTCAACAACTTCAACGACTTCAACTTCCTCCGATGACTTCGACGTCCGTCCGTCTGTCCTCCGGCCTCCATCGTCGGTGGTGTCCACCACCAGCGAGCGATGGCCACCGCTTTACATTTTAACAATCTTTATTTTTAGTTTTTTAGTTTTTTTAATATATTATTAATTCAAAAATTTATCACTGTTAAATAAAAGGTTTTATTATGTTTATATTAAAATAGAAAGGGTATTATAGACATTACAATGATAAGATGCCAACTTCTCACAAAATCAGCTTCCAAAAGCTACCATCAACCAACTTCTCAAAAGTTAATTATTGGAGGAGCAAATTATAAAATAAGTTGATTATGAAATGTTTACCGAATACCTCATAAGTCTTAAATTATGAAAATAAAATAAAAACAAAAAAACAATACAAAACAAATCAAAGAAAAAACAAACAAACGTGGATCACACATTTGTTTTAAAACCACGTGATAATATATTATTAAAATCTCAGCATAGGACAACACCAAAAGGTGAAAAGGATAAGCATAGGATCCTGGTCCATTTGTTGGTGCACAGGTTTATACAACCCAATTATTATAAATATATACAACATAGCAAGCGATTTTATGCATACCACCACTGCACTCTACACCTCTCCATGATAGCCATGGATTTTTCTTCTTCATACACGCAATCAATCGTTAAGCTTTTTTCTTTGCTCATTCTCTGTGTTTTGTGTAAAATTATTATAACAAAACAAGCACTACACAAGAGTAAGATAAAGAAGAATAGTGTCCCTGAACCATCAGGAGCATGGCCTCTCCTAGGTCACCTTCCACTTCTTGGTGGAAAAATTCCAGTTTGTAAAATTCTTGGAGCCATGGCTGACAAATATGGTCCCATCTTCTCTCTCAAGCTTGGAAAATATCCAACCTTGATTGTGTCCAGCTGGGAAATTGCTAAAGATTGTCTTGTTATCAATGACAAAATTTTGGCCACAAGGCCGAGAATAGCATTTGGCAAGTACGTTGGCTACGACAACGCCATCTTCGCACTTGCACCTTATGGACACTATTGGCGCAACATCCGCAAAATAGCCATCACGGAGCTGCTGTCAACACACAGAGTCGAAAGGTTGAAGCACGTCCGGTCTTCAGCCATTGACACCTTCATCAGAGATTTGAACATGGTTTGCCAAGATCAAGCACCTAAGGTGGTGATAATGAGTGAATTAATGGAGCATTTGACCTTTAATATGAACCTGAAACTGATAGCTGGGAAGCAATTCTCGGGAAGAGATTACACGGAGGAAAATAGCGAGGCTTGCAGGATCAAAAGAGCCATCAAAGAAGCTATATATCTGTCTGGTGTTTTCGTGGTGGGAGATGCCGTTCCGTGGCTTGATTGGATGGATTTTCAAGGGGTTGGTAGTATGAAGAGGACATTTAAGGAGATTGACTCGGTACTCGGATCTTGGCTCGAACAACATCTTCTCCGAAAAGCAAAAGACAGTGAACATGATTTCATAGACGTTCTGCTTTCGAAGCTCTCTAATGATGATGATGTTGCTTCAATGTCCAGCCATACGCGCGATACCATTGTCAAGGCAACCGCTTTTGTAAGTACTCTTTTTTTTTTTTTTTTCGTTAGAAATTTATTCAAAGAAAGATAGATACAAAGAGAGTGAAGAAAACAGAAAATAAAAATAAAAATGTATAACTCAGTAACAACTTCAGTAGAGGCCCTTAGAATGTCTTCCTTTACTCATATGAGACTTTGAACTAATCTTAGATAAAATCTTAAAAGCCTTCACTACTTTTCTATTCGATTTGGTTACCATAGGAATCCAATTATTGTCAAATGCAATCCATTTCTTGTTGTAGCATGTGGTCTGCTCCACCATGATTAGAATTTGAAGCATGAAAATCTTAGTTCTATGATCTTTAATTTCTCGAAATTAATCTAATTTTCCTCTTTGATCTTCTGAAGTGATAATCTCATCCAAAACTTGCTGAATTTCTTGTTGAGTGTGGCATCATGAGCTAGAGTCTGCACCAGAATTTCCTAAAAAATGTGATTTCACTAAAAGACCAAAAATTGCCTAGAACCTGCAGACGTCTGGACGAGTAAAGTTTTTATTTAATTTCATTAATTTAATTTTGCAGATTCTAATCTTTACTGGAGCAGAAAGCACACTTGTAGCAATGACATGGGTGGTCTCTCTATTATTGAACCACCCAAAAGTTCTAAGAGCCGCACAAGAAGAGTTGGACAAACAGGTGGGAAGAGAAAAGTGGGTCCAAGAATCAGATATCAAGAACCTGAAATACCTTCAAGCCATAGTGAAGGAAACTCTACGTTTGAACCCACCAGGCCCCGTAACAGGCCTGCGTGAAGCCATGGAAGATTGTCAAATGGCGGGTTATAATATCCCAAAGGGCACGCGTTTGATCGTTAACATTTGGAAGTTGCACAGAGACCCCCGGTTGTGGGAGGATCCGTGCAAGTTTCAGCCGGAGAGGTTCCTGACCACTCATGCCAATGTTGATTATGTTAACGGTCTACATTTTGGGTACATTCCATTCAGCTTCGGAAGAAGATCGTGCCCTGGAATGGCTCTCGGATTACAAGTTGTTCATTTGGTGTTGGCGCGGCTAATTCAGGGATTCGATTTATCAACTGTAGGAGGAATGGAGGTTGATATGCAGGAAGGTTTGGGGATTGATTTGCCAAAGTTGAAGCCTCTTGAAGTTGTCATACAACCGCGCTTGGCTTCTCATCTTTATCAAAGTCTTTGAAGTTCGAAGCAGTAACTATAGTAACTACTTGAATTTAAAGCACGTTTAATTGAATGCAGTAACTATCCACTATAAGAAGTTCGGACAATACGAGGCAGCTCAGTGGCATGGTAGTAGGCACGTTTAAGTCGTTTTCCTATTCTTAAATCCTGAATTTATTGTAATAGCTAAAATAAATCACACCGAGGTTTGAAGTTAGTGTTTTATGTTTTGTAATAGGATCATCAATAAGGTGGGTTATATATATATATATATATTGCATCCTTCAAAAAAATGTATACAATTTGTTCAATACAACTGGAGCTTGTGCAAAAAATAATAATAATAATAATAATAATAATCTTTCTCCATTCAGCTTCAATTAAACCAAACCTCAGAATTAGGGTTGGTGTTTCAGACAAGATGTACTATTTTTTTAATGGTTAGGTTGTGGTTGTGAATCAAACCAAACCAAACCTCAGAATGTGTCGGTAAACAACACTATCAAAATTGTACAATCATGAAGGGTTGGTGTTTCAGATAAGATTTGCTATTTTTAATTTTTTATGGAAAGGAGGATAATTGGGTTGTGGATGTTAATCAAACCCGTACATTGACTTATTTTAATGCCTATATTCATACTTGCCCATGAATCTTTGAAATTAATGACAAGGTTAACAAAATGACAAGCAAAATTAATAATCTTAAAACCATGATGAGTTGGCAATTAGCATACATACATGACAATACAAGACGAATAGATAAATCAAGTAAATTAAATCTCGTTGGTTAAGAATTAAGATTAGGTTTTTTATTTTATTTTTATTTTTATTTTTTATTTTTATTTTTATTTTTTTTATTTTACTAGACTCTGAATCTCTCTACTATTGGATCATTTACAGAAAAAATAATTTTATACCAGAGTTGATAGATTTAATAACCCAGAAACAAAAACAAATTAGTTTTTGAAAAAAGTTGAGGTGGCTCCGTTATAAGTCTCCCGCACTCACACATTGAGGTTGTAGGTTCAAGTCGTATCTCCTTCTCCAAATCCTAAATTTGATTTAAAAAAAAAAACAAATTATTTTATTAATTTATAACATTAAATTAATTATTTGTGGAAGAATTAAAAAACAACCCTAATGAGGACGAAGGGAGAATTATTGAAACACCTTTATAGAATGATGTTTTGGCAATTTTCTTAGATAAAAAGTTAAAACATAATATTATAGGGTTGTTTCAATAATTTTCCCTTTTAAAATGTAATTTTTTTTTGTGTGAGAGGGAGGGCTATAAGCCTATAAGTAGGGATGTAACTAGGATTAAACACTAAATTGAGTTAGAATAAATTTTTTTATTGATCATTAACAATACGAGAAAATTGTATTAATTAAAAATAAATATTCACCTAGTCAATAAGACATAACAAGGCTTAGAGCTTGTTTGGTTGGGTTTTTGAAAAATCTCTATTGGTAAAAAATCTACTTGTAGTAGATCTATTAGAAATAGAGTTTTTGAAAAAGAAATTATAGTTGTTTGGTTTGTAGATTTTTTTTTTTAAAAAAAAAATGTCTATTTGGAGAAGCACCTCCCCATAAGCTTTTGCCTAGTAGAGGTTTAAACTAAACTAACCTCTACTCAATTTAAAATAGACAATCTCAAAAGTTCAACCAAACAACTCTAAAAAAACTCAAATAGACGTTGGTAGACCTTTTAATGCAGTAGAAAACTCAACCAAACAAGCACTTACCCTATGAATGTATATCCTAGATAAATACATTAAAAAAAAAAAAAAAAGGTCAAAACAAGTAATAAAATAAACATGAAATGCAAATACAATCAAATACTAATTAAGTTGTATCCTACGATTTTTGAAAAGATCAAACTTATCAATTCTAAAAAAAATCTAATTTAATTGATTATTATATTAATTTAGTTATGATGAAGAATTCACGTCACATAGGGAAATAAATATGTACTTATATCACTATTTGCTAACAAATTTTAAAACAAAAGAATAATTAAAAAAAAATAAAAAAATCTTAACAAACATGTATCTAAATTTCAACCAAAACAAAAAGAAATTCATTAAACAATATTGTTAGTTTGTAAATTTAAAATTAGAATAAATGATAACTAGATTACACCTAAAAAAATTTAAACTATAAGTTATTTAATCCTAAAATTTCAATACAAACCAAAATATTTAAATTTATAATATTCATAAAAACATATCTGATTGGAAGTTCAATTATTGATGTCGATAAAGAGGATATACCAAATTTAAGTAAATTTAGGGAATTGTGAGAGAGACATAATAATTATTAAAGAAAATAAGAAGAAAAAAAAACTCGTCTCGTGAATGGTGTAATCAAAAAAAGTATTCAAGTAAGTTTAAATATCTGCTACAATAGTACAATCCTACTCCTGCACGACTACTCATTTAATGATTAGATTAGGATTATATTAAATATTTATATATATATATATATATATAGAAAAGCTTAAGCCCACCCTAACCTAGCCCTTGGCCCTTCCCTGACTATAAACCAAAACAACAATGTATTTATGGACTGAAAATAAATTTTACAATGTGTTTATTAACTATTAAAACTTAGTATGTGGTCAAAAGTAAAATTTATATGATTCTTTTTTGACAAATTTCACTTAATATGGTGTTCTGAATACATGAAATGAATGAATGATTTTATGGCAACACTGAAGCTAATTACAAAACCTCTTTCCAAGTAGTCATACACTTTTTCTAGACAGTTTAAACTAATAACTCCACGGTCATTCGAGCTTCATCAATTTCTTTCACTTGACAAATGCAATTTCAATATCAATTCTTACAAACAGGGGCATAGTTTAGTTGGTACATTGACTAACTTGGGGTTTTGATAAATGACTCCCAAATCAATGGCTTGAATCTACCAATAGCGAAAGCTTTAAAAAAAATACATGATCATGAATTAATAGATATTATCAAAATATATATATATATATATCAATTCTTATACAAATATAACTCCAATGAAACCCCACCACCCCACATATAATTACTTTTAAAAACTTTTAAAATATAGCAAATTTAAACAATTGAACATTTGAACACAAACATTTGATTCATTTTCACAAAAGAAACACATGGACGTTGTCGATAGTAAAATATGGACGGCTTAAAGTCAATCAATTAAAGTACCACGTGAGCCGACTAGATGGTCAATTGTACACGAGTGATAGTCAACAATCAAGATGATAGTGAATCATTACGAAAGGTGAAAAACAGAGAGTCGGTGAGATATTTATTTCTCTCTCTCTCTGGTACTGTTCTTCTTCTCCACATATCCAGTGAAGATCTCTGTCTCTCTGGTACTGTTCTTCTTCTCCTCATCTCCAGCGAAGCTCTCTCTTTCCGTCGCCGGTTTCTCGCTGTGGCAGCGGGAGCCGGCGGCGATCTTCTTCTCCTTTCCCATGCTTGGCCTTCCCGGTCAGAAGGGGGAACCGGCGGTTGCTACGACGGCCCTGTCCGTCGACTGGAAGTCTCTCTCGCGTCACCGGACGGGACGTTTTGTCCAGACGATGACGGCAGCTGTTAGATCGGCCGATCCTCTTGGTTATGGCCAGATCTGGTATGATTCAGCGTGAGTAGTCTCGATTGGGGTCTTAGAGCTCGTCCGACCCCGTCTTCTCCGTCGGGACACCGCCGGCAACTTCGGCGTCCTTCCTTCACTGATCTTGGTGTTTGGCTTGGTCGGATTTATGCTTTGCGGCGACGGGCTTCGGAACTGGTGGAGGTTTGATGGTATGGTGGTTTGGGGTTTCGATCAGGCATCTCCGACGTCTCTGCTTGGTCGGCGGCGTCCTGGTGGGTCTTCTCCAGCTGCATAGTCTCTCATCTGGATCGGTTTCAGCTCGTTTATTTGTGTTTCTTGTTTGTTTTGTTTATTGTTTTGGTTGTAATCCCACTTCTGTGGGCGTTTTTCTCCCGTTGTAGGACTCTGTTCTGGGCTTGTGCTCGAATAGTTTTATTTGTGGAGTCCCAGTTATGTTTGTAACCTTGCCCTGGATCTGGTTTTCCAGGTTTTCAAGTGCCTTTCCATCAAAAAAAAAAAAAAGAAAAAAAAAAAAGAAGAAGATGATAGTGAATCATTTTAAGTAAAGTGTATTGATTGTTGGTCATCTCACTTGATGTGTTGATTGTTTAACTTGTCCCAACACATGTACTACGAGGTTGCGGATTCGAGTCATCCCCTAAAAAAAAAAAACACTAAATTTATAATGTAATACTTAAAAAAAAAAAAAATTAAAAATATCCATGTATCATTTTGACTGGTTGACTTTATACGTACCAAATTTTACTGTCAATGGAAGTAATGATACAAAATACAAAAATTTTAGAATAATAAGTTGATTGTGGTGCATTATTTGCTAGTAAACTATCTAAATTTTTAAGGCTAATTGGCACTGATATCTCATAAATTCTTCCAAAATATGCATTATGCCCCTTATATTTTTATTTTTTGGCCATTAAACCCCCTGAACTCGCACAAATTGGTAAATGTTGACTGTAGAATGTAGATGCCTCCTTACAGGTGGTAAAAAAAAACTCAAGTGTTTGCCAAAAAAACGAGAGTTCAAGGGGTTTAATGGCAAAAAAAAATAGTATATGGGGCATAATGCATATTTTGGAAGAGTTTAAAGGCTATCGGTACCAATTAGCCAATTTTAAACTTTTAGTAGTGGCTCTTTACAAGTGGAGCCTTTTTAGGTCTATTGTAGGACTACCAAACAAATGGGCCTAGTAATGGGTCTGAGCCCTGAGGCCCATGTAGAGTAGTTCAGGCCTATATCATTATAAATTCAAGCCCAAAGACGGCCCAATCTCAAACAGTCTGAGGAATGGCATCTGTACCCGGTATTACCCGGGTCGGTTGTGTACCGGTCTGGGTCCGGGTGTTCCCCGTGTACCCGGGTTTTTATATATTTAAAATAAATCTTTAAAATAAAAATAAAAAACCCTAATTTTTTTTTAAAAAACTTTCAGCCGACCCTCTTGCCTCTCCCTATTATCTCTTTCCCAAATCTCCCGCCGTCGACCCCTCTTCCACTGCCGCCGACCCTCTTTTGCCTCTGCCGTCGTCTGTCTTCCCAAGTATCTTTCCACCATTTTCTCAAAGGTTTGCTCTCTCTCTCTCTCTCTCTCTCTCTCTCTCTCTGTTATTTTTCAATCGATTGAAGTGGGTATTAGCATGTCTGATTTCTGTATTTGTATGATTTTTTTTTTCCTTCTCTCTATCTGAATCTAGCATGTCTGTTGTTTTGTTCAAATATTACAATGTCTGATTGTTGTTTCTCTCTCTTGCTATAATCATTTTTGAGTTTGGAATGTTAGGTTCAAAACTTGTGTTTTTGTGGTGATATTTGAAGTGGGTCTGGCTCTGTTTCTGCAAAAGAGTGATTATCAAGTGAACTATGTTTTACTTTGTAAATTAACATTTCCATTTTCTTTCGACTTGTATGTTGATATGTGAACTCTACCACCATTGCATTGGCAAATAAACTTGGCTGCATAAACATCAGAAACTGTTCCTGGAGTGGAAAATTGAAGAAGCAAGTTGTTTAAATAATTATAAATAGATAGCAGGATACACATAATTGGAATTATAAAAATTTTAAGTAAAAAAAATAATAATAAAACCAATTCCTTGTTTTTAGGGTTTAAATTTCTTGGATTTTATTTTAACAGAAAAAAAGCTGTGATATCCAACTCTTTTCTTGCTGTGTCAGCACCAACTTCACAATCTCAGATTTAGGTATGTTTCTGTTTTCATGCTTGATTTGAAACTACTGACTGAATTATGTGATTTTCACGTTTCATATTATTTTTCAGTGCGTCTGGTTTGGGATTTATTTTGATTCACTGTTTCATATAATCTAATACTTCTTAAGAATTGATTTGTATTATAATTTTGGATTGATAAAATAGTTTTAATTAGTTAGTGCAATTAAGTATTTAGTAATCCACTAATCCTAAGCATATAAATTTGCTGTTGAAAATTGTGTGCTGCATTATAATCAAGTTTACAGAGGACCCCTTAGTCCATCTTGTTGATGTTTGTTATCACAATTGTTTAAAGTTGTGTGCGATTAAAGCTAATGGATTTTGGGTATTTACTTGGCTTGTAGGATTTGTGCTGTTATGTTTGGAGATTATTAATCTAGGTTTGAAAGTTGAAACAAGTATTTTTTAGAAGAAAAAGTATTTGGTGTTTGGAAATATGGCACCATTTGATTGTCATAGGAAGAGAGAACGGTGAATTTTTATTCCTTTATTTGGATTACCGTTATTGAAAGTGATATGTTGCTCGATAGCCAATTTAACTAGCATATGGTATATATATAATTATATATATATATATATAAGAGCATATTGTTAAATTTCCCAGAACTATTGAGGATCAGAACAGTGAAAAAGTTGCTGCATACTTGCATTGTTGTTTTTATTGCCTTGGGGATGTCTCGGAAACTTCTGATCCAGGATTAGACTGGTTCTCTTCTTGATTAGGGCATGTCTGGTCTGGTTCAGAAGCAATGCTGTACGAAATCATTTGATAGCTTCATGGCTTATTCATGTTGGCTTTGTACTCATGCAAATTTCCGGTATATAAAAACCCTATGGTTTTCTTGATTATGATATTTGTTCTTTATCTCTTATTTTTGTTTGAAAAGGACAGTCAGAAGTTATTTAACCGGGTCCTTCACATATTTGGTTTAGTCTCAGACTCTTAGTATTGATTTCCTTATCTGGAATTACAATCTAATAATGTTGTGTTTGAATACTTGACAGAATAGTTTCAATGGGTAAGAAAAAATCAGAGGAGGCTGGTGCAACCACTAAAGCTAAATCAAGTGGTAAAGATGTGTCAAAAGATGGGAAAAAGGAGAAACTCTCTGTCTCAGCCATGCTTGCTAGCATGGATCAGAAACCCGATAAACCTAAGAAGGGATCATCATCTTCATTGAGCACTACGTCTGGTAAATCCAAGTCAAAAGCGGCACAGAAACTTTCGTCTTACACCGATGACATTGATCTCCCTCCCTCAGATGAGGATGATTATGTAGAGGAAGAGCAAGAAGAGATTGAAGTGAAAAAGGAACTCATTAGACAACAGAGAAATGAGGCAAGGCTGCTTGAGATTTCCATAACTGAAAAAGAATTGAAGAAACGAGAAAAGAAGGACATGCTTGCTGCACATGCTGCAGAGCAGGCTAAGAAGGAGGCCCTTAAGGACGATCATGATGCTTTTACTGTTGTTATTGGTAGCCGGACTTCCGTTCTTGATGGCCAAGATGAAGCAGATGCTAATGTAAAAGACATATCAATTGATAGTTTCTCTGTGTCTGCCCGTGGGAAAGAGCTCCTAAAGAATGCAACTGTGAAAATATCCCATGGGAAGAGGTATGGTTTGGTTGGACCCAATGGAATGGGCAAGTCTACACTATTAAAGCTTCTTGCATGGCGGAAGATTCCGGTACCAAAAAATATTGATGTACTTTTGGTTGAACAAGAAGTGGTGGGTGATGATAGACCAGCCATTCAGGCAGTTGTTTCAGCTAATGAGGAGCTGGTCAAGCTCCGAGAAGAAGTTGCGTCTTTGCAGAATTCATCATACACTGCTGGGGGTGAGGATGAAGATTATGATAATGGGGATGATTCAGGAGAGAAGCTTGCTGAATTGTATGAGAGGTTGCAGATCTTGGGATCAGACGCTGCTGAGGCTCAGGCATCAAAGATTCTTGCTGGGTTGGGTTTCACCAAGGAAATGCAAGTCCGTGCTACTAGGTCATTTAGTGGTGGTTGGAGGATGAGAATATCATTGGCTAGGGCGCTTTTTGTGCAGCCAACTCTATTGTTGCTCGATGAGCCAACCAATCATCTTGACCTTAGGGCTGTTCTCTGGTTGGAGGAATATTTGTGCCGCTGGAAGAAAACTTTGGTTGTTGTTTCACATGATCGGGATTTCCTGAACAGTGTGTGCTCTGAAATTATTCATCTCCATGACCTAAAGCTCCAATTGTACCGAGGAAATTTTGATGAGTTTGAAAGTGGGTATGAGCAGCGTCGCAAAGAAATGAACAAGCAGTTTGAGATGCATGAGAAGCGGGTGAAAGCTGCCAAGAGGTCAGGGAACCGAGTTCAGCAGGAGAAAGTGAAAGATCGAGCAAAGGCTGCTGCGGCCAAGGATGCATCAAAGAGCAAAGCAAAGGGAAAGGTTGATGAGGATGAGCCCCTGGCAGAAGCGCCAAAGAAGTGGCGTGATTACAGTGTGGAATTCCACTTCCCTGAACCTACTGAGCTTACACCACCACTTATGCAGCTAATAGAAGTCAGCTTCAGTTATCCAAACCGTGAGGATTTTAGGCTCTCTAATGTTGATGTGGGCATTGATATGGGGACTCGTGTTGCTATTGTTGGACCCAATGGAGCTGGAAAATCTACTCTACTGAATCTTCTCGCTGGTGATTTGGTTCCAAGTGAAGGCGAAGTGCGAAGGAGCCAGAAGCTGAGGATTGGAAGATATTCACAACATTTTGTGGACTTACTAACGATGGAAGAGACTCCAGTTCAGTATCTTCTTCGGCTACATCCTGATCAAGAAGGACTTAGCAAGCAGGAGGCTGTTCGTGCCAAACTTGGGAAGTTTGGCCTCCCCAGCCATAATCATCTCACCCCAATTGCAAAATTATCTGGAGGGCAGAAATCTAGGGTTGTCTTCACTTCAATTTCCATGTCAAAGCCACACATATTGCTTTTGGACGAACCTACAAATCATTTGGATATGCAAAGCATTGATGCACTTGCTGATGCTTTAGATGAGTTTACTGGCGGAGTTGTCCTGGTCAGTCATGACTCTAGACTCATATCACGTGTTTGTGAGGATGAAGAGAGAAGTGAAATTTGGGTTGTAGAAAATGGAACTGTGATGACATTCCCAGGAACATTTGAAGAGTACAAGGAGGAGCTACAAAGAGAAATTAAGGCAGAGGTTGATGATTGAGGTGACATTTGTGACATAGGTAATGTTTCTAGTCTCATTAGGCCGTTATACAATTTTGCTTGCTTTTGTTGTCATTTTCTTTAGTTTTATTGATTCATCTAAGACGGATGCATTGTTTTTTTCCCTCATTTTTTCTTATATATGAGTGTAATCATCTATGTTGCGGATATGTTGGAAATGCAAACCATATTAATTTATTAAGTTTTCTCTTCCTGTACACATATATCGTTACATTAATAAATTCTGCCTTTTACTATGTTGCTGCGAAATCAATTATCTAAATTGCCAAACGGTAAGTTTTCTGTTTTTATTTGTTTGTTTTGGCTGGTTTCAGATATGCATCAATCTGTCCGCACTCTAATGTGTTTGCATCACAGTTTCCACACTATGCTTTATCATAACCTATTCGTTTCAAGATTTGGGTATTAAAAATTTGAAGTGTCGTAGACTCGTATCATCTGCTGTTTACTTCTTTAGAAAATGCAAGCTCTATAGGACAGACATCTTACTGAATAAAAAGAGTTTTTTTTTAAATAGAATGTTAGCAAGTAACTTTTCTTCTGTTATGATTGAAAAAAAGGTTCACTTTATTTACTCTATTTTCATGTTAGATAGGTAAGCAACTCAAAAGCATAAGTTTAAAGTAAAAGTTCTAACAGTAGTATTTAAGCACTCCAATAAACTCAATAATAGTATTTAAGCTTTAAGACATACTACCTCACCAAACTTTAATCAAATCTCTTAAAATGTCAGAAATTAATTAGAATAATTGTCTTATTATTTTCAAGAATTATAAGAAATAGGTAGAAAGATTTACCACACTCTGAAAATAAGCATATAATGCAAAAATTACAATGTTAATTGCCAGCAGTTCTTACTTTATTGATTATAAGTACTTCCCATCGGAGTTTAAACTTTCTCTATGGAGCTGTCTGCATATTTCGGCCTCCACGTGGTCCTCCCTCTTATTATTTCCTGCCCATCTTCAAGGCAAAGCAAATGATCAAATTCCATCCCTTCGTTGTTGTTGTTGTTGTTGTTGCTAATGATTCTGGAAAACGATTGCAACACGCTTCCCCTGTTGCACTCTTTCCGATACTCCAAAGTTATTGCAAATAGCTCATGACTCTCAACAACTGAGTAAGGAACACTCTGAAACATATTTAAAAGTGAGTATTTACATGAATAAGCAACAAACAAAACTCCATCTTCATGAACAAAATCAAAGACAACCATTTTTTTTTTTTACAGATCTGTGTGAAAATTTCAATATCTATTACCCAGTAGCATCTTAATATTGTAGATTTTAGAAGGATAATGCTAAGGCCTGAAGTATAGCAAACTTCATCTGGTGAACATTGTCATCAGGCTAAGGTTTTGATGATACACAATTAGCTTAGCTGTCTAGCTCTCTGTGTATAGATTCTCAAGTGATTATAGATTTGTAAACTAGGTTGGGTTTGCACAGACATGAACGATTCAGTTCGGTGTCTCTCCGAACATAGTTTCAATGTACATCGATTTTGTATTGAGGTCATGACCCGACACAATTTGGATAATGTAGTGAAACTAAGGTGATGTTTGGTTGGCGGAAAGGAATGCACATGGGAAAGGAATTCATCTAGGAATGGAATCCTTATAGGAAAGGAATTCATTTGCTAGATGGATTCCTTTGTTTGGTTTCAATGTGGAATCTATTAGGGAATCCTTAATGTTTTGACCAAAATGCCCCTTAGATGTATAAAAAAAATATTTTTTAAATTAAAATATTATTATAGTAATCATATAATAAATAATTAAAATTTTAAAATATTTTCTAAATAATTATAAATAATAATTTTTGAATCTTTTAAAAAAAACATATAATTTAAAAGATGTAAAAATTATTTTAAATATATAAATTAATTTAGGAGAAAAAAAATATATTTTTTTTTTAAAAAAGAAAAACAATAACAAATTTAAAAATTTCACCGGTGGCCACCATGGTGACCAGAGACAGAATCACCGGAGGGCAATTGCCTCCTTCGGCGAGGCGACCTCTTCCATCCTCCGTTGATGAAGGTTAACAGATCTCCATCCTCCATAGATTTGCAATGGAGGTCGTGAAGGAGGAGGCCTTCGCTTCCTCTGGCAATGGAGGAGGACACAAAGAGGCCACCAGAAACGAAGACGACGAGGCTCCGTCAAGATCTCGCCGTCTCCGGTTTCAAAAGAGGACAATGCTGGTGGCCACAATTTTTTTTAAAAAAAAATTTATTAATTTTTGAAATTTTTTTGTTTGAGGGACAAAATGGTAACTTTAACAATTTAGGGAGGGTGGAATCTGGATTCGGACCTCAAGAGGTAGGAATCCTAATCCACCATTTTGGTGGAATCCTCCATGGAGGATTCCCCATTCCATGATATCTTGTGCAAACCAAACAATGGAATGAGGATTCCTTTTCCCACTCCATGCTTGATTCCACCAACCAAACATCATCTGAGAGTAGATTAATATGCCAACTAACATAGGTGTGCATAAAGTGAAAGACTTAAGGATGGTAAAAAGATATACCTCAAGAACATAGTTGATGAATTTTATATGGCTCATATGTTGATTGATGTCCATATCTGTCCATCCAGCCTGTCGTTTTAGAGAGAAAAAATACAACTATGAGAAGTGGGTTGGAATGAATGGAAGATGAATGTATAGGACGACTATTTACTGCTAGTTGCAATCTGGAAATCGGTCTAAAACTGAGATACTTACAATTAAACCTGTGCGTACTTGGTCTGCTTTGTCGATGTCTAGTTTCGGAAGCTTCCCGTTATTATTGTTGTGGATGAGGGGATCACAATGGAATACAAAAGGGTTAATCTCCTTTCTAGCTTCCTCTATGAACTTAGATACTCTCCTTGTTGTTTTATTCATCATCACATATACACTGCACATCACATAGCCAACAACAAACCCAACCAAAACCATGAAAACATATACACCCCTTGCCTATAATTGATCATTTCAGTGATAAAAGTACTATTACCCTGTAGCTCGTGTCAAAGTTTTGCCTGTCTTGAGGTCCCGAACATGCCAGTCACGACCCCAACCATTCTTTCCCGATGCATACATCCAAGTATCAATTTGGATGACATCACCCCTTCAAAACACAAAACAAATTTACAATAGTTAACTTCTCAAATAAATGAAATATGTACACAGTTATACAAGTTCTGATCTTCCACAAAGACCAGGTGATTGTATAATGAGACATATTTAGAATTAGACGAGTCCTTATCTAGTCGGTGCATCATGATTTTAACAAAACTCGGTACTGTCTTGTTCGAGCATGTGAAGGTTTTGCCCAAAATTTTCATGGTTTTGAAAGTTGATCAACACTTATCAAGGCCATGAAAGTTTTGATCAAAATCTTTCACATCATTGTTCAAAACGATAATGATTTTTTGTTATCAAGACGATGCTGACTAGATAATAATTAGATATCTTATGTTGTGAAGCAATAAAGTAGTAGTATAGATGTTTACCATGAAGAAGAGCAATCTACTTCGATCTGCAATCGACAGATTACCCATATCAAGTTCCTTTTACTCATCTGCAGTGTTGAGCCAAAACCATCAGCTAGTAGCCCTGTGCTTCTAACATGGTTGAGTGCTGTCTCCTGCACAAAAACAAAAGCCATGAAGCAATCCTACATAAATATTGAATATTATAGAACATAACGATTAAAATAACAATTAATAGAATATAGAGATCTAGAGAATTTCGATTTCATAATTCATCAAGGATTAATTTTAATATTGACTTCCTTAACTTCCCAAATAAAGTAAACGGAAAAAAACCTGAAAGAAATTCGTTGAGGCCTCTGTGGATATTTTATAATCGCTTCCCATATCGAACGATCTGATGGTAAAGTTTTGCTGGAAAACAAGTCCATCTTTCACCAATCTTCCATCAGTTGGTTTAGCCATAGCAAGTAGCCTTGGTTTGCTATTACCAACTTTCAAATTTGTGTTGCTGGCTGCAACAACTGTGTTGATCTGCTTAATCTTCTGTTGCTTTCTGTTGTGTCTCTTAATCAGTTGCTTGTTCCCAGTACTGTCTGCTCCCGAATACAATTTTGGTTTATTTATCGAGTGTTGCGACTTTACGGGCAATGCGCCTGTGAAGATTGTTAGTGCAGCCATGTAGATGTTACTTTGGAGATCAGATGATGAATTCTGTAGAGTTTATTTGTAGTTCTTGCTGATGAGATAAAAACACTTCCTGCAGTTACTGGCAAGAGTTCATATAAATAGACATGGCAATAAATTTATACAAATGGGCCTAATTTTTTCATTTTCAATTTTTGTTAAAAAAAAATTATTTATTTATTATTGAAGCTAGGTTGTTTCTTCTCTGTGTAATTTGATGAGTAATAAGTTTATCTTTTGGGGTGCATTTAGGCTTGGCTCAGTTCCGGTTCGAACCGGAGGAACCGGAACCGGGTTCTAATATTTTCGGAACCGGCCGGCTCGAACCGGATTCCGGTTCCAGTTTTGGTTTTTTTTTTTTTTTTTACATTACAAAATAGTACATTTTATTTATAAAAAATAAAATAAAATGTTAGAAAAGACATTGTAAAGTATTGAACTATGGCTCATAACCCTTGTCCAAGTAATTATGTTTTTCATTCCTTTCTCCTCCTTTTTATATAGGTTAGACATCTCATTCACTTATCTGGTTTTCCAATGTGGGATATGGGATGTGGGATGTGGGATGTGGGATGTGGGATGTGGGATGTGGGATGTGGGATAAGGGATAAAAAGTCATACT
Organism: Acer campestre; assembly: GCA_954870605.1. Taxonomy (NCBI): domain Eukaryota; kingdom Viridiplantae; phylum Streptophyta; class Magnoliopsida; order Sapindales; family Sapindaceae; genus Acer; species Acer campestre. The sequence continues at coordinate 48,084,102 of OX940799.1, forward strand.
ATACATTTTTAACAAATATTTATCAATTTTTTTTCCTTTAATTTAAAACTATTTGTTAAAAAATGCATAATATTTTAAGTTTTAAGGAAAAAAAATTGATAAATATTTGTTAAAAATGTATAATATGACTTCTTATCCCTTATTCCACTTCTCACATTGGAAAAATAGAGAAGTGAATGAGATGTCTAACCTATATAAAAATGAGGAGAAGGGAATGTAAAACATATTTACTTGGACAAGGGTTATGGGCCATGGCTCAATACTCTACAATATCCTTTCTAACATTTTATTTTTTTATAAATAAAATGTAATATTTGTAATGTTAAAAAAAAAAAAAAAAAAAACCGGTTTATAGAACTAGCGGTTCCGTCGGAACCGGCCTATGTCAGTTCCAGTTCCACCCAAACCTGGAACTGTAACCACCGGTTCGGAACTGCGTCAGGCCTAGGTGCGTTTGGTACGCGGGATGGGGCGATTTTTTGTCGTCCCACGTTTGGCATGCTATTAGCATGGGACGGGAGTACGGGACGGGATGAGGTGAGACAAAAACCACTAAATTTTGTCCCACCTACGACTCTAGGATAAGGTTGTCCCATGACATGGGACAAGAACGAAAAGATTATTTTACCCTTTAAATTTTCAAAAAAAAAATTATAAGCATGTTTAATAATAATATATACTATTATATATATTATTATATTTTTTATATAATATATTATTTTATTTTATTATATATAATAATATATAATATATTATATTATATCCTATATATAATATATTTTGTTATATATAATAACAATATATATTATATAATATGTATATATATATTAATAATATATATTGTTATTATATATATATTATTAATATACGTAATAATATATATTAATATATATATAATATATATTAATATTTATAATATATTTTATAATATTATATATTATATAAATATATATTATTACGTATATATTATATAATATATAATATTTTATTATATATTATTATATATAATAATACATATAATTTTATATGTATTATATATTAATATATTATATTATATTATAATATATAAATATTATATATAATAATATATCATTATATATTACAATATATATATAAGAGGGACACTCTAGTCATTTGAACCTCTTATCTCGTCATGTCGCAGTCATACCAAACGTATAACATTACAGTTAACAGTTATATCCCAGACTTTTCAAACACAATATAGAACAACTTGTCATGTTCTCATTCCGTCCCACATTGCCCTGTCTCATCTTTATGCCAAACAAACCCTTGATAACTTTTGTATAGAATTAATTTTTGGAAAATTGGTACAAACATCCCTTGAGTTTAATCAATATTGCACTTAGCTGCAACTTTTGTCAAAATTGCATATACTTCTCTTGCTTTTCGTTGACTAAGTGTTAATTGACAATTTGACTAACCATAAAATTTAAAATGTCTAAATTACCCCCGAATTGATTATTTTATTATAATAATTATTGCTTTTGAGATTTTATTATAATAAAATTAATTAATTAACAATTTTTTTTAGTTAATTGACAGGTCTTGTTCTTGATCATTTTTTTTTAAAAAAAAAATAATAATTAAAAGATTTGTGTGTACTTCATTTCAATTTTTCATTAATTTGTCTCTAGTCTCTACAGTTCTTCCATGGAAAATATTTTTATTTCAAAAAATTTAAAGCGTTTTAGTTTCAATTTTGTAATTTGTTTTTCATTCTTTTACCATATATTGATACAAAGTTATTTCAAATTGAAGGGGCCGGTCTGTAAACATTTTTCAGTTGTTGTTTTTCAAAAAGAAAAATGAAAATGAAAACAGTGTTTTTGGTTTCAGTTTCGAAATCCGAAAATACGCCTGGTAGCATATACTAAAATCTGTATTTTAAAAATGAAAATGGGAAAAACACATCTGGTAGGCTAACTGAAAACTATCGAAAATTGAAATATCAATTTTTACATTTTGTTTAATATTTGTTTGTTTAAATAATTAACCAATAAAATTTTTGTAATGTAATTTATAAATTAAACAAAAGTTAAACACAAAAATTGATCCAAAATCCAGATTGGCTGAGGAGGAGGAAGAAAAGAAGAAGAAGAAGACCAGATCGGCGGCGAGAGGCGAGGAGGAGGAGGAAGAGATCAACAAGCGGAGGATGAGGAAGAGCTGTGAAGGAAGAAAGAAGATGAAGATGGGAAGAGAAGAGAATATATTTGTTAATTTTTTAAAAAAAAACGAAAACAAAAACAAAAAAATAATTAGTATTTGATATTTTTCAAATATTTCACTATTAACATTGGTTTTGTTTTTCATTTTGTAAAAATAAAATGAAAAATGGTTACCAAACGCAAATTCAAAATCATTTTTTAAAAACAAACAAAAACGGGCTGAAAAACAACTGTAGGACTAGGCCAAAGTGTCCCTTGTAATGATTTTTGGGATAAGCATTAAAAGATATATTTCTAAAAGAGTAATATCTATACAATCCAAAATTCAACCTAAATAATATGTCAAGTGAGTTGTTGTTATTATACAAATCATGAGATGATGTGGTGAATGATATGGTAAGAACAAACCGCTTGGCACATCATCTAGATTGTTACGATGGTAGCCGAAAAAGAGGGTAACTATGTAAGAGCATCTCCAAGGAGACTCCCTAAACCCCCTCTTTAGGTAAAATAGCTAGTGGAGATGATTTAAGAGCACTCCAAGGGGCTCCCTTTAGAGCATCTCCAATCAAACTTCCTAAATTTTAGTTAAATTTTAGCTATTTTAGTTAGCAACTTCTCATAAGGTCACTCCAACCATACTCTTTATTATAGCTAGTCATTATTATTTTAATATTTTTTAAATTTAAAATATAAATAAATTTATTTAATAACAACCTTCAAACTTTTAACAAAAATAATACAAAATTGATATCATTTTTTTTAATAACAAAATCAGTTTTAAAATATTAAAAAAAATAAGAGAGAGCTCCATACATTTGGAGAGCCACCAAGAGACTCTCTAAAATAGGGAGCCATTTAAGGAGCCCCTTGGAGTGCTCTAAAACCAAATTGGCTCCGTATTTTAGCTAATGAGGAGATTTATGGAGCCCCTTGGTGATGTAAGAGAATCTAAGTCGAATTTTAATTTCATAGAGGTTAGGCGAACCTATAACTAGGGGTGTGCATTTTCGGTTTGGTTTGGGTTGAAGCTCAATGTCAAACCAAACCAAACCAATATGGATTGGTTTGACTATATTTCAACCAAAACCAAACCAATGTGATTTTTCAAACCGATCCAAACCAAACCAAAAAACGTACCAAACCAAAAAAGGTCGGGTTGGTTTGGATAGGTTTATTGCTTTAGATTTGAACTCAATTTTTTTTTTTTTTTTTTTGGTATTATATTATAAAAAATATTTAAATAAAAAATCATAACATAAAATATTAATTATATATATATACCATGATTAAAGACATATTTGGTAGCATCTATGCTTTTGAAACCCTAATACATCAATCAATCAGAAGAATTGTATCAAAACAAATAAATAAAATATAAAAGCTTAAAGTAATCAGAAAAAATAATAAAACATGGACTGAATAGAAAACGTAGGTGAATTTTATATTTTAGTTTTACTTTCTAAAATATGTGGTTTGGTTTGGATTGATGAATTATTTCACTCAACCTTAATCGGTTTGTCCAAAAGACAACCCGAACCACCCATTTTTTATATTTGTAATCGAACCAACCCAAACTTTATGGGTTGGGTTGGTCGGTTTGGTTCGGTTTGGCGGGTTTTTGCACACCCCTACCTATAACAATGATCTAATTCAATTATGATCAATTTTTTTCAACCAACTAAAATTAGTGAAAATATAGGACACTGTTGTAAATTAAGCTTAAACAGAACACTAACTAAAATGACTCAAAATGGAAAGGAAAAAAAAAAAAAAATGTTTTCCCCAAACTTTTGATCTCAAAATTCTTTAAATGAGAAAAAATATTTTGTAAGGTCCTGAAGTTCCAAAGTTCGTTTTTTTTGTTTCAAGCATTACAAATCCTTCAAGTTATTTTCATAATCAATACAGTTTCTGTGTTGAACTTTTTGCTAATGAGATACTATTTATATCTCACAATCTCAATTTTCTTACGAATAATCGTTTCAACAAAAACATCTGAAATCTTCAAAAGTTACACTACCAATCCAGAAAGAAAGGAAAAAAAAAATATATATATATATAGATATATAGATATATATATTTTTTTAATGAATATAGCTTTCCTTTTATTTTGGTAAATAATTTCATTTGTTGACATTTGTCCACAATTTTGTGGTTCAGAATCCCCGTCATTTGCCCCTAGGGATGTAATTCAACCGGTAGATAAACGAACGAGTATGAGGCTTGGACAAATGACTCCCGAGTCAGTGACTCAAATCTTACCAATGTCAAAAGCTTTAAAAGAAAAAAAAAAAAAAAAGAATTCCCGTTATTTTAATAATACTCGGAACAACGATAAATTTATGATGTTAATTTTTAGTTTTCAGTACATCTACGTCTTCAAGGACTATTAATGACTTTTAATTCTTTAAAAATATAATATACCTACTTAAATGAATAATATATCATCTTTATTTTGGTACATACGCCTTCGAATGGACAATTAAGATCATTTTAATTAATGAATCTTAAAGGGAGGAGATTACATTTTTTTTTTCACCATAAGATATGCATATGATTTTATTATGAGTATTATTATGATTTTTATCACCGGTATCTGTGTAATTACTAATTATACATATAATTAGGATAAGTTTATGTAATTTTCCAAAAAAAAAAAAAAAAAAGTTGGTATCCGTACTTTTTTTTTTCTACTTTTTTTTTTCTTTCAATTATGTGTTCTTCATCTGTTTTTTTTTTCTTTCTAAAACAGACAATGGAACATTTCTATTTTGGGAGCAGATTTGAAGCATGGAGTGTTAAAATGTTTTCTCTAAAAGTTCATTTATTAGGTGTCAAATATTTCTTTAAATTAATCAAAAAGACAAATAGATCCTTAACCATAAATATACATATTTTAATCCTTCCAATAGAAAACAGAGAATCTAAATAACAAAAGTAATATTACACATTAAATTTTCATTCTAAATAATATGATACTAGACTGTAATGGTCTTGTTTTTATTAAATCATTCCAAATAATCTCAAAAATAGTAAGATAGATCACATAAACAAAGATCATCAAACATAATAAAAAGAACAGAAAAATTATCTCATAAATTGTATGAATTTCATTTATCAAACTACAAAACTAATAGTTGACTTCTCTTACCTTTAAAAAAAAAAAAAAAAAAAAAAAAAAAAAAAAAAAACCTTTTTGAAAAAAAAAAGTTGTTTTTTTATTAGTAAGAAAATTATTCATCTAAATTGTTTTAAGGATTTTTTTTTTTTTTTTTTTTTTTTTACAATATCTATCTATCCACCTATCTAGACCGGATTGGAAGGATTCGAACAGCTAACTTTGGAAAGTCATTTGCCCAAACCCTAAGTTCGTCAATTTACCAACTGAGCTACGCCCTTGTGGGCGTTTTAAAGGATTTAATTGTGTTGTTATGCACAAACAAATAAAATTGATAGCCACATCCGCTCTTAGATTTTGCATTTCCCCTTCATCTTTGTGCCCCACATTTACCCATTACATGAGGAAATGTGATAGTGAGAGTGGTATTCCGGATTGCGTTTGTAGCAATTGATTTTGCATGGTTTGACAGATCCCGGATTCTATTGATGTTAGATTTCAAAAAAAAAAAAAAAATGAGTGAAACAATGTCATTAAAATTTTATCTTGGAAATACTTATGCAAAATAAATGATTATTCATTTCAGAAGTCTTATTAAAAATAAAAAATAAAAAATAAAAAATAATTTACATAAATTTATAAACATATTAGCACCTAACCCTCCTTGCCCACTCTAATACCTTCATTTAATCCAACAATTAAAACCATTAAAAAAAAAAAATCACAAAGCTTTTGTAGAGTAGGAGCATGTTACTATGTTAGGTTTGTTTGGTCAGTTATCCACTTCAATATTTTACAAGCTCATTACTGTTTATTATTTAAAGGTGGCTCCCTAATGTAATGGGTAAATTATCATTATCTTCCCTAACCTTTCAGCTATAATCATTTTACACCCTCAGCTTTCAGAAATCTTCATTTTACAACCTATTGTTATTGAAAAGCCATTGTTATTTAGCCGAGCAAGGTTATTGTAGTAATTCACATTTTTTTTTTTAGAAGCAAACTAAGCGGCCAATACAGTACATTTTAATTTTACAAGAAAATTAAATTTATAGTTTTTAATATAAAATAAAGTATATTCAAATATCAAAAAGTTAAATTTTATATAATTCCTATCAAATTAATAAAAACTTATTGAATATATAGCCTTGTATTTGTGTAAAAGTAATTTATATTTCTTCGTATATTCTTGATGCAACAACATCAGTATTATTTAATAGGTAAAAGGAGAGCAATTGTATGTAAATTTTGGGTTTAAATCTATAAGATAATAACAAAAAATGATATGGGGAAATTACTTTAGTAATCACTTAATTGGTCAAACTCTATCAAAATGACATTATATGAAAAATTCGGTTCAAAATGACTTTTTTAGGTGAAAGTTTTTCTGTCACACTTTGTTAATTTTTTTTTATAAAAACCATTAAGTGTAAAGGCATTTTGAAGGAAGGAGGAGAAGATTTTTTGCATTTAAAAAAGGGAATGAGGTGTTCAAGGTTCGAAATTTCTGAAGTTTACAAAAATTTGAAAGAAAAAGCTCCCTAAACCTCCTAATTGAATACAAACCTAAAAACTCCATTTTTTACTTTGACATATTATTATTATTATTATTATTATTATTCAAACTTTACAACTTCTTTGCATTTTTATCAAACTGGCATTTGATCTTTTAACAAAGTTAAGGATCGTGATTCGAGTCGTGATTCTAGCACTGATTGATGTTAAGGATCGTGATTCTAGTCATGATTCTAGCATTGATTGATCATTGACTACTCTCATTTATTTTCTCATTTATTCCCTTGATTCTTTCCTTTGTAACTTTAATACTGATTGGTTGACTTTCTTGTATTTAGTTGTACATTTCCTATTTTAGCTAATTGGCTATAATTGTGACTATAATTCATGCAATTGCCCAAATCATAGGATGTAATTATGACTTGATACAGTAGTATATATATACAATTAGGATAAGTTTATGTAATTTTCCAAAAAAAAAGAAAAAAAAAAAAAAAACTTGGTATCCATACTTTTTTTTTTCTTTCAATTATGTGTTCTTCATCTTTTTTTTTCTTCTTTCTAAAACAAGCAATGGAACATTTCTATTTTGGGAGCAGATTTGAAGCATGGAGTGTTAAAATGTTTTCTCTAAAAGTTCATTTATTAGGTGTCAAATATTTCTTTAAATTAATCAAAAAGACAAATAGATCCTTAACCATAAATATACATATTTTAATCCTTCCAATAGAAAACAGAGAATCTAAATAACAAAAGTAATAATACACATTAAATTTTCATTCTAAATAATATGATACTAGATTGTAATGGTCTTGTTTTTATTAAATCATTCCAAATAATCTCAAAAATAGTAAGATAGATCACATAAACAAAGATCATCAAACATAATCAAAAGAACAGAAAAATAATCTCATATATTGTATGAATTTCATTTATCAAACTACAAAACTAACAGTTGACTTCTCTTACCTTAAAAAAATAAAAAATAAATAAAAATAATAAAAAAAATAAAAAAAACCTTTTTGAAAGGTTTTTTTTTTTCCTTAAAAAAACAGAAAAACAAATAAATAAATTCAGTTTGTAGTTTTTTTAAAAAAAAAGTTGTTTTTTTTTATTATTAGTAAGAAAATTATTCATCTAAATTGTTTTAAGGATTTTTTTTTTTTTTTGACAATATCTATCTATCTACCTATCTTGACCGGATTTTTTTTAAAGTTTTTGTCATTGGTAGGATTTGAACAACTGAGCTACGCCCTTGTGGGTGTTTTAAAGGATTTAATTGTATTGTTATGCACAAACAAATAAAATTGATAGCCACATCCGCTCTTAGATTTTGTATTTCCCCTTCATCTTTGTGCCCCACATTTACCCATTACATGAGGAAATGTGATAGTGAGAGTGGTATTCCGGATTGCGTTGGTAGCAATTGATTTTGTATGGTTCGACAGATCCCGGATTCTATTGATGTTAGAATTCAAAAAAGAAAAAAAAAAATTAGTGAAACAGTGTCATTAAAATTTTATCTTGGAAATACTTATGCAAAATAAATGATTATTCATTTCAGAAGTCTTATTAAAAATAAAAATAAAAAATAAAAAATAATTTACATAAATTTATAAACATATTAGCACCTAACCCTCCTTGCCCACTCTAATACCTTCATTTAATCCAACAATTAAAACCATTAAAAAAAATAAAAAAAATAAAAATCACAAAGCTTTTGTAGAGTAGGAGCATGTTACTATGTTAGGTTTGTTTGGTCAGTTATCCACTTCAATATTTTTTTATTTTTTTTTTTGATAATATCCACTTCAATATTTTACAAGCTCATTACTATTTATTATTTAAAGGTGGCTCCCTAATGTAATGGGTAAATTATCATTATCTTCCCTAACCTTTCAGCTATAATCATTTTACACCCTCAGCTTTCAGAAATCTTCATTTTACAACCTATTTTTATTTAGCCGAGCAAGGTTATTGTAGTAATTCACATTTTTTTTTAGAAGCAAACTAAGCGGCAAATACAGTAAATTTTAATTTTACAAGAAAATTAAATTTATAGTTTTTAATATAAAATAAAGTAGATTCAAATATCAAAAAGTTAAATTTTATATAATTCCCAATAAATTACTTATTGAATATATAGCCTTGTATTTGTGTAAAAGTAATTTATATTTCTTTGTATATTCTTGATGCAACAACATCAGTATTATTTAATAGGTAGAAGGAGAGCAACTGTATGTAAATTTTGGGTTTAAATCTATAAGATAGTTTTTCAGTATTCTTTCTTCTTTTAAGTTTTTCTATCACACTTTGTTAAATTTTTTTATGAAAACCATTAAGTGTAAAGGCATTTTGAAGGAAGGAGGAGAAGAAGATTTTTCGCATTTAAAAAAGGGAATGAGGTGTTCAAGGTTTGAAATTTCTAAAGTTTACAAAAATTTGAAGGAAAAAGTTCCTTAAGCCTCCAAATTGAATACAAACCTAAAAACTCCTTTTTTATTTTGACATATTAGGTTTTTTTTTTTTTCTTTTTCAAACTTTACAACTTCTTTGTGTTTTTAACAAAACACTCTTACACTTAATGGTTTTGTAAAAAAAAAAATTGAATAGAGTGTGACGGAATGACTATTTTCGTCACATTATTCACCTAAAATAGTCAATTTGAACTAAACTTTTTATATAATAACCATTTTGACCGCACCTCACTGAATGTGTAACCACTAAGATAATTTTCAAGAGTAAACAATATAAAATAATCATGATAATTTGTTTTTAGTCGCAAATTACCAATTTTTTTTGGGAAATAATCATTTTCCCCCCTACTGTTTACCATATTATTAAAGTGAGGACAAGGTTTCCAAAAATTGCCGGTCTACCCCCTGAAACGAAAATAATGTTCAAACACCCCCTTCTGTTAACTTTTTAAACAGAAAAACTGATGCAGTTGGTTAAAAGACCATTTTGCCCTCCATTGCCTTTAAGAAAAAAAAATTAAAAAGAAAATAAACAATAATAATTGAAAAAAAAAAATGATGGATATCCACCATCCATCTTTGAGATGGTTGGTAGAGATATCTTTTAAATAATAATATACACATTTAAAAACAATTTTTTAATACTAATATGCACATTTAATAATCATATTTAATAATAACATTTTAATTAATTTTAATTATGATCCACTATCATTCAACCTTCATCTTCAACCTTCATCAAACCCCTCCGACCCAGAAAATCATTCAACAAAATCAAATCATTCATAATCTTCATCTTCCAAATAATTCCCAACACCTAAACCCTAACCTAATCAACAACAACTCACACCAAACCCTAGCCTCCACCACCACTAAAACCACCAAACCCAGCCGATCAATCGATCTCCTCACAAACCGAGATACCAAAATTGAATCTTCCATCTCCACGACCAAGCTCTTCCTTCTTCTTTCCCCAAGTTCTTCCTCTTCTTTCTTCTCCACGACCAGTCGACCACCATCATCTACTTCTCCTCAAACATATCCACTTCTCCTCCATCTCCCCAAATATCTTCTTCCCAACACCAAACCCTTACAATCAAACACCAATCTCATCTCTCTCAACCACCGAATCTCAACCTCATCTCTCTCATAACTTGATCAAACACCAACCTCATCTCTCTCAAATCCAAAACGACGACGACGACGACGAAGACGGTTTGTGATTTGTGTTTGTGGGTTTTCGATTATTTGGTAGGATTTGTTGGGATGGGTTCGATTTGATTTCAATTTGGTTAGGTTTTGATCTAGTTTTGGGTCGATTTGAGCAGCGGTTGGAGGTTTGGGTGGCTAGGGTTTGATGATGATGATGATGAGATGGAGTTCAGATGATGGAATTCGGTCCGATTTCGGTCCGATTTGTTGCGGGTCTTGTGTTTGGGAAGAAGAGAAAAAGAAATCTGGAGAGAGAGAGATGTTCATGACTGGGTTCAGGTGATGTTTATGACTGGGTTTAGGTGATAACAATGGTGTTTTTGTGCAGGTATTGTGTCTGAGAAGAACAAGAGAAGAAGAATCGTTTAAGAGAGATCATATGGGTGGAGGGTGACGTGGCATCATCTCCTTCACTCATTTGTTTTTTTTTTTTTATAAATATATTATTAATTATAAATATCAAATGACTTTAATAACCCTCAGTCCAATTAGATTTCCTGTTCACATGATGAGTTTACGAATTTACCCCCAACAGTAACGGTCAACTATGATTTTGGATGATTTTTCTGTCAGAAGGGGGTGTTTGTTAAATAAGTATGTTTTGGAGGGGTCAAGTTTCTAAAGTTGAGAAACTCTGTCCTCATTTTAATAATATGGTAAACAGTAGGGGGGAAAATGATTATTTCCCATTTTTTTTTATAAATTTTTTTTATATTAAAAGGATTAAAATATCATAAAAAAAATGTACACGTACGTGAATCGAAAAAAATGAATGAAAGGTTATATTTATTATTATGTTGTAAATTAAATAGAAAAATAGGATAGGGAACCATAATTAATTAACAAAATAGAATAAAGTACAAGAAGAAAGAAGAAGAGATGAACGAGATAGATATGAGAAGAGGAGAACATTGCCTTTGATTAATTGAATGAAGGTTTCAGTTTTTCAACAACCGAACACTTTATAATACAAACCATATATATATATAGGCAATATCATGAGGGGTGCTTATTGCAATTACCCATCTAAATTTGACACATGAAAAGCAAAAGGACACATGCATAGTGACATGTGGAAATCCACTAACATACAATACTCCCCCTTGGATTTTCATCATTTGTATTTTAATTTGCTAGGAAAAAAACCCAGTGGGACAAAAAAAACCTCAGCAAAATATATACAATGATCTTCAGGATCAAGTGGTGGGGGTATGTTTAGAACTGCCTCATTAAAACCTTCCCGGTAAAACCCAGTGGGACAAAATCCGGTAGAAGGAAAGAGTACAGTATACATACATTCATTCAAAAATTTTGCTCCCCCTGATTGAACGCTCCCCCTGAATGAAACTTCAATATCAATCATGTAATTTGCAGAGTCGACGCATGTCAATCCCATATACCAGTTTTTCAAAAGTTGATGTAGGCAATGTTTTGGTAAACAAATCTGCAAGATTATCCGTAGACCGTATTTGTTTAACATCGATTTGTCGACTCTGTTGAAGTTCATAAGTATAGAAGATTTTGGGAGAAATATGTTTGGTTATGTCTCCTTTGATATATCCACCTCTAACTTGAGCAATACAAGCCGTATTATCTTCAAATATCGGTGTCGGCATTCCTGTAGATAATGAAAATCCACATGTATTTTGAATATGAGAAATTACTGACCTTAGCCACACGCATTCTCGGTTTGCTTCATGAAGTGCAAGGATCTTAGAATGATTAGATGATGTAGCAACAATAGTTTGCTTTGTGGAGCGCCTGGAGATTGTTGTGCCATTATAAGTAAAAACACACCCCGTTTGTGAATGAGCTTTATGGGGATCTGATAGATACCCAGCATCAACATAACCAAGTAAACCTGAAAAATTGTTAGATTTTGAAAAATATAACCCTAAATCTTTTGTTCCACGAAGATAACGAAAAAGATGTTTGATCCCATTCCAATGTCTTCGAGTTGGTGCTGAACTGAATCTAGCAAGTTGTTATAGGTAAAAATAGTCGTGGCAGACACGTCATCACTATATAAAGCCACGTAAGCAGGGGTAAAGGAAAGTCAACTAACGGAGCAAGAAATCCCCCACGAAAACCTGTTCGGGAAAAGAGTAAGCTGCCCGACCACCAGCAAAGATAAGTTGCTCGGGCAATAAATCTTACTCGGGCAAATACTCGGCGTAGTCGGGAATCAATGAAAACAGATAGTTATCAGCGTCTATATTCAAAACTCAGGGCGTAATCTAGAGATGCACATTTCCCCCCGGGGCCCCAATTTTCCCCATCCCCATCCCCATTTGGGGATTTTTTTGGGGGGAAAAATGTGGAAATGGGGGGGGATGTGGATGAATATTATCCCCAAATTGAAATGGGGATGGGGATGGGGGGACCCCTCCCCATCCCCATTTCCCCATTTCCCCCAATTATATATAATTATATAAATATAATTATGATATATATATTTTTTATATTTTTTATTCTTTGAAAACCTAACTCCCTAACCCTAAGTATATATACAATTTTACTCATTTTAACTTCAAGACCTAAAACCTAAAACCTAAAGTTGCTCTTATTTTCTCAACAATTAGTTGTTATTGTAATGAACTTGTGAATTTTAAAACACTTTATTTTGTATTTTTAATGCACTAATGAATTTTATTTTATATTTGCAATGGAATGTTTGATTTTTCAGTTTAATTTGTAATTTTTATTCAAATGGGGAAATGGGGGAACGGGGGAAACAGGGGAACGGGGAAACGGGGAAAAACAAGGAAAAACGGAGAAAATGGGGAATTGGGGATGGGGATGGATATAGGTCCCCCCAAAATTCCCCATCCCTATTTTCCCCAAATGGGGAAATGGGGAGGGATGGGGGAAGGGTCTAGGTAGTGGGGATAGGGATGGGGGGACCTATATCCATCCCCATTCCCCAAACGTGCATCTCTAGCGTAATCAGCGGCAAGCAACTCCATGATAAGCAACAGTGTGACTGCAAAGTTCAAATAAGGAAACAGGAAGATTTTTCGCAAATAAAGGAGGAAGAATCAGAATCAGAATCAGACTTGGATTCAACCGAATCAGGAAGTATATAACAGAAAGGGAATCCGAATTCGTTTAGGATTCGAACACACAGTTAGGGCACCACATAGCAAACCCTAATTAACAACATGTATAAATACCCCCTTTATAAACGCAAAGAGGGGGGACGAAAAAAAGAGCGAGATAGAGATTATAGTACAATATTCTTGTAATCGTTCTTCATAGTGAATTTGGCCTCGTTGCTTAGGCAACAATCCGTGGATGTTTCTCCGATCATTGGAGTTTTACCACGTAATTTCTTGTTTACTTCCAATTGTTTCTTTTTGATTTTAATCGCTCTCGTTCATAAATTATTGCAATTCAAGAGTAAATCGTTGACTCGGTGACCACCAAAAATCACCGTCAACAATTGGCGCTAGAATGAGGGGAACCCAGAAATTTGTGACAACAATGGCTGGCGAAGGAGATGGTAGCGATTCCAGGTACAGTCAAGGCGTGCCAAGTAACGAGTTGGAGGATGGCACCACTCTCAATACAGCAGATGCCACCCTAACGACGGCAGACCAGTCAGCCGCCCTAGTTGGTATTCAACGTTTCCCCACAACTAATGAAGAAATCGCGCAACGATTTCATGCTTCCCTGCAACAACTTATATCAGATGCAGCAAAGCAAGGAATTGACCTTTCCACCACGGGAGGTTTGATGTCGCCTCACAGTCTGTCCGCCCCAAACTAGCAGGCTGCGAGACTGCGTTCTGCAGTGGTGATACCAACGCCTGATGCACCCCTAAAAGCGAGACGAGATCCTATAGGCAGGCCAGAAATATTATCCGAAAGGGTGAATAGGAGGAGTAGGGAGCATAGAGAGGGGAACGATTCTGACAAGGGTTACGATCAAGATTGGATAGTTGTAAATCGGGATCACCCCAGGAGGCGCAGTCACCGGAGAGACCAGTCTTCATCCTCGGAAGGAAGTGAGCAGAATCATCATCACAAGTGCCAAAGGGGCACGGTACGGCTGCATGGCCTAAACCGAGATCGCAGAGAGTTGAATCCGGAGGAAAGGGGTCAAAAGCTGACCGTAAGTCAAAATTTCAATGCGATAGGGGAACCAGAAGGAGACAGAGATATACTCATACAGAGTCTGATCTAGGAAGTTCAGAATAATCGTCGACAAATGGATGCTTTAGTCAGGCGATATGGGCGTAATGAGCTGTCGGATGACGAATCCGGAAGCCCTTTCACTAGTGGGGTCCTAAGGACACCTTTCCCGGAGAGATTCAGGATGCCACACGTGGAGCTGTTCAAGAAAGATACCGATCCAAAAGAACACGTCCGAAGATATAGGAGCGCTATGGCACAATATGTCAACAATGACGCACTGCTATGTTTGAATTTTCCTCAGACTCTTGGGGATCTAGGCTCCCGGTGGTGTGGTAGATTACCAGCAGCAAGCATAAGCAGCTTTGGCGAGCTGAGCAAAACTTTCTCAAGGCAGTTCCTCGGGAATGTGCATAGGAAAAAATCGGTAGCTCACTTATCTCAACTCAGACAGGGAAAGGATGAGTCGCTAAAGAAATATCTGGGGAGATTCGGTCAGGAAGTGTCCGAGATTGAGAGTGCAAATGACGAAGCAATAATTGCTGCGTTCATTAACAACCTTCAGAATGGCCAATTGTCATTTGACCTCAGAAGAGCCTGACTAACCAGTTACGCTGATATGATGGACATGGCAGGGGGGGTACGCCTTGGCTTAAGAGGAAGAAATTGCCACAGTAGGTTACTACGTGCATGGCGGTCGCCCGGAAGGGTCCATAACCAAAGACCAAAAAAAGGCGCCCAACGCCAAAGCAGACAAACAGAATGACAAAGCACGGGATGGTCGGGATGGTCGGGATGGACGGCGAGCATACGACCCGAAAACCGATCAACCGCGGCAGAAGTTCCAAGGCAGATATACAAATTACACCTCACTGAAGAAAGATCAAGGTGAAATCTTGGCAATCCTGGAAGAGAAGAACATGTCAAAAGAACCGCCTAGGCAGTCAACGTACGCTAGGAGGGACACCACCAAATATTGCCGCTTCCATAAGGAGAACGGGCACGAGATGTCCAAGTGTTTCCAATTAAGGGACCACATCGAAACCCTCATCAGGGAAAGACACCTGAAAGACATTGTCCTCAAACAGGTAGACAGGACGAATGGACAGAAGGATAGCCGGCAGGACGGACGGGCAAGAAAGTTCAGTCCAAAGAAAGCTGAGGATGAAGGAGCAATTAACACCATCTTTGGAGGACCGGCAACTGGCAAGAGTAACAGGGAAAGGACCCAGGAAATCCGGGAGGCTATGGAGGCGCGGAGAGACCTGGATGTCAATTTCATTGAACCCGACCCGAAAAGAATCAAAGAGGGATGGGACCCGACCATATTCATAGAAGCTGACTCACATGGGGTAGATGTTAAGCCAAATGACGCACTAGTAATCGGAGCGCGGATCGGTCATAGAGAGGTTCACCGGATTCTGATTGACAATGGGAGTTCAGCGGACATTCTAAGTGCATAAGTATATGACCAGCTGAGGTTAGACAGGAAAGACCTACAGCCGTTTCCAACGCCCCTTAGAGGATTTGGGGGAGTCGAGGTAAGGTCGTTAGGAACAGTGAAATTACCCGTGAAAATTGGGACGACCCCTTGCCAAAAAACTGTGCTACTCGACTTTGTGGTGGTGGATACAGAAAACTGGTCGTACAACGCTTTATTAGGCCGACCATTTTTGAATAAAACCAAAGCAGTGACGGCAACTTATGCCCTCATGATGAAGTTCCCGACAGAATATGGGGTAGGAGTAGTTAAGGGGTCACAAGATATGGCCCGGAGAGCAAACTTGTCAGTATACAAAGATAGGGAAGTACACCAAGTATACGAATTAACGGCCCAACAAAAGGTGGAAGAACCAGAAGAGCAGGCAGAAGTGCCAAAAGAGTTTGAATTAGATCCCAGAGAAGAACCTGTAGTCAGAAAGGATGAGCCGACCGAAGAAGTGGCCCTGAATCCGACGGACCCGAGTAAGACAGTGAAGGTAGGGGCACGTTTAAATGGGCATGTCAAAACCCAACTGGTCACATTGCTAAGAAGTTACGAGGATGTTTTTGCTTGGGGTCACGAGGATATGCTGGGAGTAGATCCAAAGGTGATATCACATTGTCTTTCCATCAACCCAGAGTCCCGACCAGTGGTACAAAAGAGAAGGTTGTTCGATCCAGAGAGAAGCGTCGCAATCAAGAAAGAAGTGGAGAAGTTACTTTCCGCAGGATCGATAAGGGAAGTCAAGTACCCGGAGTGGGTAGCCAACGTAGTATTGGTCAAGAAAAAGAACAACCAATGGAGGATGTGTGTAGATTTCACTGACTTGAACAAGGCTTGCCCGAAAGACAGTTTCCCACTACCAAGAATTGACCAGTTGGTAGATGCAACGGCAGGATACGAACTGCTAAGCTTCATGGATGCCTACTCGGGATACAATCAGATTCGGATGAACAAAGCAGACGAAGAAAAAACATCTTTCACCACGGATCAAGGGTTGTATTGCTACAAAGTGATGCCTTTTGGATTGAAAAATGCTGGAGCAATGTACCAAAGGTTGGTGAACCGGATGTTTGCTCGGCAGATTGGGAGAAACATGGAAGTCTATGTGGATGACATGCTGACCAAGAGCACTACGGCAGAAAAACATTCGGAGGACCTGAAGGAAACCTTCGATGTTCTGAGGAAATATAAAATGAAGCTCAATCCCAGTAAATGCGTGTTCGGAGTACCCTCAGGGAGGTTTCTAGGCTTTCAGGTTCACCAAAGAGGAATTGAGGTAAATCCCGAGAAGATCAGAGCACTAGAAGGAATGGCTTCACCAAAGACATTGAAAGATGTACAAAGGCTGACGGGATGTCTTGCGTCGCTCAATCGGTTCATTGCCAAATCAACAGACAAGTGCGCCCCATTCTTCAGGGCAATAAAAAAGGGAAAAGGGCTCGAATGGAGTGCAGAATGTGAAGAAACTTTTCAGAAGTTGAAAGAATATTTGGGGAGAGCACCCATCCTCTCAAAACCGGTGGTGGGAGAAACATTGTACTTATACTTGTCGGTCACAGAGGTGGTGACAAGTTCGGTATTAATCCGGTTAGAGGAGGGGGTACAAAGGCCAGTGTATTACACAAGCAAGGCATTGTTACCAGCAGAAACCAGGTATTCTCCAGCAGAAAAATAGCGTTAGCACTAATCACATCAGCCAGGAAACTGAAGCCATATTTCCAAGCGCATACAATAGAGGTATACACTGACTGCCCATTGAAACTAATTCTTCAAAAGCTGGAGGTGTCGGGAAGGTTGACCAAATGGGCTGTGGAACTGAGCGAATACGACATCAAATACACACCTAAAGCGGCAATTAAAGGACAGGCAGTATCAGACTTTATAGCAGAATTCACCGAGCCCGATGCCGAGGTAAGGAGGACAATGGAAGATGAACGGACTGAAAAACTTCAATGGAAATTGCATGTGGACGAATCATCGAACACACACGGCAGCGGGGCAGGGATAGTCATAACAACCCCCGAGGGAGATACCGTAGAGTGTGCCATGAGATTCGATTTCAAAGCAACCAACAATCAAGCAGAGTATGAAGCCTTGTTGGCCGGCCTAAGGGTCTGCATAGCATTAGGGGCAGATGAGCTGGAAATTTACAGCGATTCACAAGTCGTGGTTAATCAAGTACTGGACGAATACCAGGCAAGGGAAGAGCACATGATAGTCTATTTGGACATTGCAAAAAGGCTACTTAGAAAGTTCAAAGTGTACAAAATCTCTCAGATCCCTCGGGAAGAGAACGAGAAAGCAGATGCTTTGTCCAAATTAGCTTCAGCCACCACAAGCATCAGATCCAAAGCAATACCAGTGGCACATCTGACTAAACCAAGTATAGTAGAATCAGAGGAAATCATGGTAGCAGAGATCCGACCAAGCCCAAGTGACTGGACATACAAACTCAGGAAGTACTTGGAGGAAAACATACTACCGGAGGATGCAGTGGAAGCAAAACGCATCAGATACAGGTCAACCCGGTACACAATCCTAAGGGGAGAGTTATACAGGAGAGGATTCTCCAAGGTATTGCAAAGATGTGTGGCCGGTGAAGAAACCGGAAAGATCTTAAAAAGTGTCCACAGTGGAGTGTGTGGGAACCACACCAGGGGTAAAAGCCTAGCACACAAGGTACTTAGGCAAGGATTCTACTGGCCAACCCTGTTCGCAGAGGCGCAGCGATTCGCAGAAAGCTGTGAAACATGCCAAAGAATAGCAAACGACATTCGGCAACCCCCAGAGTTACTCAGAAGTTTAACCTCATCGTGGCCCTTCGCCATGTGGGGACTCGACCTAATAGGACCAATGCCCACAGGAACAAAGGGAGGGGCGAAACACGCCATTGTGGCAGTGGATTATTTCACCAAATGGGCGGAAGCGGAAGCACTAGTACATATCACGGAGGCAAACACCACCAGCTTTGTCAAGAAGAACATCATATATAGGTTCGGGATCCCGAGCGTCATTATAACAGACAATGGAACCCAGTTCGACAACAAGAAGTTCAGAGAGATGTGTGAAGAATTCAAGATCACGAACTATTACGCATCACCTGCTCATCCTCAAACCAATGGCCAGACAGAGGCTGTGAATAAAGTGATCAAGCACACACTGAAAGCAAAACTAGAGGCAAAGAAAGGTGGTTGGGCAGACAAATTGCCCGAAGTGTTGTGGGCATACCGAACAACGATGAGGTCGTCCATGGGGGAGACTCCTTTTGCGCTGGCATTTGGGACCGAAGCTGTCATCCCAGCAGAGACAACTTTTACATCCCCCAAGATACAGTTATACAGTCCCGAACACAATATGAATATGCTGCAGCAGAACTTAGACGAACTTGAGGAAATCCGAGATACAGCACAGGTCAGAAATTCCGCGTACCAGCGAAGGGCTGCGAGGTACTACAATTCCCATGTTCGGGAACGGAGATTCCAACTCGGAGACTTAGTGCTAAGAAGAGTATCCCCAAACACCAAAGATAAATCTTTGGGATCTCTCGCCGATAAATGGGAAGGGCCATACATCATCAAAGGGGTTGTAGGACACGGGGCATACATGATAGCCCGACCAGAGGGTAGTCTAGTACCCCGACCATGCAACGCACAATATCTAAAGATCTTCTATCCCTGAGGGATCCGACCACATTTTTATAATTTAACTTATTCTGTTTTAGCTCATTTTTCAGTTTCCGCCTTTATTTATTTCAAGTTTATTTTTTGGTTTCATAATCATGTCCATCTAATGAAATTCATGTTGATCATTCAATAAAGTTCAGTTGCTAGTACGGAGTAATTCAGCAGAATTGATTATCCATGACCAAAATTTCTGCAGCGGCCCACTAAAAATTGGTCGAATAAACACCAGAAAATTCGGGCGCCATAAACCCGCGAAAGAGCGGACGAGTGGTGCCCGAAGGGCGGAAAAGCTATAGTAGCATGCCCGCCTAGCTAAAGCGATAAGAACGTATCCCTTAGCAAAAGGCAAAACCGAGGCACCAGAATAAATTGGAAAACTGCTCGGAGCGCCGCTAGAAAGGCTAGTGAGATGCGCAGCCGTGTTGGCCGGTGCAATGTACCCCAACGATTCAGCGAAACCTTGCACAGATAAAACCGGGAGACGTCCTAGGTAACTTGTGCAAGGACCTTGACGTATGGTCGTGGCGAGCCTCGGCGTAACATTGAGGTAAAGCAAAATCAACAATAAAGGCCAGTTACATGAGATACTCGGCCAAAACTGTAGTTAAATAAGATACGCGGTTCGAATTGTTTAAAGGCCAGTTACATGAGATACTTGGTCAAAACAAGTTACCGGTTAAATAAGATACTCGGTCTACCCGACTAAAATGCCAGAAGATAAGGCACCCGGTCAAGGTAAAGATAGGGATTCCCGAAGGACTAAAATCCATAAGGACCCAAAAGTTCAAAGAATGCGA
This sequence comes from Acer campestre, assembly GCA_954870605.1. NCBI lineage: Eukaryota > Viridiplantae > Streptophyta > Magnoliopsida > Sapindales > Sapindaceae > Acer > Acer campestre. Next base: position 48,104,715 of record OX940799.1, read on the forward strand.
ATACAAGCAGACGAAATAAATTTAGATCGGCCCATTCAGGCATTCACGCGTTCGTATAAAACTCTCTTAAGAAAAATCCGTATGTATTTACGTGAAAAGAATACAAATATACAATTGTAGTTGTACAAATACAGTTACAAATAATTACACTATTAGTCGGCTACAAAAAAAAAAAAAAAAAAAACTTAGAACTTGAAGTTAAATGCTCAAGAGGGTGGCGCCGGGGGTCGGGAGCTGCTTCCGCCAATATCTGGATCAGGCTCCATCACGTACTCGCTTAGTAGGCTTTCATCCGAGGGCCAAACAATGACATCCTCCTCCTCATCGACCATCCAGTCGGTATAATCAATCCCGGGGACGGGTCCCAAATCAGGTGTCTCATTGTCAATCCCCGCCTTCTCACAGGCATAAAAATTGGAGAAGGAGTCAGCAGAAGGAACCTCAAGATGCATGGGATGTGGCGCTTTACCTTTGCTTCTACAATATGCTCGCCACTCTCTCATCTGGACCCGAAGAGATTCCAGAGAGGTTTCCACATGCTTTTTGATTGAGAGGCTCCAGTTGGCCCTAGCCCGATCAGTTACCCTATTCTTCTGCTTGAAAAATTCCCCAGCCGAGACCATTCCCCGCTGGAATTCACGCAGAAGCAAAGCATCATAGGCTGGAGATCTCTTGAACCGATCAACACTTTGTATCTCCAGCTCCAGCCTAGCTTCCTTTGATAGGGACCTGACTGTCAAAGCCTGACGCTCCAAGTCTTCAATTCAGCGCTCATAGGCAGACTTGGCGTCTTCAGCGGTCTGCTCAGCCTGGAGCAAAGCACCCTGAGTGGATGAAAGCTGATCCCGCAGAATTCTAGCCTCCTCAACGGCGGAAGTGGCTCGCTGCTCAGCCTCCAATTGTCGAGCCAGGCATTGATCCAAAAGCACCTGACTCGACTTCGCCCCCTCTTGACCAGCCCGCTCAGCCCGAGAGCAACGGTCCTCAATCTCTTTAAGTTGGGCTTCCAGTTGCCTTATTCTGTCCGCCTGGGCTTCGCCAACCCGACAAGCCCCGGACATTTCAGCCACCATCTGCAGCAAGTTAATAAAAATAAAAGGAATTACTTATATACAGAAAGAAGAAATACGAGATCTTAGACATAACCAAGGCATTACTTACGTAAGAGGCGCTGTTGAAAAAGTTGCAGAGCCGGTCAGACACAGTCCCCGCCCTGAATTGACTCCAATGATCCTCCCCGATGTAGGCTCGACCTGAAGCCATGGCCCTTAGCAAGGTCTCGGGGGTAGGATCATCGGTCTGAGGGAAGGACTCCGAACCACCGACACTGGTCTCAGGAAGCTTAGCGGTCGAGGCTACCTGAGGAGAACCTGTTAAGCCTTCAATATTATCCTTGTCCTGATCCAGTGGAGGGGCCGCGCCTGCATCCTTTCGAACCGCACCCTCCCCTTCGTCATCCGAGGATGAATCTATGTAAGCGACCACTCGGGGGATCTTGGGCGTTGGGCGGCCAGGGGAAAACGAAGCCTTCCTTTTCCCAGACTGTCTCCCACGAGAACTCGAGTCAACCGCCTGATCTTCAAAAATCTTGCCAGGCTGCCCCACCTCGACATCGCTACCTCCGGGGGTAGGAGTGGGATCGGCAGGAGCTGGGATTTCTGGAACAGCGACAGTCGGCTAGGTAGAAGTCGGGATCTCTGGAACGGCCGTACCCGAATGCCCCCCGACTGATTCAACACCTTGAGAAGTATCACTTGGTGTATGTGCAGCAGAACGGGAAGAATGGGACCCACCGGGGAAGCATGCCTGCTCAGACTCGGAGGGGTACCCCACCTTTTCTTTCCCCTTGGAAGTAGAAGGACCTCTTAGGTTGCCCTGATCAGCGTCGGTCCTACTTACTCCAAAGAGTCCCGGGTCGCCCACGTTTTCAGTCGAATGCGCGGTCATATCATGACCATGGGCTTCCTCGGACACATATTCAAGCACCCTCTCTTCGTCGTCTTCATCATGAAAAACCTCGGGAGGGCTCCAGTCAGAGTTGTCCTCGGGAGGGGCTATTCCAGAGTCTCGCTGCCGAAGGGCCTCCTTCCGGCTGGCCTCCACAATGCCCTTCATCCGGCGGGCTTGAGCATCGCAGACTACGTCTACATCAAACACTTAAAAAACAACAAAAGAGCCCGAGTCAGTAGATTGATTTCGAAACAAGAATACAGGAATACAAAAAATATATAACAGTAGACTTACGATGTCTACGGCACACGGAAATCTGGGGAAAGAGGCGGGCTTTAATCATCTTCCCCTCATTGTATAAATAGGGTTTACCCCTCTTCTCCAAAGGACGGACAGCAGCCCGAGCCAAGGTTTTAAGCTCCTCGTCGGTAAAGGCTGAAGTCATATGGTTCCATTGGGGCGAGCAAAAGAAGCGAGGAACCCTGCAGGTCAGCCGAGTGCCATCTAGATCGAAGTTGATCGATTGGCCCCATCGTTTGCCCACAAAGAACCAACTATTCTTCCAAAATTTGTTTAAGGAGGGGAAGCCCCAAACAAACCCCTTCATCTTCTCATCCATGGTCGGCTCAATTTCACCCTTGACCACTACGTCCTTGGGAACCCAGAGCTCGGGTTGGTTCGATTGAAGGAAATAGATTCCCGTTTTCCCCACGGGCCTCAACTAGAAGAAATGTCGGATTTCGCGAGGAGTGGGAGGTGGCCGCTTCATTCTATGCCACATGTGCCACATGCACATCAACGTCCGGTAGCTATTCGGAGTTAGCTGAGCCGGGGCAATTCGGGCCTCAGCCAAAAACCAAGTAATAAAAGGCTGTAGAGGTAGAGTAACACCGCAGGTGAGCATCGCCCCGTAGATCGCCACGTGGCCAGGAGGGGGATTCCATGCGGCTCGACCATCACCAGGCGTCAGTGAAATCACATTGCTGTCCAGATCGAACCGCCGCATATACTTCTTTATTTCCTCAGGGCCGACCACATTTGGCTCGACATCATAAGCGCATATGCGCTCGGGAGAGAAAGGAATGTGAGCAGCCCTATGCTCTTCTTCGACGTCATTTTCGACAATCCTCTGGGTCCCAACTCGACTCTCCAGCGAGTGAGAGTCCTTGTAAACTTTACGGGTGCTCATCTTTTTTCCCGGTCGTTTCCAAGGCCGAGCGTTAGCAGAAGAGGAAGAAGAATCCGTCCAAGCTGCAGGCTGATAGTCGAGAGGCTATGAGTCTGAGGAAACGGAGTGAACTTCAGGAGGAGATGGAACCTCGGAAGGAGTGAACTTTCACTGTAAACTGCAGAAACGTCAGCGTCAGTGAAATGCGGCTGATCAAAGAGAGGTGGTTTCAGTAAATTGTGGACCACTAATGCAGTGTGAGCATCATTTTGCTCAATAGCAATCATACCAATAGTATAAAGACGGTACCTAGTTGCAGAATCCATGAGAACTAACCTCGATATAGCGAGAAACGGAGACGATGAAAACTGCAGAGAAAATCTTCGAGAGAAGGCCTAGGGGTTGAAGCAGAAGAACTCAAATAAAACAGGAGATGCGGTTGAGGCAGAAGAACACAAGGAGGCAGGAGGTGCGGTTGAAGCAGATGAAGATAAGGTTGCAGCAGATGAACCCAGTAAAACAAGAGATGCGAGCAAGTTCTTCAGAGAATACGTGAAGATTGCAGGAAACGAAATAAAAAAAAGAAAGAAGCACCACCACAGCCAGTTATATAGGCAGCGCATTGATTTCAAAAAAAAAAAACGAAACCCTAGGAGAAACACAAAGAAGCGGGAAAGTAGAGGAGCGTGGGTGATGACGTAATCTGCACGCGAGCGAACAGAAAGGTCATGTCTCATAAACGCATCACACCGCCATCGTGCCACAGCCAAACAAAAAAGGACAAGTGGCAGCCGAAGAGCGCATTGAGTCGCCAGTGAGCAGAAACGTCACCATCAAAAGATTTCTGAAATGATTGATAAATCGAATGCGTGCGGTCATAATTAAGACACGTCATTTAAAGAGTTTTGAAGCAAACGAGGATACATTAATACAGAAAAAGACAAACGGGGACTAGTTGTAAATGAGTATAAGGTTAAATATTTGACCCGAGAGGAACTGACTCAGCAAGATCGGCACAAATATTTAAGGGGGTATTGTTATAGGCAAAAATAGTCGTGGCAGACACGTCATCACTATATAAAGCCACGTAAGCAGGGGTAAAGGAAAGTCAACTAACGGAGCAAGAAATCCCCCACGAAAACCTGTTCGGGAAAAGAGTAAGTTGCCGACCACCAGCAAAGATAAGTTGCTCGGGCAATAAATCTTACTCGGGCAAATACTCGGCGTAGTCGGGAATCAATGAAAACAGATAGTTATCAGCGTCTATATTCAAAACTCAGGGCGTAATCAGCGGCAAGCAACTCCATGATAAGCAACAGTGTGACTGCAGAGTTCAAATAAGGAAACAGGAAGATTTTTCGCAAATAAAGGAGGAAGAATCAGAATCAGACTTGGATTCAACCGAATCAGGAAGTATACAACAGAAAGGGAATCCGAATTCGTTTAGGATTCGAACACACAGTTAGGGCACCACATACCAAACCCTAATTAACAACATGTACAAATACCCCATTTATAAACGCAAAGAGGGGGGACGAAAAAAAGAGCGAGATAGAGATTATAGTACAATATTCTTGTAATCGTTCTTCATAGTGAATTTGGCCTCGTTGCTTAGGCAACAATTCGTTGATGTTTCTCCGATCATTGGAGTTTTACCACGTAATTTCTTGTTTACTTCCAATTGTTTCTTTTTTATTTTAATCGCTCTCGTTCATAAATTATTGCAATTCAAGAGTAAATCGTTGACTCGGTGACCACCAAAAATCACCGTCAACACAAGTAAATTTACTGAAAATGCAATATCTGGTCGAGTACATTGAGCCAGATATAATAAAGCACCAATTGCATTAAGATATGGTACTTCAGGACCAAATATCTTTTCACCATCTTCTAGTGGTTGTAATGGATCTTTCTTAGGATCAAGGGTTCTAACAACCATAGGAGTACTTAATGGGTGAGCATTATCCATATTAAATCTTTTCAGAATCTTTTCAATATAAGCTGATTGATGGATAAGTATTCCGTCTGATTTATGCTCAATCTCCAGACCGAGACAATATTTTATCTTTCCCAGGTCTTTCATTTCAAATTTCTTTTTCAAATATTCAGCAGTTTTCAGGAGCTCTCCAGGAGTTCCAATCAAATCCATATCATCAACGTAAACTGCTATAATAGCAAATTCAGATTCTGATTTCTTTATGAAGACACATGGGCATATGAGATTATTGATATATCTCTCTTTAATCAAATATTCACTGAGGCGGTTGTACCACATGCGCCCAGATTGCTTTAATCCATATAAGGACCTTTGTAATTTAATCGAGTATAAATTGCGAGGTCTCGAGTTGTATGCTTCTGGCATTCTAAATCCTTCAGGAATTTTCATATAAATATCTGAATCGAGTGAGTCATATAGGTAGGCAGTTACTACGTCCATAAGACACATTTCAAATCTTTCTGAGACAGCCAAACTTATCAAAAATCGAAATGTAATTGTTTCCATCACTGATGAATACGTCTCATCAAAATCAATACCAGGTCTCTGCGAGAAACCCTGTGCTACGAGTCGTGCCTTATATCGCACCACCTCGTTTTTCTCATTACGTTTCCGTACAAAAACCCATTTGTATCCAATAGGTTTGACGTCTTCAGGCGTCTGGACTATTGGTCTAAATACTTTACGTTTGGTTAATGAAACCAATTCTGCTTGAACTGCTTCTTTCCATTTAGGCAAGTCAGACCTTTGCCTACAATCATTAAGGTTATGAGGCTCATAATCATCATTTAAAATTTCAATAGCCATTGTATACGAAAAAATATCATCAATGATTATTTCTTCACGATTCCACATTTCTCCTGTATAATTTATAAAAATTTCCTCATTTCTATGTTTTTATATCTCTTCAGAGATTCCTTCCCATGCAGGGGTCTCTTGTGTCCTTTCAGGGACATCTAACTCTTGTGGAGTTGATTCAAAGAAAGTGGATTTATTTATCATTTCAGGAACATGATCCTGATATTTTGTTTTCTTCCTTCGGGGAACAGTATCTTTCGAACCAAATGGCCTACCACGCTTCTGGCGTACAGTAGATGATTCTTTTGCTACTATTTGTTTAGATCGTTCTTCTGGAACAATCACTCGTGCTGGTACATTAACAGTTGGGATGTGTGATTTTGTTACCTTAGTAGCGTCTGTAAATCTATCTGGTAACTGATTTGCTATTGTTTGAAAATGAACTATCTTGCGTACTTCATTATCACATTGAGATGTGTATGAGTCAAGATGAGTTAGACCAGGAACTTTCCAAGAAAATTCACGCTTCTCTTCAGGAGAAGTTTTTCCTTTCCCTAATGATGGGAAATTTCCCTCATCGAAATGACAATCAGCAAATCGTGCAGTAAAAAGATCACCAGTTAAAGGTTCCAAATATCTAATAATTGATGGTGAATCTAGACCAACATATATTTCCAAACACCGTTGGGGTCCCATTTTAGTTCTATTTGGAGGTACAATTGGGACATATACTGCACAGCCAAAAGTACGCAGATAGGAAATATCTGGTTGATGGCCAAATACAAGTTGCACATGAGAATATTGATGATAAGCACTGGGATGAAGACGAATTAATGCAGCAGCATGTAAAATAGCATGTCCCCAAACAGAAATCGGTAATTGTGTTCGTAATAATAAAGTTCTTGCAATTACCTGGAGACGCTTGATAAATGATTATGATAATCCATTCTGAGTATGAACATGTGGAACTGGATGCTCAACATCAATCCCAATTGATTTGCAATATTCATCAAATGTTTTGGAGGTAAATTCACCAGCATTATCAAGGCGGATTGATTTGATCGAATGATCGGGAAAATGTGCCCGAAGCCTGATAATCTGTGCGAGTAATCTAGCAAAAGCAACATTACGTGTTGACAATAAGCAAACGTGTGACCATCTACTGGATGCGTCAACTAGGACCATAAAATAGCGGAACGGTCCACTTGGTGGATGAATAGGTCCACATATGTCCCCTTGAATCCTTTGTAGGAATGATGGGAATTCAAAGCCAACTTTAGAATGGGATGGTTTTATTACCAATTTCCCTTGTGAACATGCAGTACATAAATTTTCGTGGGATAAAAGAATCTTCTGGTTCTTTAATGGATGCCCATAATAATTTTCAATGATTCTACGCATCATTGTAGATCCCGGGTGACCAAGACGGTCATGCTAAAGCATAAATATTTTTGGATCTGGGAACTTCTGGTTCATAACTGCATAAATTTCTACATCTCTTATAAGAGTGTAATATAATCCAGATGATAAACCATGCAGCTTTTCCATAATGAGCTTCTGGCCTGAATTATGAGAAGTAATGCACAGATACTCAATATTCTCATCACTTATAGTTTCTATGTGATATCCATTACCCCGTATATCTTTGAAACTAAGTAGATTTCTTCTGGATCTACTAGAATATAAAGCATCACTGATACATATTTTAGTATCGTTTGGTAACAATATCATGGCTCTACCGGAGCCTTCTATCAGATCTGCGGGACCCGATATTGTATTAACATTTGCTTTGAGCAAGTTCAAATTCAGAAAATATTTCTTATTCCGCAGAATTGTATGCGTCGTTGCACTATCGGCCAGACATATATCTCCTGTATCTTGCTTTTCAACATCAATCAATTTATCGTTTAGAGACATATATATTCACAAAACAAAAACAAAAATAAATAAAGTGCACATCAGACAAAGTGATCGAAAATATAAACATATATATATATATATATGAAAATATTCATTTCATAAAACAAAATCATGAATCATATTGATTTTTCAAACTTCCGGTTCGACCATGAACTGCAGGTTCATAAAATTCTGAAAACTTCAAGTTCTAAATAGAAATTACAAAATGACTTTCTAGATAAAAGAATCGTGACTTGATTCAATTCAGAATTTCTGGTTCTAATAAACTTTGACATAAAAGTTTTAATATCACAATTTAAATTGAATCAGAGCTTCAAGTTTGATTAGAACTTCATGTTCAAAACTTAAGAACTTCAAGTTCAGATTCAATACTTCGTATTCAAAATTAGAACTTCAGATTCTGATCGGTTTGTAAAACCTTGCCAACTTAAATATTATAATGATAAATCCAGAAACTTCAGATTCTGGTTAGTCGGTCTAGCCGAGCTTGGTTTAATTTCCAGAAACTTAACGATTGACCTAGTTAGGCTCAACACATAATTTATACAAATCCAGAAACTTCAAGTTCTGGTTAATTGGCATACTCAGATACATAAATTGCATAAAATTAAATAGATGCGTAAAATTAAAATAATAGATAATATAACAGAAATAAGATGAAGAAGAATGAAAGAATAACAGTATGAGATAAAGTGAAAAGGGAGAAAATTTATTGTTTGCTTTTATTGATGATTTCGGATTACATTCTGACCACACAATTTTAGTTGTGTAGTGATTTTAAATAAAGCAGTATTATACTTAGAGACTGATCTAAAGTCTTGAAAACGTAAATGTTGTCACTGATACCTGGCATTTGGTAATGCAACTTCTGGTTGGTTATCAAATCGGTATTTTTAGTTCTTGCCATAGAACTTCTAGTTATGTGACTGTTAGGTATTGGGCTTAAAGATCGTAATTGTCCCCAGACACTTCCAGTGCAGCAAATTTCAAATTTACAAGCTTTGACATTATTATAACTTCTGGTTATCCGAAAATCACAATCGGAGTCAGAATTTCTGGTCTGACAAAAATCCGAGGAATTTATACCTTCAGATATATAAACGAATATTTGTAAATAAATAAATAAATCCAGAAGCTTCAGGTTCCGGTAATGATAAATAAATTCATAAACTTCAGGTTCTTGATGGGTAACCAAATTGTTTAAATAAAAAAATTGCGTAAAGTAAAATGCATAATAATAAATGCGGAAAAAGTAAATCCATAACTGCAGGTTCTAGTAGGTTGGCATAACCAATCTCATAAAAGCATATAAATAAATAAATACGAGAAAATAAATCGCTTAAAATTAAATAAAATGCAGGAAAATAAATTGTGTAAAAGTAAAATGCGAAAAAGTAAACTTAGAACTACAGGTTTTGGTATTAATAAATAAACATTTGGAAACTTCAGGTTTTAATAATAATAAATTCAGAACTTCAGGTTCTAGTAATAAATCTTAGGAACTTCAGGTCCCAGTAGTAATAAATTCAGAACTTCAGGTTCTGAAAATAACAACATTCGTGCTGATAACGTGTTGAAAATTAAATGGAAAAATAGGATAGGGAACAATAATTAATTAACAAAATAGAATAAAGTAAAAGAAGAAAGAAGAAGAGATGAACGAGATAGATATGAGAAGAGGAGAACATTGCCTTTGATTAATTGAATGAAGGTTTCAGTTTTTCAACAACCGAACACTTTATAATACAAACCATATATATATAGGCAATATCATGAGGGGTGCTTATTGCAATTACCCATCTAAATTTGACACATGAAAAGCAAAGGGACACATGCATAGTGACATGTGGAAATCCACTAACATACAATATATTATTATTATTTAACTTTATTTTTGATAGTATTATTATATCAATCCCTTCAAAACACATGTATGTATTAAAAAACTGTATAAAAATATTTATAAAAGTTTTGTGATCTTAACATGACCCAAGTTTTGAGTTAAGGGTATGTTTGGTATGACTTTTCAAATTGAGTTTATAGAGTTGATCTTTTTAGAGTTGAGTTTCTAACAAAAAGCCATATGTTATTTGGTATTCAGTTACAGAAGTGCTTTTCAGTAACTGGATTGTTTGGCTGTATATTTCCAAAAGTGTTTTTGGTTGTGATAAATTACAAATAAGGGCATAAACAATGGATTTGTAAATTATGACTGTAAGGAAATTAAAAAAAAAAATTACCAAATCAATTGGTACAAGCCAAAAAAATAATCAAATGTATTATATAAATAGGCAATTACATATATACAAGTACATAACAAAATCACAAGTACTTAAGTTTAAAAAATAATCACAAATAAATAACAAGCACATCAATGTCCATCAACAATCACAATAATACATAACAAAATCACAACTACTTACGTTTAAAAAAAAATCATAGATATATGAGTTTTAAAAATAAATAAATAATCACAGCTACATGAGTTTAAGAAAATAATCACATATACATGAGTTTTAAAAAAACAAAAATCACAGATAGATGAGTTTTATTTTTTTATAAAAATAATCATAGGTTCATGAATTAAAAATCACAGATATATGAGTTTTTTTTTTTTTTTTTAAACAAAATCACAGTTAAGTAAGTTTAAAAAAACAAAATATGGTAGATATAGGAGTTTTACAGAAAAAAAAAAAAATCATAGATACTTGAGTTAAATTTTTTATTTTTAAAAAAAATATATATATCACTTGTACATGAGTTAAAAAAATCACAAATATATGAGTTTTAAAAAATAAAAATCACAAATACATGAGTTTTAAAAAACAAAAATTAAGACACATCAGTTTTGTTTTTTGTTTTTTTTTTTAAATAAAACAAATCATAGGTAAATGAGTTTTAAGAAAATCACATTAAAAATATATATCACAGATACAAAAGTATATGTATATGATTTTTTTTTTTTTAAATCCCAGATAGATGAGTTTTTTTTTTAAAAAAAAAAAAAAATTAACCAAACATATATATATATATATAACTTCATAACAATAAAAAGTAAACATACATATATATTATTGTTTATGATTATCAAAAAAAAAAAAAAAAAACTTACATGTGATAGATGAAAACTTGTCGTTTGAATGTCAATGAAGATAAGGAGACATAAATGATGTTAGATAAGTATTCAAATATAATAGGGTTGTATAATAGAATGAGTATCTGATGAAATATTTAAAATTCAAAATTCAAATATGTAGTATTGACAATGCAACTGTATTGAAAAAGCTCAAAAAAGAGCTTCTTGGGCGAATTTAGACACAAAATGGCTTTTTTAAGATTAAAAAAGCTTTTCTTAAAAAATAAAAAAAATAAAAAAAATAAAAAATAAAAAAATAAAAAACCTTATGACATTAAAAAAGTGTTTTTGACCTCTACAAAAGCCATACCAAACATACACTAATTTTATAATATATTCAACTTTTTTTTTGACAATATCTATTAATCCGAGACTAGGTCATTAGTAGAATTTAAGCCACTGATTTGAGAGTCATTTGCTTAAACCTCAAGCTCGTCTCGTCTATCTACCAGTTGATCTACGTCCATGTTGGCTATATATTCAACTACTTTACCTTATAAAAACATTCACTTGTATGTATTTAATTAATAACTTATATGCATTGCACTAATATTAATATATCAAAAGGTGCTCAACAGCAAATTATTATATATATATATATATAAATGTTTAAATCAGTGCACACTGTTATAACTTCATCAGTGTGTTGGGTGTTGATCATTAGATTTATATACTTTGACTCAAAGTGTATGCATTTATCAAAGCTTTTTTATAATCAGTGGTCTACATGCATTTATACTGATGTAATTACATCAATACGTACTAACCAAAACGGGACCGTATATATATATATATATGTGTGTATGGGGTAGCTACTCAAATCTAAAAAATTAAAATATTAACAACGACTCAAACCTGAGACATTATCATTGCTGAATCAACGCCATTCATTAATAGGCAAAAGCACATGTTAAGATGATCATGATATAAAGGGAAGGTGATATGATGATTAATGAGTATACTACTCAGTACTCAGCCACTAAAACAACGTGAAACGGTGGACCCCACTGGATAATATATCTCAGTCGTCTGATCACTGGATAATATATCTCAGTCGTCTAGTCAGAAAAACCAGTGGACCCTACATGTGTGATCTCAAAAATATAACCCAAAAGAAACCTCAACAACAAAAGCTGACGACGCAATATTTTCTCGAGGAAAATGAGTGATAACCAAAACACAAGAAAACCAAGTGAGCTTTTTCTACTTTGTTCTCTCTTCTCTCTTCTCTCTTATCCATCTTTTTATTTGAATTCTGGGTACGCTTTTACTTTTATCGAATTCTACGATTTCTGCATTTTTCTTTTTTATCTCTTGGTGGGTCTGCATTTAACTTAATTGATTTGTGAAAAACTACTACTTTAGTTTTTGTGGTTTGATTTGATTTGATTAGGATATGAGTAGTTGATAGTCATAGCTTCAAGTTCGAATTTTTTTTAGTGTAATTTGTTGAATCGTGATGTTTTCAATTATGGGTTTTTAGTTATCAGCTTGTGTTTGTGATTTTTTATTTTTTATTTTTATTTTTGTGGAACTCGTTTGGCTGTCAAAATTTAGCTTCTTAATATAGATGATCAAATTTTAGTGACCCATTTCATAAATTTGCTTCTTCTTTTTTCTTTTTCTGGTTGGTTTATGTGTAAGTGATGTACTTTAGGTTAATATGAATTCTGTGCTGATGTTAGATTCTCTGAAGATTCTGCTTCTATTTCATGTTAATTTGCATTAATATAGAGGTAGTTCTTTCCTTTTCATATCGATTATATCATCAATTGATTTAGATAGGAATTTATTGATTTATCGCGTGGATATGTCGTATTATACTATTTCTTATCTTCTTAGTAAGATGATATCACTTGCATTAGTTATTGGACAATGTTGTCGTGGTTTAATTAAAACATGCTGTTAGCATTGAATTCCGGTAGTTTCTCAAGTTAAATTAATTGCAGCCCTGGTTTTGTGGCAGATTGTATATAAAACAAACAGCAAATACCGAATATTTTAGATTTGCGAGTGCCAAGCTTTACTAGGTGCTAGGTATATATTGGGGAGCATACAGACGAATCTGTTGTTCGTTCACAAAAGAATTTTGGAAAAGAAAGTTTTAAAAGTTTTTTACCTTCAACCTATATGCATTCGGACCTTCTATATTGGTTGGAAGGCTTAGATGGATATTCACTATCCTGAACCAACTAGAAACACCCAAAGTGACCAATACCCTTTGCTAATGGAGCAGGTGCATATTCATAATGAGCACGAGCACATTATTGACTTAACAAGAAACGACAATGCTTCGTCAAGCTCATCTCATGATGAACAACTTAATGGAATGGACTTACCTCAGCTTGATGATAGATCATCAAGTAGCACAAGAGCCCCAATGTATCAAAGTTCATCTTCTTCAAACAGATTAAACACTACTAGGAATTCAACATTTACAAGGAGAGGTGACGGGTATGGTCGTCGTCATAGAAGCCCATTGAATTCAGGGCTATGGATTTCTACTGAGTTGGTTATTACTGTTAGCCAGATTATAGCATCCGTTGTGGTATTGTCAATGTCAAGAAATGAAAACCCACAGGCTCCATTGTTTGTATGGATTGTGGGTTACGCATCTGGTTGTCTTGCAACGCTTCCTATTCTATATTGGCGTTTTCGTAATCGCCACCAGGGAATTGACCAGAATTCAACACAATTGCATCAAGGCTCTTCCCAAGGCAATCCTCCTGAACCTACATCATATACATCTATATCTGTCTCTCAAAATTCAGATGAGGAAAATAACCGCGCCTCAGAAACAGCAACCGGCAATGGTCAGAGTGCAATAAGCTTCACTACAAGGTATTATTCCTCTGATTGCTCTTCTCATTTAATCTTCGGATTTTGGGTCCTCATATTGTCTTGTGTAAATAGATCATTCCTAATTTTTACTTGTTAGCATTTTCCCATTTGCATTATGAAATTTCCCTTCTCATAGCTTTCTTTCTTAAAAAATGAAGATAGATGGATACATTTTTGTAATGTTGAGGTTTCTACTGATAATTTGTCATAGCATTTTATCATATCAACAAAATTGATGCATTTATACATATATTCTAGTCTTAAAGGTAACCAGTAATTATCTGTTTATATTAGTTTGCAACTATGTTTTGAATGTCTTACAATAATTTTTTGAGCAAACACAGTGATGGTACATATTGGTATGAGCTTGGAGGTGGGTCAATTAAGTTTTGATGATGTGGTGGTTGCAGTGACTATTATAGAGTTTAGAAAATCGATGATGTTTTGGATGCTTTTTTAAAGTCTGATAGGAATGAAATGGTCCTAATTGTTTTATTCTATGACTACTGGTATTCTATTAGAAGACGATAAAAGTCGGTTAAGGTGATTGTTAGTGACAGACTGACAGCACTTCCAAGCCTTACATAAGAGATATGACTATAGCAAATGTGATACAGAGGGCAAAAACCTAAAGTAGTTTATCATTTAAAGCCTCCTTTGAGAGAAAACTTGAATGGGATGGGGGTGCCACATCACCCGTGCATTTGCCCTCTCTACGTGGAAAAATATTCATGTATTATGAATGGGAAGAAACTTGATTTTAAAATCTTGTCATGTAAGTGGGCAAGTGCACCACACCCACCCCACTTGAGTTTCTCTCCTTTGATATGAATTCACCTATCAACCAAAATGCCATTTAACCTTTTCTCTATTTATAAAGCTATCAGGCTTTTTCAATACCTTAATAAGACAAATTAATCCTTTCAGTAGTTTGTGGTTGTAGGTGTTACATTCCTTTGGTTTATTATCCAACTTCTGTTGTCTTTGCTACTTGGTTTTCTGTTGCATACTTGCTGTCACACATGAAAAGATAATTTGTGGTGGCTCTTTTTGACAGCATAAGTAGATAAATTAATTTTTTGGAATTTGATTAACTTGAACAAAAGTCAGAGGATTCTCTTGATTTAGTGGGAATTTATTGACACTAAAAAGAGATAGCATATCAAACAGTATCAAGTACTATAGATTACGAGTTAAAAAATTCCCTATTTTTGGATATATATTATATATATCCAGAACTCTCCTTGTGGTTGAATGTTAAATCAAGCTGCTAAAATACCCACTTTATATTAGTCAGATTAGAATATAAAAAGTTATATGATAATTTAATAAATTAAAAAGTGTAATTCCTTTTGTAAAAAAAGTATAATTCCTCAACAAATTTAAATGATTATGCTGATGCTGCAATACCCTACTAAGTATCTTATTGAGTGACTAACACTACTTAACCACCTACGCATTTAAGGTTAAAGATTCGTATCCACAAATATTATAAGATATATATATTAATATATATATATATATAATTGTCTGTTCAAATTTAAATTATCACAAAATGTTTTTAGATTTACTAACTTGTATATGGCTTCACCAACTATATAAAATGCTTTCGGTTTGCAGACTCAATGGAATAGTAGACCATTTAAAGATGGCCTTAGATTGCTTCTTTGCTGTATGGTTTGTTGTGGGCAATGTTTGGATTTTTGGAGGTCATGCTACTCCCACTGATGCTCCAAAATTGTACAGGTACCTGACAGTGATTTGTTTTTATATTTTTACTGGGAATTGGATCTTGGTGGCATCTATAAACTGCTGTTTTGTCTCCTTGTAGGTTATGTTTAGTGTTTCTTACTTTTAGCTGTATTGGGTATGCCATGCCATTCATATTGTGTGCAACAATATGTTGCTGTTTGCCTTGCATAATTTCTGTCTTGGGCATCCGGGAAGATTTTTCTCAAACCAGAGGAGCCACTGTAGAAACCATTAATGCTTTGCCAACCTACAATTTCAACTCAAAGAAAAATGGGAATGCCGATAATCAGGACAATGCAGGAGCGGGTGAAGGTGGAGTCTTGGCTTTGGGGACAGATAAGGAGCGTGTGATATCAGGAGAAGATGCGGTAAGCTTGATAATGGGTTTCGTTGTCTCTAATTTGTTGGTTTCATTATAAATGATGAGGAGATCAACTAATAGTGGATTTGGACCAGGAACCAGAAATAAACTGGGATCAAACTTAGCCAAATTCTGTCTCTGTAGTTTGTAAAAATAATAACAACCCGGATGCTTCTGCTGAGTTTAACTCTCTTTTTTCCTAAAAAGAGGAACGAAAATTGGCTCTCTTTTAAATTTAGTTGTGCAGTTGCTTAGTTGCTGATGTTTCATATCAGTTGTGGCACAGCTTGACGAGTCAAATGCGCCTTTTATTTATATAAGAATAAGGAGGGTGGAGATATGGGATAGTCATTATTTCATATGAATCTTGAGTTATGAGAAATTAAAGTTACTTTTTTGTTTTGTGATGAATTTTGGTGCAGGTTTGTTGTATTTGCTTGGCGAGGTATGCGGACAATGATGAGCTGAGGGAGTTATCATGCCAACATTTCTTCCATGTAGAGTGTGTGGATAAATGGTTAAAAATCAATGCATCTTGTCCTCTTTGCAAGACTGAGGTAGTTGAAAGCAGTAGCGCGTCACAGTTAACTCCGGTAAGCACTGAAGGGAGAGGATGATGAATGGAACCAATGTTATATATGGAACCAATGGCTTGGCATGGTTTATGTCAAATGTAAAGAGTAGTAAACAATTCCATTTTGTTTTGCTGAGTGAGTGATAAAGAGTCATCAGTCAAGCTTAATTGCATTCTAATGCTATCTGTAATTTGTAATGTTGCTATCTATTTACACCACCTTACATTCTTTTTCCTCGGAAACCTCTTGCAAACGAAAAATATTCCATCAATAATTTTGCATTTACTGTGTGACATCCTGATCATGGTTTTAAAATATCCATATATTTCTGTGATATTTCCGTATTTTAAGGGTGGCTGTAATATCTATGGAATTTTTGTAAATTTCCGTAAAATATCGATGTTGGAGGACATGTAGTGTATTTTTAATATAATACTGTGGAAATTTCAGTGAAATAAATGGTAATTTCGTAAATATAAAAAATTTAATGATATTCTTTAATGTTTATATCTACCTTTTTTATTATTTATTTTTAAAAAAAAAAAATTGGATGTAATATCTATCTATGAAATGAAAATGAAAATTAAATAAGAAATGAACACAAGTAGAATTTTTAAACTATTCAAAAATCAAAAATGAAAAGTAAAAGGGTGAAAGACAGACGTAAATTGTAATAGTTATCCATAAAATAAAATAAAAACATGCAAGAATATTTCAAGAAAAAAAAAAGAAGCAAGAATCTCCCACTTTAAGACTTTCATACAATAATAAATAAAATAAAATAACTTGTTCAAAAAAATAAAATAAAATAAAATAAAATAACAAAAACAAACAAATAAATAAGAAAGAATCTCCGGTCTTTCTTTTGTATCCTTGACTTTAAATCACGTAACATCATTTTTCTACGACTTTTCTCTTTGTCACACCATGTTTAAACCATGTATGCTTTCCTTTTGATATTAAATCTATATGACTTGTATGATACAAAATTACAAACTATTAGAGAATAAAGTTTTTTTTTTTTTTGTTAGATTATTGATTATTTCAACTTTTTAAAGTTCCATTAATAATTTCTATGTTTAAATTGTACAACCACCCATATAACGTGGGAATAGGGGGTTTTATCATTACATACGTTCGTCGATTGGTCAACGGGAAGGTTTCTCTCCCTAGTGTCACGATTTCACTCTGTAAAAACTGAAAGTTGAAATTAACATATATATATATATATATATGGTGGCTGACGTAGCCTTACTGTGAGGGTATTTTTGAAAGAAACTCATTTTAAGTACCATTTAAACTTAACTTATTAAAAAAGTGATAATCTGAAAACTCGTCTGTTTAATTTTCGTACCACCCATATAACAATATTTCCATTGATATGGTATTTTCATCCTTGCATATAATATAGACTTCTTCATAAAATTTCAATACATGAATGAATAATTCTGTTTTTTTTAAAAAAAAAAATTATTGTTCTGTATTATTTTTTTAAAAAAAAAATCTTCTTTTCCAAGCAATGGATTATCTACATTATAAGTTTATAACCATACAAAATACATATTTATTAATAACAAAAGGGTGAAAAAATATTATATTTTTATTAAAATTGAGAAAATGTGAAAAAAAAAAATGAAAAAAAAAAAAAAAAAAGAATTGCTACCATAATCTATTTGCTCAACAAAAAGGTTGTCCCATTTTTCATATCACAAGCCCATACTTATACAATGAACAAAGAAATAATAAGTCAAAATCCTGAATACAAAAGCAGTAGCAACAGCAAAACTGATTATTGTAGCAATAATATCTATTGGCTAAATATGAAATCTGTCTCAAAATTTTTCACAATATTGTATTGTTTATACAAGAAAAATAACTGTTAAACAAAATCAACAAAAGTACAACATGCTCCGGAACCGGAACTACCAGGCTCTGTTCTATTCTGACCAGGTACTCGAGGGATGATAATGTAATAAAAAAATTCTATAACGCTCTCTGCAACCTAAAGCACAGAATAACTTTTATAGTATTTGCCTGAAACCAAGCAGCCACCCTTTTCTACGATGAGCGAATGAAGAAATTGACCTAAAACACAGTGCATGTAAAATAATTATACACATTTGCAAAGGAATGCATTCCACTATCAGCAGGGTAAAACCAGAGAAAAATAGAAAATTTTATCTGAGCTCAAAATGATCTCGGATTTGCATAACTCAGACGAGATCTCCCCCATCAAGGTCTGCAGACTACTACTCTCTCCAAGTATAATTTAATGTTGAAGCCTAGTTTTATATGATGATGATCAACTTGCTCAAATGTGCTGAAATTGCAGGTGTATTTAGATCATGCACACAACATTCCGCATCATGTTCAGATGGTAAGCTCCTTAAACGCCTCTAATTTTCCATTTGATGCAATAGTAGTAGCATGTGCACTTTGATTATTAACTCCAGGATGGTTTGCAGCCCCATTCTCAGGATTTGTCGATGTTTGATTGTAAGCTGAACTGGACAAGCCAGTGCGGTTGCCTTCAAAGTAGGCCGAATGTGGGAAATACTCGGTACATTTCACTTTCCACCCTGCAAGACAGGAAGAAATATTACATTATTACCAAAGAATTGCATTTTTTTCATCCGTCTTATAGCATAAACCATACGGATATATCATAAATAATGTTTTTTGTGCTTTTAGACCTTTACTTGGGAGATAGAAGTATTGTAATAGACAGTGAATTGTTAGACAATGCAAAATTACCCCTTTTCGAGAAAAAAGAATCAAATGTCGATACAAGGATAAAGGTGTTTCTATTGTCATTACTAGTCATGCCATCAGATTTCAGTATCAGTAGAAAGCTCCACAACAATATGGATGAGCTTAAACAAAGCAAGCATGACGATTAGCAGCTCACAATAAATGCTCTCTTGAAACTTGTTAGAATGGATTTATCACAACTCAATTTGGAAAGATTCCTGATAAATTTCCAGGAAATTTTTTTTTTATTTTATTTTTTTTAAAAAAAAGCATTGGTTAAGTTAATTATCATTTGGAAACTAAAAAGTCAACACAAGGACAGAGACTTACAAAAAGCATCCCATCCATATATTCAATGGAAATGACAAAACAATGAGAGATGATATTAATCTTCAAATGGGGGAATCACTGAACAGAAAGTTGAACATAAAACCAGAGTAGGAAGAAAAAATGAAGACATGTTTCAACCTTAACCTTAGTATACTCATCAAATATCGATAAAAGTGGAAAGCCAAAAGGATGACTATAAGACAAATCATTTTCAATGGTGAAATTTCTTTCAGACAGACAGCATAAAAAGGACAAGCATATCTGCTAGAATCTCAGATCTTTAGATCTGGTAAATAAAATTCCCAAATTGTTCGTATTGGTTATATAGCACAAACAATGAATAAACAGTAGCAAATTTCAATACTTACTCAACGCTGCGTCGTGGTCAATAAGAACTGTTTTAAAGAGTTTGTGAACTGAAATACAGTCTCTCAGTTTCCATTCCTTGACTGGTCCAAGTGCTCCGTTACTAACACAAGGAAACACAACAAAGGACTTCAAAAATCAATCTCTGATAAAGACATTCTCCAGGTAGAGACCATGTAAAAGAAACTATACAAAAGAAAGAAACTGAATATCATCCAATAGAGGATTACGTTGGCACCAAATTGTTGGTTGAATCTTCAATTAGTTTAATAGCCTCAGATTTATTGTTAGGTTCAAGAACGTATAGCATTTCTGCTGCTGCAGCTCTATGCATCAATGAATCTGTGGATATAAACAAAGCCACCATGACAATACTACACGAAAGAGAAGCTTTTAGATGTCACAGATATTACATAAGCCAGATTATTACCTCCATGTTTATTAAGGAAAGACTTGTTTGTCTCGATCAGTGATTTCTCCTGCAATTGGCTACAAAACAGAAAACAAAAGAGAAAATTATCATCAATTAAAACAACTATATGAACTTCGCCAATCCACACCCTAGAAAAGAAATACAAGAGAACCTGATTGCTGGGCGCTCTGCTTCTATAACACTCCAAATGAGTTTCTCAGCATCAGTCACAGGAGCACTCATTGAGTCTACTTTATGGAAGAATCTAATCTGCGTGAATGAATTTAAAAGTGGCAGCGTTAAAAGTAGGAACTTTAGTACTCTAATGACTAGCGAATGATGTGTAAAAGTGGAGCATCATATTTATATCCATTGCCATATAAAAGGCACTTAATATCGAACAGTAAATTTGTTGGCATTTATTATATCAATTATTATGATTTATGCATCAACACGTATACACACATATATGCAGCTAGTTGGTCAACTTATTGAGAACAGCTTACATACCAAGCAGCGATGTGAATCTGGGTTCTCAGCATCCAACCTTAGCAACTGTTTTACAGCCTACAGGCAAAGTAGAATACAAAAAGGACACATTACTGTACCATAGCAAAATCATGAAAGTGCAACTGTGCAGAAGTTAATTTAGCTAAAAGGCATGCAAATGCCAGCTCCCAATTCTCATGTCAACCTCATCAAATAATTCAAAACGAACCAAAATGTAAGGTTGTATTCAAGATCAATTGTTATTCTTTAAAGAGGTTCTGTTAAAAGTGGAATAAAGGAGCATATTATGGGGAGTTGGGAGGATATACCACAGATCCCTAGTATTTCTTTTACTTGTTTAAATATTAATGAGCAATGAGTTAACAAGCACAGAACCAAATCAACAATAAACTAAATGGCAAAAAGAAAAGGGTATCTAAGTTTCATAATTGAAACATAAAGTTACTTTATTGTGACAAGTAACATAATGATCACATATCATGGAAAATTGGAAATACCTGAAAAGCAAGCAGAATCTTCTGCTTTCTCATATTTACTTCAAAAGAGAACAAGTGTGTTTCCAAAGAATTAGGAGAACTCTTCTGAAGCAGTTTCAAGTACTTTGTAGCTTCCAACATTGGATCTTCAACCTAAATAAATATGCATTTACAAGAGTCAGCTGTTATATCTGAAATTAAGGATACACACTTTTCTGAGTGGTGTTAAGAAATCTTTCTAGTTGTCAGAATTGTATATTTCATTCTGTCAAAAAAAAATTAAAAAAAAAATTGTATATTTCATACAAAACAAACTCCAGCAGTAACTTTTGTATACAAAACAAAATTTGTATATTTCATACAAAAAAAATTTGTATATTTCATACAAAACAAAATTTGTATAAGTTCTAACAATAACCTGCAGTAACTTTTCTCCATGTGGATCGGGATCAACAGGTTTAACATGTCGTTTGCCAGACTTAGAGACACCACTAGCACTTGATTCTTCATTTTTCCCCTCAGCCTCCTGAAACAGCGCAAAGCATTAAAATGAAGTTCGTTAAAACAAATCTCCCACAGAACATATAAAGAGAAAGCTTTACTTTTTTAGCTCGGGCTTCTGCCTTTCTCTGTTTTTGCTTGAGTTTCTTTATTTGAGAAGGAAGTAAGTTTGACTTGGCATTGTCATCTTCAGTGGTTGACTTTGGAGGAGAATCATACAACTTTATATAGCATCTGCAGTTCATCCAACCAGGAGATGAATAGGAAAAACAAATATGAAGAAACAGCAACCAAAAATTGCAAATACAAAAGAAAATAAATAAATAAACAATCTTAAATGAAAAGGATGGCAACGTTACAGTGGACCTCAAACAGAAGGGAAAAACAGTAAATCACATCTAACCTACACTATTACAGAGGCTATATAGTATATACCAAAAAAAAGTAACATATGTTTGTTTTCCAACAATCCTTCCACATGGCATACAGCTTCCTAACCAACTCATCAAGAGATGCACTGGCCATGAAGGCCAAAGACCAAAAAGGGCATTTCTAATATCATATAAAATTAGGTGGTTCTAAGTGCTAAGTTTGGAAGGAGAAAACCATGGTTTTAAAATTTTCATTGAAATCAGGATCTAAAACTAGACTGTACATGCTACACGAGCAGGCAAGAGCATCAGAGCACAAAAGTATCCACAAACTGAGGTGAAAATCATGCCAAGTCATTATTAATAATTAAAAATCTCTTTTCCAGTTGCTTCACCTGATAGCTCCAGCTGCTGCTTTGTGAAAATATGAATGTGAATGCAACCGATCTTGAAATTTGAGCATCTCCACATACGCACGAAGTGTCATTTTCCTCAAGCAATATGAATGAAAGTCAAATTGATCTTCAGTAATATCAGCATAGTGCTTCTCCACTGCTAAAAACTTCTTTAGAGCCCGTCCAAGATCACCCTGGCGGAAGTAGCTTTCACCAGATGCAAGTTCGTACCTTAAAAAGTAATAGGTTAACACACTTAGTAACTGCAACCACATGATTTACTTCACATTATAACCAGAGTTAAGCAGTAGATAGAAACAGACCACATGCACTGCATGTCATGAAGGTTGTTGTGTTGATCTCCATCTTTTGTGAATAGAACAGCTGTTTTTTCAGCCAAAGGCACCTTTAGAACAAAAGGTTATGTAAGAGTACGATTATGTAAAGCACAACCAATATAAAAAAGCCACTTAGAAGAAAGCACCAAATATTAAAGATACAAAAATTTATATACAAGAAAAAGAAGAAAAGAAAGCTTCAGAACCTGATCAGCCTGTAGCATACGCTTGACACATTCACTATTTACATATCTGTCAGCAAGATCCATACACCTAGCTTCATCTGCCAATGCAGCGGCCGCTGCCAAATCACCTGCGTGCTTCAATATCCGGCTCTGTAACCAAAACATAATTTTGCTACATTAGAGTGTGCCAAGTTTAGAACATTCCAAAAGTCTCTCCTAGTTTTGTAATTGCCCATGGAATGGAGAGAAATTCTTCTATTCTATATAACATTTTTTATTTTTTTAGTTGCATATTTAAGATAGTATTTACCCAAAAAAAAATTACAACTATGATAACTATTCATAACACACGGATTTAACATCATTTAGGACATCATCTTTGAACTTATACCTCCTTGAGCCATTTCACATTTACATAACCACATTTTGAACTCGGAGCAAAGAGCAGAATCATATTTTATGCCATCAAGTCTCTTCTCAGCAAAATAAAGAATGGGATGAACTTTTAGGCGTCTTATGCAAGCAATGAACATATTACAAAAAACAATATCTAACGAGAAACTAAACATATATCAAATTCAGAAGAAGCAATCTGCAGGAAAAAAAAAAATAGAAACTTAAATGGCAAATATTGCAAACAAACCTTGACTGAGTACAAATCAATTACAGTTGGAGTGTGTTCTATAGCCTCATCAATTTTAGAGAGAGCAACTTCATACTGACCCCGTCTGTCATAATGCTGCATCATTAAAATCTCAAAGTAAATTTATGGAGAAACTCAACATGAATATGAAGACAGAAACAAACTATCCAACACTTTCAACTTTCAACCTGAGCCAAGAAAAACAAAGTCCACATAAGTGTTGAAGGAGGCTCTTTCTCTTCCCTGCACTCAGCATAAGATTGAAGATGAGATGAAATAATAGTATATCAAATGTGATACAAGTTCAGGGGTTTGCTCTCCCATTTTATAAATAAGGCCTTTCTGCTACAAACCTATTCTATATCAAACATGATACAGTTTCAGTAGGATTTTCTCCCCCATTTTATGAATTAAATATTTTTGCTACCAACAAATTCTGTTACCACAAACTACAATGCAGAGAAAAAAAAAAGTATATATTACCTCCCAGGGTATCGGCCAGTTGTCCTGATTGAATGCTCTAACTCAAGAATAAGCTGCTCCAGGATGTCTGCCTGTATAAGAATTACCAAAGCAAGAAACATAATCTCAATCAATAACTTTTCCAACCAACCCACTGCAAATTTTACAACTTGAAATGAACTTTCCAAGTAACACTAAAAACATTAAAAGAGAAGACAAAATAGAACATTAGAATAATAAAAAAAGTGTGTTAAACTGACCTTGCCGGGTTGATTGTATAACGAAGAAAGGTCAGAGAATAACGAAGGTACTCCCTGAAAGCACAAGATAATAAATCATTATCTTTCCCAGGAAACTTGGAAGCAGAACTGGCAGCAAAGCACAAAACGTAACCATAAATACCTTGGTTAGGAGGGGCCTCATATAGTTAAATGCAGCTTCCCGAAACTTCTCACCTTGTAGAAAATCAAGCGGTATTCTCTAAAATGGAAAGAAAAAAAAAATCTCATGTAAACAATGAAATACTTGATCATATATTATAAAGTAACTGAACACGTCACTGTGATAAAGACGATGAACATGATGAAAATAACAAAAACGATGACAATCAAAATGCTAGTAATGCCGGCGACGATAACACTAATTAGCAAGTACACAAGAAAACAATGGCATTAAAGTTTAAAGGTTCAGGTATACTAACACCTTTAACTAATGTTTTATCATCTTTGACATCTTTATTATGCCACATAGGTTAATGGTCAAAAAGATCTCAGAGTAAAGAGTAAAGCAGATGCTTTAATAAAAAGCAAATGTAAGGCGATGGGACAGTAATGATCTTCAAATAAGCAACAGTAGCACTACTAACAGCGCTTAGTTCAAAATATAAGTAACATTACAGCCTCATAATCACAAATAATCCCTCTACTTCAAATTAAAATGAATCTGAAACAAATAATCGCTATTACAATATGATAATAACATTCCTCTAATCCTCAACTTAAGAAAAGAGGATCTCAAAACTATAAATAAAAAATGAGCTGAACTAGGAATCTACCAAACTGTGAAGACCAAAGGTAACAAATATTGGCATACATTCTCAGGGGCAATAAGTTTATTCTGTGATTTCATATAGGTGTTTTTTGTATAATCCCCTTTTTGAAATAAAACTATGGTTTGCAAAGAAAACAAAAAGTGCGAGAAAAAAAATGTGGATGAACCATTCAACCTAATCTTTTACATCTTTATTTGAACTATATAGTCTTGCATGATTTACTATCATGATATACTTTATCATACCCCTTTTTGCACAATTTGAACTTAATTATGGATATTCACCTGGTACACAGCCTATCATAATACCTTCACAAAATTTAATTTTTATGTATAATGAGAGCAAAACCACCAACATGTCAGAGCAGTTTTCAGAACCATATCTCCAATGCATAGGTTTTTAACCACTGGTCAGACATCTTTCTTGATCTCAAGTCTCAACCTCATTTATTTGAACTAACAATTTACACTTTAAGATGGTCCCTAAGGGATTACAAATTCATATAAAAAGATGTAGAAGTAATCACAACAGACATCAGAAGTATTTCTGCAAAATTCCCCTTCCACTATTTTTTTTTTTTATCAGAATCAAAGGAAGCTAGTAGTAAACTACCCTTCCATACTTCCACACTATTTATGTAATTCTAGCTAATGAGTAATGACAATGTGATTGATATATTAGGTAAAAGAATTCTTTCTCCTTAAATCTTTCATCCCAACATTTTAAGCTTCAACCTAACAGATTTTTTTCTAATTGCAACTTATTGTTTCATTTAATGTGTAAAGTACATCATTTTGCTTACCCTAATCCCTAACCTAGGGGTCATTATATAAACCTCTGCACACAGAAACTCTCTCCTTACCAAGCAAGAGATCCCTTTTCCTGCATGTTTCTAACATGTACCTTTAATGAAAAACATGTCTAATTTTATTCATCTACACGCACAAAGATGTAAATTGTGCTAAAAAAATTACATATTTCAGTAAGTAACAATAAACAAACACACGTTCAATAGGTAAGGTAGCACCTCAGTGATAGTTAAGTTGCTAAAACATATTTTAAGCTAATCCATGAACTTCTACACATACCAAATCAACATAAAACTTGAAAAATTAACTGAGGGTAAGTGTTACCTTCACAGCAGATGACCAAGTGTACTGCTGTCCAAGGGATTTGTATAAGGTGTCTAATTGATCAATTTCATCAGAAGAATATTTGCCATTTTCAGAATATATTCCGACACATTTTTGCAGGCCTTCATAATATCTGAATACACAAATAATTGCTCACATGTTAGAGTAAAAATTACAAGCCAAGAAAGTACACAAAAATACTTATGTCTCACACACACACACACATACATATATTTAGAGAGAGAGAGAGAGAGAGAGAGAGAGAGAGATACAAACGTAAAAAAAAACACACACACATTTAGAGAGAGAGAGAGAGAGAGAGAGAGAGAGATACACACACATATATTTAGAGAGAGAGATACAGACGTAACACACGCACACACATATATATATATTTAGGGAGAGAGAGATACAGATGTAACAAACACACATATATTTAGAGAGAGAGAGAGATAGAGACGCAACAAAAACACATACATATATTTAGAGAGAGAGAGATACAGACGTAACAAAAACACACACACATATATTTAGAGAGAGAGAGAGAGAGATACAGATGTAACAAAAACACACATATATATTTAGAGAGAGAGAGAGAGAGATACAGACGTAACAAAAGCTCTTCAACGTCTAAATATATAATAAGAGGGAAATGATGGTCGATACTTCAGTCACTAACTTACCAACTCTTCTAAATGGTTGTTTTCTTAAAGTTAAAGATGAAACTAAATGCATAAATCATACCTGTAATTGTCAGGATTCATGGAAAGTAACAGCCTGTACAATTTAGCACCTTCTTCTAATCGACCACTCTTGACTAGAAGAGAAACCTCTTGCTCTTTGTAGGACAATTTGTCAACCTAGCATAAAACAGAACACAAATGCAAATAATAATTTGTGTTCAACAACTTCAAAACTAAAAAAAGTTTCACCATACAACAATCCCAGTTATATATATACATATATAACGCACTTACAATTTTTGTCTCTTTCCTACGCAATTCCTCAATAGCTCTCTCAAGGAAGTCACATTCTTCTAGCAAAGAAATCTGAAAAACATTATACACATATGACAATCAAAAACATTTCCAAGGCACTACAGATCTAATTAACATATTGCATCAAGTATAAAGAGTTTCATGAGACTTGTTAGCTCAAAAGGCCCAGGCAATATAAAAAGTAAAAGAACAAATATTCAAGAGAAGATAGTGAACATCTTTTGGGACCTTGAGTTAATTTAAACTGAAATTTTCTGTTCATCTGTGACAAAGGAGAAACTTAACACTAATTTAAATTGTATAACCAGAATGAATATTACGTATTTACGTCAGAAACATTATGAAGAAAGACCTTTAATTTACAAATAAGAATTGATATTATTTTTAACTGTCTTTATTTTTCTTCTTCCGATTAATCCAAGCACCTGATACTGAGGTAGACTTTTGAAAAACTTTATAATAAATTTCATTTTAGGACATGCAAAACTCATATCTAGACAGCAGTAATTATTGGTCAGTACGATATCTCTCATACATGTCATCAACAACAAATTCAGCCATTACCCAGTCTCAATGTTCAGTCTCAATAAATTTAAGTTGTCCTGAAGTCTCAGATTTTGAAAAACTTATTTACACTTAACAATAGCTAGTCAAAGAATATAATAATGTGTATTTCAAAATTAAGTAGATACAAGGAGTCAAGGACAATGTTCTTTCCTTTAAGGCAGACCACTGGACCAGTGGAACAGAGAAAATTAATAAAAATTCACTCAGCAAAAAGCTTATTTGAAAAACTTATTTACACTTAACAATAGCTAGTCAAAGAATGTAATAATGAGTATTTCAAAATTTAAGCAGATACAAGAACAATGTTTTTTCCTTTAAGGTGGACCAGTGGAATGGAGAAAATTAATAAAAAATTCACTCAGCAAAATGCGTATCCGTACAAATAAAAGCCAGTTATATATGACATGAATGCAGATACCTTGTACAAAAGCATTTCACCATGCTCACATCGTTCATTATCTGGGGGATAATCATCTTCAAGTGTTCCTTCATATGCTTCTAGAATTTCAACTGCTTTTGAACCACTTGGTAGATAACAAAAGAAGTTGTTTAATATAAAAAATAAATGAGAACCTTAACTAAAGTAATTGCCAAAAACATTACAGGTAACAGCAGCAGAGGATTGATTCATAAAAATGTCAAGGGCTATAGGACAGGGAGCGGAGTGGCAAAGCACACTGGCATAAGTAGCACAGCATCTACCAAGAGGGTACTTCTTTGATATCATATGCTTGATTAATAAACCAATAAAAAAAAAGTAAATATACACACTTTGACACACAAAAACGTGTTAGGCATCCTTATTCCAACAAAATACCTGTTGATTTTCTCCATATCTTGATTTTTGAAAACAAGTCCAAAATTTCATAAAAATTCAATTCGTTTGAATTATAGTTAGTATAACAATAATTTCAAATTATTTGGATATTGATATTCATGTAACATAATTTTGGGTCGATAATAATTATTTTTAGCAGGGGTCTCAACTTGCTGCAGACCAACCATCTATCACTAAAACCAATGGTTCTACCATCCATGTTAGTACCTCCAAATACCAAGACACCATGATATACTTACAATAAACATATGAGAATGGATAAGCATAAAAAAGAATTTCAAAACCAAGGATCAAAACATACTTAGAGTTCAGATGATGGGCGACTGCGAATCCGATCCAATTCATGCGATGATTTGGTTTCAGAGTCAGAAGTTGTTGTCTAGTCTCAACAAATCCTGACAAATCCCGCATTTGGGCCTGCATTGTGAAAAGGAAACGCCACCCATTAGTTGAAACAATATAATATTAGGAAAATATTTTAAAGATAGGTGAAAAAAAACTAGGGAAAAGACAGTACATGATCCATGAGCACATTGGACACAGGACTTAAATGACACTAACACCATAACAGGTCGAAAAATGTTATTAATAACAATATGTCGAAGTAAAAAAAGAAGGATGTTTACAAGATCCTTCTGTGTCTTCATTTTTTCTTTACTTTTTCATCAGTCTAGCATAGATGAAATGGAATGAATAAGCACAAAAATCTCATGGATGTTACAAGTTAAAATCCCACAAACCACCAACAGGGGGTTCTAACTTCTGAACATTACAAGAAGTGTGCCTTGCCTGTGTTTTCCCACTTATCAAGAAGGTGAGATAGTTTGGACAGACATAATGAAAGAAAATTGATAAAATTTATTTGTCTTAACTGCACAGCAATTAACCTCAGCATCAACACACAGCTCAATTTTCATTGTGACACACACACACACAAGACGTGCCAAATGCCCACAAAGTTTTATAACCACTAACTATCAGGTTGAAATGATTTTCCACGATCTTTGCTTTACCTTGTAACTTCAAAAACAAACGATAGCACTAACAGCATACAATTAACATTATCGTGGAAAAAGATTACTAATAGCATTATTGTCAACAACCTTGTAATAAAATCAATAATAGTCCCAATTCAGACACAATTAACAAAACAAGACTCATGTTGCAATTCCAGTCACCAGGCATCAGTGTAGGACATGAGATACGTCCTTGGGGAGATTTTTTTAAGAACATAAATCATACCTGCAACAGTGACAGGTCCCGCAATATTTCAATATTGTCCGGATCTATTCTCAATGCATTACGATAGCATTTGATTGCCTCTCTATACTCTCTGTCAGACCGATACAAGAGACCATAAACATGCCAGCAAACATGACTTTTGAGATCGTTCTGCATTAAAACATAAATTTGGGTTTCAACATTGGAAAGCAATAATTTTGGAAACATGGCAATCCTTGTTGTTACAATAGTCAAAGAGAAGAACACAACCTTCACTCCTAGACGAACAAGCTCATATGCTTCAGATTTACGGTCCATGCAATTTAACGTCAATCCCTTCATTGATAGAGTTTCTGATAACCAGAAGAGGAAACAGAAGAGTTCATAAAAATTTATAACTTAAAAGAACATGTTAAATAAGAACTAAAAAACTATGTTAAACAACATAAATCTTGAATCAACAAAATACTGAGTCTGAGGCTATGATTAGCCATGATCAACAAGCTAATAACTAGAACACAAAAGTTGGATTGTTAACCCCTTAATCAATCACAAGTTATTCCGGTGCTCCTCATCTCATATGCTTCTTTTCTAGCTCAATTACATTTTGGTCTTCTATTCTCGTAGTCAAATAAAACAAAGCCAAGTAAAAGCTGGTGAGTTAAAGCGGTTAACTGCTGTAGAACATATTTTGTATCTTTTTTAAAACATAACCACCACATAATGGTTAAGATAAATTTGAAAACTTATTGTACCCAACTTCTACTTGCTGCCTACTTGTACTGGCCAGAGTCCTCTTCATGCTTGACTGGCATATTCAGCAGGTAACCAAACCCTTAGGGTCTACCTCCAAAACTTTCAATGGCCCATATGATCAGCAAACCGCTGAGGATCAGAACTTCAAATAACTAACTAAAGTCCTGAATACATAACTTTTTTTTTTATTTCTGGTATACAACATACAACTTATTTCTCAATAATCATTACATTCACACGATTTGTTCATTGAAAGATAGGATTTGAGGATTCAAGTTTCAGTCAGCAATAGAAACTCCAACTATTCCATTCCATAAATATTCAACAGTAAATAGTTTGGGGAAAGCATGTGAACTTCAATATAACAAAAAAAATGTAAAGAAGAGGGATATGACCAGAAAACAGAAATATTCTCAAATTAGTAACTTTGATTTGCTTAAATTAAACAAAACTTGAATATTGATCATATGAAGAATAAAATACCTCCATGATCAGGAAACTTTTTCAATATTTGATCAGCCGCCTTCAGTCCCTTTTTATACTGCTTAGTTTCATATGATTTCTGCATGCAAAAGGTATGTATCAATTAATGATATTACAGAGCCTTCATGATGAAAACAGCTTGGAAAATAATAGTATAAATTACACATGGTAACAATGAATAGAATTTCCATAGCTCAAAAATATTGCGTAAGGAACAATTGCTTTAGATATCATAAAGAATCTGTATATGCAGATAAGAACTTATTATCAGTGTGATGTTAACAATAATAGGTAGACATGAGAAGATGATATATAAAATTAAATGGCCACAAATTTATCAAAAATAGAACAATCAATTGGAGTTTAAAATAAAATATTTATAATATGAAGTTTAACTCATTTCAGTGGCTGCATTTTGGATTCAAAAAATATAAAAGAAAGAATTTGGATTTGAGTTATGTATTTAAGTAGTTAGAAAAAACAAGAGGCTTAAACGTTAGCATACTAATGCATTTCATCCGAAGGCTTATAAAATTGTGAACTTCAAATTCTGAATGGAAAGATGTTATTTGATAAACACTATCAAAAAGATACGAAATGAGTATGAAGTTGCATGTTTTTGACATTTTCTGTACTCCTTTATTTTCCTGAAGACTTCAAAATTTTACAAAACTTGAACTTAAATAAATATTAACCAAAAATTTAAAATCCTCTCATCCAAATTTATTATATACAAAATCCAAACCACAGTGAAGTCAGTGGCATTGGACTAACACTAGATCTTTTGAAACTGGTCCTCAAACAGCCCTAATCTAGTATCAATCAAACAGGTAGACACAACTCACTAAATGAGCATAAAATACTAAATGCCAACAACATCTCAATCTTTTCAACAGAGAAAAGTAGTATCTATGAAGCCAAGTGAAGTACAAAATTCACTCCAAACTCTTAACATTACCAAACAAACCAATATTAAAACACTCAAAACTCAACATATTCAAGCTTTTTGTAACTAAAATCCAACTCAATTCACTAAAATAAACAAACCCCAGTTAAATTCATCATAAGGTCAACAAAAAAAAAAAAAATCAGCTCAATTTCACGAAAATCAAACAAAACAAAACAAACCCAATAATTCAATCAATGCCAAAACCCCATAAACAGTATCAAGTTCCAGCTTTTAGTCTGATTCTCCATCAAACCAATCAGTACATAGAATTAGGGTTTTACAATAAGAAGCAAAAAGCAAATATTTTGAACAACGATCGTGCATCAAACACTAGAGAGCAGTACACAAGCACATATAAAGAATTAGATAGAGAGAAAGAGAATCGGAGAGCATACGACGATGAGTTTGAAGAGGTTGGCCTCTTTAGGAGGGAGAGAAGCTCCCATTCTGTTGGTAGTGATGTTGGAGGTGAGAGTGAGTGAGAGTTGAGAAAAGGATTTTTAGATAGAGGGAGAGAGAGTGGTGGAGGCGTGGTGGTGGCGGTGTGTGGCGTCTATCTGCTGCAACCCTACTGTGAAACAATAATAAGCTAAAGAGAAGATGATGAAAGTGTGCGTGCGGCTGCGGCTCCCTTCCGAGATTGTATTTGTGTTTATTTCCACACTTGGAGTGCGAGAATAAGGAAAAAAAAAAAATGTGAGGAAGGGGTTTATTTGGAATTTTATCCCTAGGGGTATAATGGGCATTGTATCTCAATGAAGAAGACTTGTGAAATTCCAAAATAGTGCCTATAGTTTTATAAAATACTAACTGCTTTTTTTGTTTTCCTTTTCATAAATCTTCACTGTATTATGAAATAATCTTCTTCGCCGTTAATCTTTGTGGAAATCTAAAGTTCTTTTTTATTATTAATAATTTTTTTTAATATGAATTTTTAAAAAATATATATGTTATTTTTTTAATTATGGGCATTTTTTTTTTTTTTACTATTTCATTTGACAGTCAGCATTAACGGAGGGAAGGTTAGAGCTTGTTTGGTTGGGCTTTTGAAAAACCTCTATCGGTAAAAGATTTACTTGTAGTAGATCTATTAGAAATAGAGTTTTTGAAAAAAAAAATCATAGATGTTTGGTTGGTAAACTTTTTTTAAAAAAAGGTCTATTTGAAAAAACACCTCCCCATAAGCTTTTGCTCAGTAGAGGTTTAAACTCTACTAGCTTCTACTCAATTTAAAATAGACAATCGCAAAAGCTCAACCAAACAACTCTAAAAAACTCAAATAGACGTTGGTAGACCTTTTGAGCCAGTAGAAAGCTCAACCAAACATGCACTTAATGTTATTTTAAAGAAAAATTGACTTCATGGTAGCAAGCCAAACCTCAAGTAGGATTTTGGTAATTTGTTGTATAAGTTATTGTAATATTCGAGGATGATAAAGAACATTTGCTCTACTTTTAAACATTTTATCGTTAATGTATGTTACATCAAACTTTAATTGTCGTCCCACGACAATTTATGAATTATCTAATCTAGAAAAGCAATTAATATCAATTACTTTATTTAGAATAAAAATTAAAAAACTAACATCTAATAAAAGCAAACACTGTAAATAAAAATTAAATTTTCAAATATTGAGCATAGAAAAGCTTTAATGAATATTTTAGGTTTCTTCATGTCATAAAGCTGCCCTACTTTGTTTTAAATTGTTCATTTTTCTATTTTATTTTTTTTAATAAAATTTTGAAACTAAGGACAAAACGGTCTTTTCCGAGATTAGATCAGTCAACTGAACTTTCTAACTATCAATAGGAAGTATGTTTATATAACAATTTTTTGCAATTCATATGTAATATTGTAATAATTTAAGGTACTTTTTGAAATATTCCCTAAAAAATATTAGACAGGAACTTGGAGTCATATATGATGGAATTTGTTAACAACGTTGATTTTGAGATTATTCTTTAAGATAGTTGGATTTTATCTTCTTTATTAAAATAAATAAATAAATAATAAACTATAAAAATCATAACAAATGCAATTTTATGTCTCCTAAATAAGAGCAATGTGTGCTTAAAATGATATCAATAATCATAGCCATCTCACATTTTGTATCTCGTCTATATCTCAATCAATCATGTCGTAATTGACAAGTAGTTAATTAGTGAAAATATTCGCGGAAATTATAGTTGTTAATTATAAACATTAGCAAATAATGAACATAAATAAATAAATAAAATATTACTATAATGTAGGCTTATATTGGAGATTCAAACCCACACCTAGACCTAGCTCAGTTCCGATTCGAACTGGAGGAACCGGTCAGAACCGAAACTGAAAAAACCGAAACCAAAACCGAAACTGAAACCGGTAGATCGGTTCTAATATTTTCGAAACCGGCCGGTTCGAACAGGATTTCGGTTCCGATTTCGGTTCTAACCGGCCGGATTTATTCTTTTATTTTAATTTTTTTTTTCAAACCATTGGAGTGCAACGGTCGGCTAACGTCAGTTGACCGTTGCCCCCCAACGGTCTGCTGACGTCAGCAGGCCATTGGGGGCTCCAATAGCTCCCTTATTTTTTATTTTTTATTTTTTTATTATAAATACACCCACCACCCCCCCTTCATTTTTCCTCACTCCAATTTCCTCCCAATTCTCTCTCAATCCTCCAACTCTCCAAGTTTCCAAATATTTTATTTCATTTGCAATATATTTTATTTCCAATTTATTTTATTTCTGATATATTTTATTTGCAATTAATTTTATTTCCAATTCTAAATTTCTAATTTCTCTCTCAATTCTCCAACTCTCCAAGTTTCCTATTCATTGTCAATTACTAAGTTTTTAATATTTATTTCATTTGCAATATGTTTTATTTCCAATTTATTTTATTTGCAATTTTGTACTTAATTTTATTTCCAATTTATTTTACAATTCAATTTTTAAATAGCAAGTGGAAGTGGAAGTGGAAGTGGAAGGGGTCACGGCCGTGACGATCATAGGCGTTCAATTTCGATGAGAGGTAAAGGTCTTATGATTGATAATCTCGGTCGTGACGACACCGCCTATCACGAGTATTTGCAACACCGGGCCTATGCTGAAGACCTAGGTCTAAACTCTCCTACTCCCCCTCTAATAATTTCATAACCGATCCCGATGACACCCCCCCCCCCCCCCCCGCCGGCCCTAATTTGACAAGTCAGTCAGAAAATATGCCTTATATTGATACACCTCCAGATTTTGGATTTAATCCATAGGAACTAGAAGAGCAAGAAGATCTGATACAGAGGCAGAGCAAATCTGATATCTTCATAAAACATATGAAGAAAATTAGGCAAGAAGATAGGAGCTTTGCAGTGGCTTGTAATTACTGCAGCAAAATATATAAGTGGCATAAATCTAGAGGACATGGCACTTATCGGAAGCATATTTTAGCTAAACATCCAGAAGTAGAGACCAGATCAAGGTCACAAACACAAATTCACAGGTACGCTACTCCTAACCAACAATTATTTCGTTATACTGATGAATAAAATAGAGAAGAATTAGCAAGAATGGTAGCAGTAGAACACCTATCATTTAGTTTTGGTGAAATGGTTGGTTTTATTAATTATTGTCGACGAGCATTAAACCCTGCTGCATGCCGTGTTCCTAGAACCACTCTCACATCAACACTTGAAAATATTTATTTAAAAGAAAAAAAGAAGTTAGAAAGATTATTTGAAAAATATAACGGTCGTGTTTTCGTATGTGCCGACATATGGACTGACCATTGGAAATCGCATTCATACTTGGGTGTCACTTGTCATTTTATAGATGATACATGGAATATCCAGAAAAGAATTCTTGCATTTAGAGTTTTTGATGATGCACACACTGCTCATAATATTTTTAGACAGCTTAGAATTATTTTTTCAGAGTATAAAATTGAAAACAAATTTTTTGCAATTAGTTTTGATAATGCTTCTGCCAATACCGCTAATATTCCATCTGTATTTGATTTATGCAAACCTCATCTTTGTGGTACATTTTTTCATCAAAGATGTGCATGCCATGTTTTAATTTATGTGTTAAAAAAAGATTAGAAACTCTTGAACATTTTATTCTACCTATTAAAAAAGCCCTAATGTTTTTGTGGAAACATTCATCTACAATGAATGCATGGGTAAGACATTGTAAACAAAATGGTAAACGTGTCGTTAGATTTTCTCTTGATGTTCCACCATGTTGGAATTCTACTTGTAAATTGCTTGCTCAAAGTTATGACTATAGGGATTTATTAGTTTCTTTTATTCAATTTCATGTTACCCACCTTCAACTTTATCAATCACATTGGGATGCTTGTTACAACGTTTTCAATTTGTTAAAAGTCTTTAATAATGCTACACAAAACTTATCCGGTGCTTATTATCCTATAATTCATTTATTTATTATTGAAAGTATTAATATTGCTAGTGTATTTTCTCATTGTGAATCAGACATATCAATAGGGTAAGCCGTTCATGCTATGAAACTAAAATGGTTAGATTATTATGAGGAGTTTCCAAATATTTATTTGATTGCCATGGTTTTTGATCCACGTTGTAAATTAGATTGTATGTCTTATTATCCAAATGGTTATTATGGGGTCAAAGGTTTAAAAATGGAATATGATGTTGATGCATGTTGTGCTAGAGTTAAGAAATTATTGTATAATTTATATGATGAATATCTTACAGTTTATGGATCGTCACTGAACTTAGATGTTACACATACACAAACTACATCTCAGCCCCCAACATCCTCCTCCTATGGATTTATAAAGTTAGGGTATAGTATGTTATCCAAAAAATCCAAAAAACCTAGATGTTCTTCTTCATCAAACACCGATAAGTATTCCGAGCTGGAATCTTATCTAAATACTCCTTTTGAGTTTATAAAAGATACGCCTTTTGAGTTTATAGAAGATAAGCCATGGGAAAAATTTGAAATCTTACAATATTGGAAAGAGCACACAATGTACTTTCCAATCATGGCTATGATAGCCAAAAATATTTTTTCAACACCAGTTTCTACGGTGGCGGTGGAACAAGAGTTCAGCGCCGGAGGAAATATTCTGGATGAATAACGTTCTTGCTTAACTCCAAAATCACTACAAATGCAAGTTTGTGTAGATGATTGGACGAAAGCATTATATAGACAACAAGAACTTCAACAAGACCCAACATACGACTTCTTTAAAGACGACGAACCTGAAACAGGAGCAGCGGGGCCGGAATAGCAAATCTACAGTACAGAGTACAAAGTACAGACTAGAGATGGCACCAAACATGCAATAAAATGTAAGAGAACTACGTGGCCTTTAATTCCTCTAAATCCCCCAAGAGGATACATAGGCAACTTAATTGTGGTAAAAATTAAGTGCAATTCTAATAACTTTACATTTATTTTTAGTTTTATTTTAATTTAATTTTGTAATTTGTCATTTATTTATTATCGAATTACGGGTGACCTAATTCCCAAATACCCAATGAAATATAATTTATAATTTGTCATTTTGTTTATTTTAATTTTAATTTAATATTGTAATTTGTCATTTTGTTTATTTTTATTTTAATATTTTATTTACAACTACAACTTACAACACAACTATACAACTAATACAAGTCTAAATTATTATTTTTTATTAACAAAGGGAAAAAAAATCGGTTCAGAACCGTTGGTTCCACCCATCCGAAGAACCGGAACCGCCGGTTAGAAACCGAAATCGGAACTGAATCGAATCGGAACCGCGTCAGGCCTACCCACACCCTCATGTAGGTGTGAAGCCTTGGAATCCCACCACGACCCCTTGGCTCTTCCCCATTTTTCACTTGACTTTCTTAGATTTTATCAAACTCAGGATCTGATGTGATTGGTTCCCCTAAATAAAAGGCACCACAATTAAATTAACCATCGTACATTATATCAAAAACGAAATTAAGTGTCGTATTTACCTCTATAACATTGTTTTTCTGTGTCTACGAATGCATCGGGGACAACATCTCTCACTCCATCAAGATCTGTAAATACACAACAAATATAATTATGATTTTTTCCACTTGAAACATAAATCACAAAATCAGAAATTTATTATTATATGTATATGCATACTCAAAACCTCCTCCGCAACCGATTGATCCAATAAAGCCCCAAATGCAAATCGGGGTCCAAAATAAGTAGAGTATGTGGAATTTTTTGCATCTTCCTCTCTGACATAACAGAAAATAAATTAAGAAAAATATTAAATTGTGCACAATTACATAGACTAAAAACTATATATGAAATCAAGTTAGAATTCAAGTTTTTCTAATCGACTGCTACAAATAGTAATTAAAAATTCATATGGTGAATGTATTAACAACAGTGTTAAAAAAATAGGAAAAAACGGCCGCCTAGGCGCCGTCTATACGCTAGGCGGACGCCGGCCGTCTCGTTTCAGTCAAATCGTCCATATTAGTCGCCGTTTGTCACCGCCGGCGAGTGGGTTGTCACCACCCCGACCAGAAGCTTTAGGAGGCGCTGGAGAACAAAACCCAGGTGCCCGTTGTCCAGATCTGACACCATTAACGGCAAATCGCGACCGTCTTTGCTGCATCCAGCGCTGTCGGGATTGACAAATCGCGATGGCTTTTTGGCCATTTGTAAGACAAGATTTGCAGGTGATGGCAATGGAAATGGATTCGTTAGCTAGATTTTTGGTGTGAACTGTGAAACAAGGTTGAAGAAACGAGAAGATCCAGGAAGAGAAATTGAAGGAGAAAGTGAAGAGAGTTGATTTTTGAAAAAGACAAAATGTTTTTGAAAAATGAAAAGAGAGATGTGGTCTGTAATAGAGAAATCAGACCCATTTTCCTATGCACGGTGCACCACATATTTAATATATTATATTAAAAACTTGAAATACAATTGAAAATGTGAAGACGTTGAGAGTTGAGACAATATTGTTAAAGTTTTTAGATTTTTTTTTTAATTGTTTTGATATTTTCTTTTTCATTGTGGGTTAGTAAAAAATTAAATGTGGGTCAATGTGGGTCAATTCCACTAATACAAAAGTACAAAGTAAAAAAATAAATTAAAATTTGCTGCTGGTGTGCATTCTGTCAAAAATTAATTAATTAATTAATTAAAATGATTAAAAAAAAATCGGCCGCCTAGAAATCCGCCTAGGCACCGATTCGACCGCCTAGGCGCTAGGCGCTAGTCCACCGCCCGACTAGCGCCTAGCGATTACTAGAACATTGATTAACAATGGCACAATCTCGTAGTACAATATTAACAATATATAAAGTGTACACCAAAAGATTAATAGAATCAATCAAATGGATTGAACAATTCATAATGAAATCTATGACAAGTAGTTGGGCTATAAAACGACATATTTGCTTAGCCAAAAATTAAGTTGACAGTTGAAGAATTTATATACTAAGCTGAAACCTGCTTCACTGTTGTTGAAAAATTGAAATGAAAATAATTTAATCACCTAATGAAAAGTTTGATAAAAGAATAGATTACAAACCTGCCAACACCAAGAACCCTTGTTAAGGTTTTGACATAAAGATCATATAACTCCTCCCGAGGAATGGATTTTTTGGGTAGGTTCATGATAACGAGCCAGTGTTTGTTATCTTTCCCATCATATATGGAGGTGTTTGTGTATGCACTCCGAAACTGGTTAGATGTGAGAGTATGGGAGAAGGTGGGCTTGGTGGGGAGACAAGCCTGGGAAGCTACAGAGTGAGAGGTGAGGGATTTGAGAGTCTTAGTGAGAGTGGAAATGTGTTTTCCAGCCATTAGAGGGTGGAAGAAACTAAAAGATTTGCTTCTTTTTTGTTGTTCAAACCCAAGATAAAACCTGCTCATGTGTAAAAGTATTATTACATTCAACAAATTGCTACATATTATATGAAAGAATAGAGAAACAAATTTCAGATACACATGGATGATAATCAACTTGATCTAAAAAAATAAAAATGACCAATAACAAACCATATTCAATCATGTCAAATTTTTCCCACATAACTACAAGACTTCTTTTTAAAAAAAAAAAAAAAAAAAAAAAAAAAAAAAAAAAAAGAAAAAAAAAAAAAGTGGTGTTATTGGCACCCATATGCTGATCTTCTTAGCAAGGTTTAGCTTTTCAGGGACTAGGGGTTCTATATTAGTAGATTAAAGACAATTTCTGCTTCTTGAAAGTCTAATTTATCAAGGTCTTCACTAAATTCTTCTAAAGGTTATATAAAACAGATAGTAAGAAGGCAATTAAAAAGGTTTTGCATTTAAGTATCTACTGTAACTTTCTTTTTTTTAGGGCTGAAGCTTTCTTTCTCTTTACTTAGGGTTCATATTCTACCTTTTAGCCTAAACGTCCATTCTTCTGTAATAATGCCCCACTTTCAAAAAAATTAAAATTTAATTGATTTTTTTTCCCAAATTACCTTTATTTCTTTTCCAAACTTCACACCCCCCATTATGGTTTCTCACCTTCGGCACACCCTTCCTCACCTCTTTTCTTGTTTTTTTTTTTTCTTTTTTCATTCAGTTGCTCATTCTTTTTCAAACCATGTTCACAAAATCACATACCATTATTGTCATCATGGTTTTCCTCTCTAAATCCATTTGTTTTTTCACTTTTATTTTCCTAATCAAGCTTGGTAATTGGCAATAATCATATGGCAGACTTATTTGCAGCACAAAATCAGAATAAAACAGTAACAATAACAAAAAAACCAACATTTATCCGACGTGGAGAGACAACAACGTCGCCGCCACGGAGAGACAACGATGGCGTGCGACCATCTGGAGTGTGGTGGCTGACAAAGATTTTGGTTTAGGGTAGGTTTTTTTTTTTTTTTTTTTCTAAGGGATGTCTAGTTTTAAAGAAATAACCCAACCCGACTCAAGATGAAACAAGTGTTATAATCTTTGTTTCTAAGTCTAAGTGTGTGTTTTGTTGAGTTTTTTTTTTAAGTTGTTTTTGTTGGGCTTTTAAAATTGTCCATGTATAGGCCTACCTCCATTAAGTATAAGTTTATTGGAAGAGCTTCTTTAAATAAATATCTTTCTTTTAAAATAAATCTACCAATCAAACAATTATAATTTTTTTTTTTTTTTTTCAAAAGCTCTATTTGAAATATATTTATTACAAGTAAACCTTTTACAAATTACAATTAGAGGCTTTTCAAAAGTCCAACCAAACAAGCTCTGACATTGTATGTCTGTATTGACTCTTAAAAACAATGTATTCACCCGGGTTTTTTTTACAGGTTTTTTTTTTCCTTCCTATTTTTAGCCTTTTTGTTTTCTGACATAATTATTATCACAACTTTTTAATCACAATTCATGTGGTAACTTGATGTATCAATTGTAAATGTGTATTCACTTACCAATTGATATATCAACTACCACATGAATTGTGATAATGAGTGCAATGTCTAGCATTACATAGTATCCCTAATATTAATGTGTAACTGTCATTTTGTATTTGAAGGGTCCTATTTATCATCTAAATAAATACTATTTTTTTACATATTTTTCTTTTACTTTATGTACTATTTTCCAATCCCTTCCTTAAATTTCTGGTTTTTCTATAACAAAACAATTAACTTTTTTTTTTTTTCCGGGCCATCATTTCAAGATATTGTCTAGACTCAATTTCCGGTTTAAAGTTTTATTATTATTATTATTATTAAAAAGAAATTTTCAAGTTTAACGTTAAAACTCAATTTGTGTTTTATCAAGTTTGATTATCACGATAATTTTATTTTAAAACTAAATACTTTTTCTTGTTTGTTTGTTTGTTTGTTTGTTCACTTTGATCGAAGGAACCTAGTCCACACTTACTTTTTTTTTTTTTTTTCTTGACTGACATTACTCCAGTTGATAGGGTTTGTACGAAAAAAACCAAAAACCAAAAACCAGTGGGAGTCAAGACTATCAAACCCTCTAAATCTCTTCAACATATTGCATGATGTCATTGTCAGGCTACCCAATAGCCAAATACAATTATTCCTAAATTTTGTATTAGACACAACGTTAATCTCCTAAATTAACCTCGCAATTATTCAAGGAGTTGAATTACAATTTGTGAATTTTTTTATTTATTTAATTGAACCTTGAACATACTGTTTATTGTTAGTAAATGCGTTGATATGTAATCAACTATTCATTGAATATAAAATAATGAAAATGCCTTAATAGATGAGTGAAATTTGTTAACATAGCAAACAACCTCTGTTTTGGGATGCTTTTGTTTTGTAATTGTACTCTATAGCTACTTTTTTTTTTTTTTTTTAATTGGGGTGGAGAGATTTGAATTCAGAACCTCAACTATGTCGGATAGTGTAAATACTAACCGGACTATGCGTACAACCACACTTTATTTGTTACTTTTAATTTGTTTATTAGGGATCTTCATATTTCAAGCTTGAAGGTTATAAAGATATTTAACTACAGAGCATCGCATTAGGCTTGGTGGTACAGGCCGCTACTTATTTGTATCAGCAAAATTATCCAAGCGCAGTTGATATTCATTTATCTCATTATAATTTTCTTTTGCAACGTTTTTATTTAATATTAAAAACTAATATTTTTATATTTACTATTGAATCAACCGAAGCATTACCTCCAGAAGTTTTGTTTATGGAAGCTGTGAAGATTAGGGATGGGCGTTTCCTCATGGGGCCCCATCCCCCACGGGCCCCCATGGGGTTTTGGAGGTAAATTTTGCCCCCAAATGAATTTTGGGGTGGGGGTGGGGGCAAACTTTGCCCCCAAACATATTTTGGGGGAGGTGGTGGGGGTACCTCCCCCCAAACCCAAAACCCCATTGGGCCCCCCAAATTATAACATATATATATATTATTTTTATTTTTATTTTTATTTTTTATATATATAAAAATTTTAACAATTAAAAAAAATTATAAATTATTAAAATTAATTGTTATGGATGTTTATTTATAAGGTGTAATTAACCCCCAAAATAATATATATATGCATAATATATATATGCAATATGCAATTATTTTGTATTGTGTTTTGAATTTTGTATTGTATTTTTATTATGTTTTTATTACTTTTCGGATTAAAAATTTAAAATTTAGAATTTAAAAGGAAATGAAATGGGGGAAATAGGTTTTGGGGGTGGGGGTGAGGGAACCTCCCCACAAAACGTCCCCCCCACTAGTCCCTCCAAACGGATTTTGGGGGAGGTGGTAAGGGGAGGTTTGAGGAATGGGGTGGGGGTGAGGGTACCCTCCCCCGCCCCATTGGGCCCCCACGCCCATCCCTATGTTAAGGACATACCACCGAAATAATCTCATCTTGTCTAAAACATAAATCAAATTTGAAAGCCTTATTGGTTAAACTAGCTGATATTTAAATTTTTTATCTTATTAGCTCAAATGGTTTACAATC
The DNA here is from genome assembly GCA_954870605.1 of Acer campestre. Lineage (NCBI taxonomy): Eukaryota > Viridiplantae > Streptophyta > Magnoliopsida > Sapindales > Sapindaceae > Acer > Acer campestre. Next base: position 48,148,380 of record OX940799.1, read on the forward strand.
ATCTCGTATTATATCCAAATTGGCCAAATTAATTGGAATAATTCGAAAATTGAATTCCTTTCTTTTTTTTGATATAAACCAACCATAACACAAACTAAGACCACATTACAAGAAACCATAATCAGAACAGGGAGGATTAAAATCCACCCAAAGCCTCTTTCAACAGATACAAAAGCTGCACATGCAAGCTCAAAAGTAAAGGAATTTTCAGAATTAAAAATTGCTAAACTCTTAATAATGCCAACATTAGAACACAGCATTTTAATATCATGCACTATAAATTTAGATTCCCCTATAATAGGGATGGAATCATTGAGAATAGACACCAAAGCAGAAGAAAAACCTTCTGCATAATCCACTTGCAACTGATATAAATGAGCAAGAAGCAACCCTTCCCTAAGAGCTATCAACTCCCCCATTTCAGAATTGAAATTACCTGGAAACTGATTCGATTTGGCAGTCGCCACCCAACCCTTATCGTCTCTAATTACTGCTCCCAATACCCATTGTCATTCCATTCTTTCGTAATGCCACTGCAGTATTTAACTTTAATCTTCCAAGAGGAGGAGGTAACCAGTTTGAACCACGCCTAACCCCTACTGCAACATGCAGAGAATCAATGGCATACTTCGACCTCTGAAATTCTACCAACAAAGACAAAGCACCTGAGACCACCAACTAAGGAGGCTTACACTTCCCACTTTGAAGAAGGTTATTTCTATTATTCCAAATAGTCCAAGTTGTCATACAAAAACTGCACAAATCATCAATAGAAAACATAGCAGAAACATACATAAAAACATCAATAACAGGGAGCTGATTCACATCATCCAAAGGTCATCCATTATCTGACAATCTGCAACATTTCTTAGCTTATTTACACCAAAAAATTACATGGGCAGAGGTTTCAACAAGTTCGAAGCATCTATTACACCTATAAGAGTCCACCACATTTCTTTTCCAGAGATTCTGTAAATATGGGAGACCATTCCAGCAAACACGCCATACAAACACTTTAACCTTAGGAGGTAATTTCATCTTCCATATCTTCTTCCACCAAAGCTGCAAAACATTCAAGTTAGACCCAGTTTCAGCCTCCTTTTCCGAAATGGCTAACTTATAACCACTTCAAACTGAATATTCTCCATTCTTTTCAAAATTCCAAGTAAGAAAATCTTCTCCACCTTCCCAACTAACCGGGATAGATAAAATAAAATCCCTGTCCCCTGGCAACAACCATCTATTAATCTTATTTATATCCCACCAACGCCGATTCCCATCAAACAAATCAGCCACTCTAAGATCAACCCCCTGGTCAGGCGAAATTACCTTAAAAGAAAAAGGTATCGGAATCCACTTATCCTTAAAAACCTTAATCTTTTTCCCATTCCCAACCACCCATTTCAGACCCTTCAAAAGCAACTCCCTCCCCCACAAAATACTCCTCCAAATATGAGAACACCCATTTTTAACTGCCACTTCCAAGAACTCTTCATTTTTAAAATATTTAGCCTTCATCATTTGAGCAACCAAAGAACCAGGATTATTCATAATCCTCCAAGCTTGCTTTGCTAAAAGAGATTGATTACATGAAATAATATCTTTAAAACCCAATCCTCCTTGACTTTTCGGCTTACAAAGAGTAATCCACTTCACCCAACTAATCTTCCTTTTTCCCTCCCTAGACCCCCACCAAAAATTAGAAAACATGGCATTTAACTCCTTACATAGACCCACTGGCAGGCTGGCAGCTGAAAAATACTCATAACATAATTTGGAATAGCTTGTGCCACTGCTCTAATCAAAACCTCCTTACCACTAAAAGAAAAATAGCTATCCTTCCAACCCCTAAGCTTCTTCCAAACTCTTTCTTTAATGCCATTAAACATTAACCTCTTATTTCTACCCACCATAGAAGGGAGCCCAAGATACTGATCCTGAAAGTTATGATCCTCTATACGTAGCAAATTATAAATCTTCACTCTAGTATTATCATCCACATTAGAGCTATACGTCACCTTACTTTTCTGAAGATTAATTTGCTGCCCAAAAGTAATTAATTGAGAGAGCTCTTACCTATTTTCAATTTTTATTTTTAAAACATTTTTTTTGTAACAAGTCATTTTAAAAATATTTGAATATTTGTTATCTAACTAATATTAAGAAAGAAATTAAGTGAGTAGTTTATTCACTAAAAGTATTTTATAATAGATTTATTGTTGATATCTAACGGTATTAATTGTTCTAAAAATGACAAAGTCGAATTTGTTTAATGGTAATCCCTCGTATCCAAGTAGATGGTTTTAGTGCTTGTTTGGTTGAGTTTTCTACTGGTTCAAAATGTCTACCAACGTCTATTTGAGTTTTTTAGAGTTGTTTAGTTGAGCTTTTGAGATTGTCTATTTTAAATTGAGTAGAGTCCAGTAGAGTTTAAACCTCTACTAGACAAAAGCTCATGAGGATGTGCTTCTCTAAATAGATCTTTAAAAAAAAGGTCTACCAACCAAACATTTATGATTTTTTTTTTTTCTTTCAAAAACTCTATTTTTAATAGATCTACTACAAGTAGATATTTTATTAATAAATGTTTTTCAAAAGCCCAACAAAACAAGCCTTTAGTCAAATTCCCCTCTCCCAACTTTCAAATTTGTGGATATCAAAATAAAAACTTAAAAAATTAAAAAATTAAAAAAAAAAAAAAAAAAAAAAACACTCAACCCAATAAAGTTTTAAGGAGAATAGAATTATTTTCTAACTAATGTAATATGACGTCCACGGGGGCCAAGGACGTAGCTCAACTAATAGATGGACGAGTTTGAAACTTAAACAAATGACTCCCAAATCAACGACTCGAATCCTAACAATAACAAAAAGCTTTAAAAAAATGGATAGATAGATAGACAAATACCGTCAAAAAAAAACAAAAAAAAACAAAAAACTAATATAACATAACAAAGAAATAACCATAATTAAAGTTGGAGATTTTTATGATTATAAAATTATCTTTTGCATAAATTATTGAAAGAAATCAAAAAGAAATAAATCGTAACTAATCATTATTAATACAATATTAGTATGACACATTTTTTTATTTTTTATTTTTTATTTTTTTTGTCTTTCTAATTACATGACATTTTTTTTTTTTTCGTCTTTCTAATTACATGACACAATCTTTTAAAACCTAACAAAAACTTTTAATTAAACACAAGAAAAGCATTTTTTTGGTTTAACTTTCAAGACCTTACTTTGTCCAGCTACGACTCACAAGAAATCACCGGAACACTTGCAGATCATTTAATCTTATATAACTCAACAGTCAACACAACTATTTAAACAAAGCCACCACATTGAATCCTAAGCAAAAATTTTCAAAATGTTTTCCTCGTAATCCTTCCTTTTAGTTACTGGGGGTTGTTAGTGGTGTTTAATAACCTAATTGCTTGATAATGTATCTTTTCCTATGGTTACAACTTTTACATCCAGAATTTGACGGGGCGGAAACAAAAAAAAAAAAAAAAAAGGATAAAAATGGCAATGATATTGAGATAATCTCGTTCTGCTGTCTTCAGAGGGCACACGAATACCAATGTATATGAACCTGCTACCCATCATATCATCTGCAGATGAAGATCAGCTGCCTGCTGAGCAAGCTCTACGACCATGGCCTCGTCGAAGAATTTGTTGATGCTCACATCTTCACTCATACCCTGCCAATTCCAGTGCAAAAACAAAAACATTAATTCCTATATTCAGGATTTAACTCAGAATTTGTGCAAAATGTTCCTTCCTCTGCCACTGGTTTATTTGTAAGTATATGTCCTATCAGGTGAATTATGACTGGCATATATGTTGGTCGGTTACACTCAGTAGAACCAAGTAAACTATCTTGTCCCTTAATCTTGTCATTTATAAGAGGACAAGACAGTCTACATGCATTTTCATTAAAACGTTTTTTTATCACTACCAAAACTAGCATAGGATGACGAGGAGAGATTGGAACTCTTACCTTTCTACGCCTTGTCTTGACCATAAATTCACGAGCGAGGTGTTGAATTGGAGCAGGTTCAAGTGGCCGCAGAACTATGCTCTTGTCAAGGGGATCTCCAGGAACTATAGCCCAATGATCAAAGACTGAGAGGCAAAATGCTTGACCTTGAGTATGGTACCTCAAGTCCGTCTCAAAACCAAATGATTCTATAACTGGTAAAAATGCCTGCAACCCAACACCCAAAAAGAGTGAATAAAAGAAGAACTAAAAGCATGAACAAAACAAATTAGCATATAGACCGTCATAACCAATGACTTTGCAGATTCCACATTATCTTCAAGAGAGGAAGAATACACAGTATCAATCAACCCGGTCAGCAAGATTAAGGTAGTAAATAATATATCTATCCTAACTCACAAGGGAATCCAAGAAACCATCAATCATAGGGCCTACACTACAGGAAGCAAAGCTTTGTTAACCAAACCTTAACAATGTAAGCCGGGGTCCCTGGTTGAGGAACATCAGCTGTAACATGTCCACGCCTGCGAGATAACACCGTGTAGATTGCAGAGACACAGTCGATTGGAGTTTGTATCTGAAACAGCAGCAGCAAAGTTATTTGTAATTGGAGCAAGAGTCCAAAGTTATCAGTTGAAATAGTTGTAACTCAACAAAATCATTGTTCCATGGGCATTCATCAGGGAAATCAACCTTTAAGGAAAAATAGATAGTCTATATTTCAAAGAACTGCTTAGACACTCCAGTGTGATATCCTATAGAAATTTTATGCAGCAAAACAAACAGAACAGACAAGTATTTACCTCCACATAATACACTGGTTCCATAAGCCGTGGGGTAGCCATAAGGAAAGCTGAATATGCTACACGTCGAGCTGTTGGAATGATCTGACCAGATCCTCGATGCAGTGGTTCAGGAGCAATCCTAGCGTCAACTATTTTAAACTTTACATTTCTGATGGGTTCATCACAGAGGGGTCCTTCTCGAGCACCCCACTGAAATCTGTTCGAAATGCCATAATATCATTGGTGGTTAGAAATAAATTGGAGACAAAACAAGAAAAGAGAATAACAAAAGATATAACTCAGGTTACCCTTGAACAATGGAATCCTTGACAGCACCCAACAAGTTCTTGTCAACTTCAGTTGGTAGTGTATCATCTAATAAAATGTTAGGTCCCTGTACACATAAGGCATTTTATATTCATGAACTTTTGCTAATAAAAAGGAGACTTAACAGAAACATGTCAAGGTAAGTTTGGAAACAATAATATAACATGCCATTAAAAGCATAAAACTTATCTCTTTCTTACCTGCTTATCAGGGCCAAATGCCCATATGGACCGTGCCGCAAGCAAATCCCAGTCATATTTTGTTTTGAAGAAATCACCAAGCATCTTCCGACTCCAATCAATGCTTACACCACCATTCTCTATATCCTCCGCAAGGCCTCTCTCCAATGGTTCTGCAATCTATTAAATGAAGAAGAATTTAAAAAAACTATACTACATGAACTGAATAACTTGTGATTCCCAGTAGCAATGGGACAAAATAAACAAACGGCTTCCCTACCATTGTTATTTTATTTTTCTTGTTTGGTGTTTCAGCAAAACATTTCATTGATGAAGACTCAACCACTGTTTCGCAAAATGAGACAACGGGATCTGCCACCTGAAATTGCAGCAAAGCAAACCAATTAAACAAAAGTATGCAGAAGGAGAAGAAACAAAAGGAGGAAAAGCTCTTTGAATAAATCCAACAGGAAGGAGGTAAAAGAAAAATGGCACCTTGACTTCCACTTCAGAATAGAGCTCTCTAAGATCTTTCATAATAGAATCCAAGTATAATTCTCCAGTACCCAAAATAGTATGTTCCCCGGACTCCTCTACTTTAGTAATGGCTAGAGGATAGCTTTTGCTAATCTTCCTAAGACCCTCCACCATTTTAGGCAACTCACTAGGATTCAAAGGCTCAGTAGCTGTTTTCACCACAGAAAGAGTATTAAACTGAAGAGGCCGGCATATGTACACATCTTCATCATAATCCACATTACAGAGAGTGGCAGTTTTCATAATCGATGCGTCCACACCCTCAATAAGAACCCAAGAACCAGGAGGCGCACTACTTATGGGTATCCTGTCTCGAGCTTGATAAATCCATAATTTTGTCACTTCTTTTATAGTCATGTCCTCCTCATCGTCTGGGGAATAGCCCTCTCCTAATACACGCACAGTCTGACCCGTCTGAATGACACCACTATAAACCCTACCAAAAGCATCAAAGACGCTGCAATCAGACTTGGGATACAGCTTCGTCACATTAACCATAAGGGGGCCAGATGGATCACAATCTACCATGGCATTGTAAATTGTAGAGTTTTTGGGACCTGTATATGTATGATCTACTTTCCTAGCTGCAGCATCTTTGGCAGAAGGTATATGCTTAACCAGCATATCAGTAAAGCCTGAGGATGCACCAAAAACTGAGCTACAAGCTAGCCTTAACAGAGGCCTGACATTCAATTTGTAAGCAGCATTGCTGAGAGTGACGCCAAGTTCTGCAAGAGTTGCCTCCACACTCTTCTTGTGTTCACCAATCACTTGGCTATATATTTTGTAGAGGGGTTCAAGCACAAATTGGACAAAAGATCTTTCTCCTCCACTCACAGGGGGTTTCTTCTTGAAATTCCTGGTATCTGGATGATAGTACATATCCCCCCAGAGACGAGATGCAAATTTATCGGCATCAAATGGGACCCCATGGAGTTTGACATATAATTTAGCAAATGAATGCAAAGTGAAAGACCATCCTGCACTAGCACTTGCAAAACAAACATTTCCAGCAACAGGATCTATAACTTGCACATTTCCAGCAGTGGTAGAAGCAGCAGAAATGTGGTTATTTATGACTTCCAGTGTATGCCTCAGTTTATGATAAGCATCCTTGGGTGGCAATTTAAGTTCTGTCATCAGCCTGTCAACCTTTGAAGGGAAAAATACATTAGAAGAAAAGGATATATAAATAACGCAATAGAGCACTGCTTAATTACGAAATATGAAATAGAATTGAACACGGTAACATGGACATTACCTTATTAATTACAACTACAATTGGAAGGCGCTCCTGGATTGCATGGCGTATAGCCCTCTCTGTATTCGCCTGTGCAAGACAAAATATGATAATTAGCATACCTAATGAGTCCTTGGATTCAGACACGGACGAATCTAATAGAGAGTTTTGCATTGTGCCTGCAATTAGCCATAAAATAAACAATACATCCACAATCTGAGCTCATGTCAGCATAAATGCTAACAATGAGATACCAATCAACTTTGTAGTTTTTAACTTCAAGCTTAGGTCTAATTAATATTTTTTATGAACATCCAAAAGATACAGAGAATTTTAATATGTACAGAAAATAAAATAAGGAAAAAAATAATAATCTGTAGAAATAATTAGATCATTTAAGAGTTGAAAGACTGAAATTTGCATCAGAAAATGTAACTTACCATCACTCCTTCGGCAGCATCAACAATCAAAACAGCACCGTCAGCGAGCCTGAGAGCAGCAGTCATTTCATCAGAGAAATTGACATGACCGGGGGTGTCCATTATGTTACAAAGGTATGATTTTGAATTGCTATCCTCAAGGACAAGTGACATTGGAACTGCCTTGATTGATATCCTTCTCTCTTGCTCATCAATCCTTGTATCTGTGTATCTCGTGTGCTTCTCACTATTAGAATCGAACGTGGACATGTGGTGAGTTTGCTCAATCAACATATCCATAAAGACTGTCTTCCCATGATGTACATGGCCGACAAGAGCAACATTCCGTACTAAAGCAGGGTTTGACATAAGACCAATCAGAAACTGGGTCGACACATAAGTTGAAGAATCTTTCACCCCAACCTCAAACTTGATATTCCTAACAGGTTTAATGATCGGTTGTTCAAGGGGCTGCTCATCCTCATCCATAACCAAAGTCTCAACATCTTCACCGTAAACCTCTTCCGCAGTCGGGTAGTACTTCTTATCCTCAGCAAGGACAATCTGGTTATCCATATCAACATCATTCGACGCAGTAATCCACCCATTCAAACCAGCAGCCCCATCCTCACCATCCGACGCACGCTCATCTTCATCGCCCTTGTCTGGAAGATCCTCATCTTCATCCTCTCCCTCACTCTCCCGGTCGGACTCTATTTCAGGCCCAATGTAGTTCCCAAACTCATCATACAAACTATCATCCATATTTCCTAATCTGCCATAAAACATAACCAATTAGCAACATAACTAAAAGCTACTTGCACTATTCACTAAATCTCTCATTTGAGTATTCAAGTTTCAACTCAAATCAAGTATCAACCAAGTCACACAAGTCTATCAAATTAAGCATGTAAGTTTTGTTCTCAAGTCTACTTGGCTACTTAATACGTCGGTCACTGCCATAAATCTTTATGTACCTAACTTGATTATTTTAATAGTTTTTGGTGCAGTAGTCTATTAACTGAAATTTGGATATCTCATTTACAAGTAGACTTGCTGACTTGGTCATATACAATTTATACAATGACAAATTAAGCATGCAAAATCATGTAGACTACTGAAAAAGAAGAAGAAGAAGAAGATGTATATAGGGTTCTATTGGTTAAAATTGATTTTCCAGAAATGAAGCAGTGAGTGTTTCAGCTAAAAAAAAGAGTACAAAAATTAACTATTGAAAATATATAGGAAAACCTTTACAGTTTGAACATCCACTATATTCTTCATACATTTTCAAAAACACGTTATACATGGCAAGTAAAATGTAAAAAAGAACAGCATTATTTCAGAAAATTCTGCAACTACCATCAACATCCATACAAAATCTGCAGCTACCATTCAAAAGAACAAAAAATCCTAACATATACCAAAAAGGGTCTCAACAGAATCTGCATTAAAACCCAAAAATAAAAATAAAAATCTTGAAGAACCATCAGGATCAAGTACATAAATACCAAAAGAAAACCGTGAGAAGCTTAATCTAACTGTGAGAAGCTTCGCCGGCAACGACGGGTGGCGACGGGAAGCGGCAGGCGGCGAGAGTGTAGAGACGATGAGAGCTTGAGAAAATCAGCTGCTTCGAGTAGCAGAAGAAGAGCTCTCTATCAGCTCTGGAGAAGGGAAATAAAATTAAGGGTTTCGATAGGAAAAGAAGAAACAAAAGAAAATCTTGCAGAGGTTTTTGGGTTTTAATAACCCATTCCATTGATGGAGGATCCAAACCCGACCCAAATTTAGCATTTTTCCAAAAAATAAAAGATAAAAAAAACTCGTGGACGGCAGGATTCGAACCTGCGCGGGCAGAGCCCACATGATTTCTAGTCATGCCCGATAACCACTCCGGCACGTCCACCCATGTGTTAAGATTCTTTTAATTATTATATATATTTAATTAATTTTTTGTGACAATTTTATTGCAAACCAAAATATACATAACTATATTACTATTACCACTTCACTTTAAAAAACTGAAAAGAAAAATATTTAAGCTAAACACAGTTCTCAATTCGAAAACCATTGTGTTGAGTCTCGAGAGAAGATTGATTGAAAACGAAGAACTGGTAATTTATTTTTGCTAGTAACAATTTTATTTTATTGTTTTGGCTTAGTGAAATTCAAATTATTCTTTGCATGAGTGATTCAGTTGAAAACATGCAGATAATTCGAATTCAATTTTTGCTCAATCATTTTTTCCGATTTGATGATTTTTTGGTGTAGTTGCGCATAAAGCAAATGTAAACGGTATAGTGTTAGTGGTCACTATGTGTTGTAGAATTTGGAAGGCTATTGTGAGTGTAAAATGTATAAAGGCATGGATTGATGATTGAATTCAAACTAGTTTTTCTTGCTTTAGAGAGCAGGGGAAGTGCTTTCAGAAAGAGATTTTTTTTTTTTTTTTTTTTTTTTTGTGTTTCCAGAATCAATTTTATGAGGTTTTGACAATTATTTCACAGAAAGTTGTCCCAAGTAGAATTGAGAGAGAGAGGAGAGATTTAGAATGTTATTATCAGATTGAAACCTAGATGTGGAAGAAGATTTGTGTTGTCGTTCATTATCTAATTGCTCTCTTTGTTATCATTGAATTACAGTTTTCGAATTGCATATGCCGGTCATTAATATATTTGAAGAAAAAGATCCCCAATTCTCGTTCTATGGTTCAACCATTGCCTCCAAATACTCAAATAGTGCCTATAAAGCATTTGCACAAATAAGCTTCATGCTAGTTGGAATCGCTGCTATTACTCTAGTACATGTCTATGACGATACTTGCCTCCCTCTATATGACGATTCTGATTATTTTCAGTTTATGTATGTACATTTATGGTTATAGCACTTCAACATCTATTCATTTATGTGTATTTGTTGGTTTGCACACGCAGGTCTTTATGTTATGCTCACAATCACAAATTCGCAATCAGGAGTTTGAGTTTGGTTGCCCATAGCCTATTATCTGTCTCCAGTGTATGTTTTAGGTAGTGAACCGTGAACTGTTTGTCATGTCTGATTCAGATACAATGTCGGGTAATGGTGCTAATCAGACCAATAAGCGAAATCTTCCTTCATGGATGAGTTCAACCGAGAACAAGAGTAAATCTCATGGAAAAAAGACAACTGATGATGATAAAAATGAGGAGCCCAAGCAAGCTGAAAGACATGTTAAAGAGCATACTGGCAGCTATTCTAAAGATGCTGAACAGAACAAAATGTCTGCTGCTTCCGGTTCAAGCGCCACAAAATTCTCCAAATATCTGGTGCTTAGTCTTATTGTTGGTTTATGAATTTGTGTGGTTCTTTGAGATATTTAGGTTACAGAAATTGGAGCTGATCTTATAACCTTTATTTGGGCAGGAAGGGGTTGTCTTTGCATTGTCTGGATTTGTTAACCCAGAGAGAAGTACATTGAGGTCACAGGCCATTGAAATGGGAGCAGAGTATCGAGCTGACTGGAATTCAGACTGTACGCTTTTGATTTGTGCCTTTGCGAATACCCCAAAGTTTCGGCAAGTTGAGGCAGACTGTGGCACAATTGTTTCAAAGGTATGCGTTTTATTTCTTGTAGGATATGTATGGAAATTGCTCAAAATTTGTTGCATGCATAAATTCATTTGATTTAATCATTTGAAATTCTAAAATTTATGGCCCAGTAATAGACTCTGTGGCTCATTTACTTCCTATTGTTTTATTAGAACTTTTTATGATCAATATTTCATTACTTGTTTAAACTTGAGGAAGGAGTTGTTAAATGCAACTTCATCTGACTATTAGTGTATAATTTGCTAATGCATTCTTACACATACTCTTTCTAAGAGATTAATATGATGATACCTTTCCCCTTTTGCTTTTTTAACATTTACTTCCAAGTCGTCAGTCTAGAGTTGATTTACAAGCTGAATCCAGTCCAGGTAGGAGAGGGACCGAGTTTGTTGGAAGTTTGTCTCTTAGTTTGCCACAACCTTCTTACTTGTTTTAATGTTTTGGGGAATCTTGCTTTTCTGATTGCTTTGAGATGATATTGGTGGGATTATTTGTTAGTCTTCTAAATTTAGTTTGAACTCTTAAGTAACATCTGTCAACCATTTTATTTTCCTTTCAGTCCAAAATTTTGTTGATTGGGATATTATGTTTGTCTATAAATCCCAACTATGCGAAATTGCCAGATAAGTTAGTCATTTTATATTAAGAACGCCTTCCATGACTATTAATTCAACCATACTTTGAAATAGAAAACAACTTTTCTTGTAATTTATGTAAAATCTTTGTTCAATCACCCTTGAAAATTTCGCTTCCTAGTTCCGTCAAATCCAATATATTTAAGGGTGTCTCGGAATGCCAATTTGAAGAAAATCTATACATATTCAATGTCTTAAAAGCATAGAAAAATATGGGGATACTTCATGTAATCATGTTATATGAAAAAGCAGTGAAGTCAGAACATCACCTCTTCCTCCTCCGTTCTTTGATTATTAGTTTATTTTGTACTCTTAACTAACCTATATCAGTTGGGCTACTCCTGCCAACTTGTCATTTTTATTAAAATGAGATTATGAGGATTTAAGAATCTAGAGGTTACTTTTCTGCTATCTTTGATACTCTTTGGTTATTGAAACTAATTAAACTGTAGTATCTTTTACTATTAGAATTAAAGAACTGATGGGTACAATGGAACCTACTGAGTAGAACATCTAGCAGAGGATGTAGTATTTGTCAGTTTGTTTACTATTGGTGTGATGGAGATGGAGTCATGGAGCATCTCCACTGACTTGGTGTCGTCAAGTCAAATTTTCATGAGGCACATATTTGTGGCACTAGCTGCTATTTTATAGTTTCTAAGTTTGGGGAATTTGGAATTGGGATTCTTGAGCTAAGAAGGTTCCTTTTTCTTAATTCTTCAATGGTCGAATATTTTCCCATTTTAAAATGCATGATGCTTTCAAGAGTTTGGTTTCCCTTATTGTTTTACTGCTTGGACGGTTTCTATGAATGTTTCGAGGTGATTTTGTGTTTTTTTTTACACTTTTGTCTTGTCATCACAAAATTTTACATTTGTTAGACTTAAATAAAATGCCCCCCTATAAATGTGTTTGCAATTCACTAACAAGCATAGTTGTTCAACTTTTTTATTAGATGACTTTTTTGCTGCTTGATGAAATAATTCAGTGGTTGTCAAGTCATGCCTTGTTATCTGATGATATACAGTGTGTTTGCTTCAGGAATGGATATCAGAATGTTACAACCAGAAGAGGCTCGTTGATATTGAAAGTTACCTTATGCTTGTTGGCAAGCCATGGCGAAGAAGCAATAACCCCTATAAAACTAGCAGAGGTAAGGCATTTCTACTTCTTCTTTGCATGTAACTTTCTAACTCAGAATTTTCTATGATTTTGGTGACGTGCTTTTAATAATATTGTGCTTTTATATATTTTGCTGGGCAAGTTTAAATGTGAAACCTCTCAGATCCTCATCCCACCCCTTATCCACCTAAATCCTAATCCAAATTTTGGGGCTAGTATTTTTTTATTTTCTTACTTTTGTCCATTGTTTAGAAGATTTCTTCCATACATATAGAAGATGCTAGTCAGTGTGGTAAATGTGCCTACAAATTTTAAAACATTAGATGACTTTTGAAGAATTTTTAATGGTTGAACTTTACAAAGAGAATCCTGGTAGCATTCCCTCCCTGTATATAAGGATCCAGGTTGCTCTGGGAATTATTAATTATGCGATGGAAACTGTAATTTTTGTTTTTTCCCTTGTAACTCTACCGTTTAGCAATTACGTTTCTACGAATAATTCATAATATACACCAAAAGTATATAGACAGCTTATTTGTAATTAAGAATAACAGGATTACTTGTATATTACTGTCAGACTCGGGCTCAGATTGATTGAGAACCCATTTCTGAAGGGTGATCAATTGTTTGCTACTTATTAATATTTTAAATGGCTAATTAACTTTACTTTTTGACAAATTTCATAGATTGTCATTAAAACTAGTAAATTTTTTATGTTTTCTTTAGCACCCTGGTGCTTCTAGGTTGTGATTGACACAAAATGCCAAAGATCAATATTCAGTTCCAAAATCTATTTTTAGTTAACTAGTTGGTACTTGGTATAATTATAAGTTTAAGTTCTGAATCGAAAGTGTGCCTGCAGAAGGATCCCCACCTAGCAAATCTCAGAATATCGAAAGAGGATCACAATCAAAGCCAACTGCCTCTACATCCTCCTTGGTAATATTTGAGTTTTATGTCTGTACATGAGTAGATCTATTTAACCCTTTCCTTTCAATATTATAATATCTAATTTAAATGCATTTATCTGAGATTTTATGAAACAGGATGTTAAATTAGCAAGCTTGTATACCATTGCTTGCTGTAATTCCACTTTTTTTCATATGTTGATCCATTTCTTCTGTCATATCTTTAGCAGCATAGGGCTTCTAATCCTGCTAAAGAGAAATTTTCTCCTTCTGAACTGAAGAAGTGGGTTGCTGATGATTTGAACAAAACTATCTCATGGCTAGAGAGTCAAGAGGAAAAGGTGATTTTACTTATGAGAAATTCAACTATTGACAGAATTGTTATATTTTGCTGATCTTCTTCTTGAAGATAGAAAATTATGGGGAAAAAATACCTTGAAATTTTGAGTATGATTATTATTTTGTTTCAATTACTCACACTAAGTTGGCTTAAATTTCTCCTTCTTATGCTTTATGTAAATTTTACAGTGAAGATAATCAATGTAAAAAAAAAAAATTACCTCGGTTTGAATATATATATATATTTTAATTATTCACAGAGTCGGTTGAAAAGCTTGAAATCCCATTATATGTCTTGCGCACTTGGTTAACTTGTAATATCTTTCCCATGAACTTGATTAAAATCTTTCCTTTTCACAGCCAGAGCAAAGTGAGATCAAACAAATAGCTGCTGAAGGGATCTTAACTTGTTTGCAAGATGTCATAGATATTCTTGAACAGAACCAGGTAATCTATAGTGTTCTCGGGTGAATTCATTTTGCTCTTCCTAATGTGCAAGACATTTTGTGTAATATATACGTTCTTCTGAAGAAAATACTCACAATTTCTCTATGGTCATAGATATTTGCCAAATGCACGTCAAATTTATAGATTATCATAATAGATTGTTGCCTTTTTAGACGATTGGAGATATGCGATCAGCCTTCCATGTCATCACTGCTTTTGAATGTGATTTAATAAATATATATGTGTTCCAGAAATGGACATCTGAATGGAGGATGTTTTCAACACTTGCCTTGTCTTTTACAATGTCATCTCAGTATTTGTAATATTTATTTGATGTCCAGGATATCCAGCAAATAACCGAGCAGTGGCAATGTCTCCCTCATGTGGTCGCGGAGCTTGCAAAGCATGTGGGCACTGAAAAGAGTTCAGCTTCACTTTCAAAGGAAGATCTCTGTAAACAGGCTAAGGCCTGCAAACGAGTATACGAGGACGAACTACGCCGGTCAGAGAGCATAACTCTAAAAACTAAGAAGAAGGTGAAGACTGATGAAAGCGGAAGAGGCGATAATGGGAGAAAGAAAGCAACTTCAAGTGGTGTGGCTGGGTATGACAGTGAAGAAACAATTGAAATGACAGAGGAAGAAATAGACCGCGCATACGAAACCATGACTTCTTAAAAAATCTGTATTCACGATGAGCGAAATCCACGTTAATAGGAGACTGTAGGTTTCTTAACACTGCTGCAGCTTCGCCCAAGTAGCTGTGTCTGAAATTTGAAGGTAAGAGAGATATCTGCTTCAAAGGTATCTATTGAGATGCTTGGGTTCGTCTTGTTCGTTTCAAGTGAAAATATTTATTAGAGGTTTCACAGTCTTGACGAGTTTTGATCAACTTTGACGATTTTCAACACCATGAAAGCTTTTATCAAGATTTTAATACGGCTACTTCACTAATTTTACACCATTCACATATCTAGAATAGATTTTATTCAATTTGGATGGATTTTTTTATCAAAATATTTTATTGCATCTAATGGTAATTGAAGTGAATTACCTCAGTATTATATACTAATGGGTGGAGAAGATTCAATCTTTTCCATTATTCAACCGATCTCTTTCGTCCGTCAATGGGGATAAACGGTGAAGATTCAATTTTTTCTGACATGTTTGAACATCCACTAAATTCTTCATACATTTTCAAAACACACGATATGCATGGCAAGTAAAATATAAAAAGGGATAATTATTCTGGTGGCCATCGAATTGATGACACACTATCAGAATGGCCACTTGATTGAAAAGTTGTTCCAATATGGCCATTTTTGACGAACTATGTGACACTAATGGTCATTCTATCCAATTCCATTCAATGACATTTTTATAAATAAGTGGATGATATTAAATTATTTTAGATTTTTTTTCTGGAAATCAATTTTTTCTTTTGTTTTTTGAAACGAATAATTATATTTAGTGTGTATATATGTATAGTATATCTCATATATATATATATATATATTTCTAATCTAAAAAATCTAAAAAACAAAAAAGAGACGTGTATTGATCTAAACCATTTTTTTTGTTTTTTTAAAAGAATAATTATATTTAGTATATATATATATATTTACACACTAATATAATTATTCTTTTCAAAAAAAGAAAATATTAATTTCAAAAAAACATCTAAAATAAATTAATGTCATCTACTTATTTATCAGAATGTCACTCATTGAAAAAATTGATTTCTCAAAAAAAAAAATATAATTAATTAATAGCATCTCCTTATTTATCAAAATGCCACTCGTTGGATAGAATTAGAAGGAATTTGATGGAATGGTTATTAGTGTTACAAAATTTGTTAAAAATAGTCATTTTAAAACAATTTTATAATTTAATGGTTATTTTGATAGTGTGTCATCTGGAGCAATTATCCCGTATAAAAACAATCAGAAAATTCTGCAACTACCATCAACACCACGCAAAATCTGCAACTACCTGTTGTGTACCAAAACAATTGATCACAACATGTTAAGAGAATTAACAGAAATATGAAGGAAAGGTTATTCTTATATTCAACATGAAACTCAATTACACTGCAATCAGCTATTTATAGGCTGATGGCTCGAATGAGAATTAAAAGAACAATAACAACATAGACCAACTAAGCAATTAAACAGGGGCACAATCTCCACTGCACAATCGTGGGTTATGCAAGACATGGGCATACCCATGTAATCCTTTATTTTAGGTGGAAATTACACAAACTGACCACATATATTAGGGAATATTTGTTTTTAACCACAAACGAACTTTTATTTATTAATAACCATGTTTTTAAGAAATTACTAGAAACCCCTCATATAAAAGCCACCCTCAAAACACTCTCTCTCCTTCTTTCCTCTCTTTCTTCTCTCTCTCTCCTCTGCTCTCTCTCCCGATCTGCTCTCTCTTCTCTCTTTCTCGGTGCCGTCGCCACGCCGGAAGTCGTCGCCGAGCTCGCACGACCTCCACGAACCACGACCAGCGGCTGCACGAACCACGACCAGGCTGCACGAACGCGATGGGAGAACGACGAACCAGCGGCTGTACGAACCAGCGACCGGCGATGGGAACCGACCAGTCGACGACGTCCGGAGGCTCGGTGCTCGCGATCCTCGCCGGCGATTGGATCTACAAAACAAAAGAGAAACAAAAAACCTAAACCTAATTTGAATTTGGGGAAGAAGAAGAGGAAGAAGAAAATGGGGAAAAAAAAAAAACTTATCCTAATTTCAATTTAGTCCAGATTTCAAGTTTGGATATTTTAATTTAGTCCAGATTTCAAGTTTGGACATTTCACTTTAGCTATGATTTCAAGTTTGGACATTTCAATTTACCCATGATTTCAAGTTTGCTTCGAGATTTAAAATAAAACTATTTCAGGGGCACTCTGGTAATTGATGGACATACACTGAAATTTTTTTAAAAAAGTGGTTATTAGCAATTAACTTTTCAAAAGTGGTTATTAAGGTAAGTTTGATAATCACTATGACCATTTATGGTTTTTTCTCTTATTTTAGCAGCAACTAACAACAACCGAAATAACCTCTGTATATGACCAAGTCCCTTCCCACTTCATGGCTTGCATGTGCTTGATTATGCACATATCACTACCCATTCAAAAGAACACAAAATCCTAACATATACCAAAAAGGGTCTCAACAGAATCTGCATTAAAACCCAAAAAAAAAAAAAAAAAAAAATTCTTGAAGAACCATCTGGATCAAGTACATACATACCAAAAGAAAACCGTGAGAAGCTTAATCTAACAGTGAGAAGCTTCGCCGGCAACGACGGGTGGCGACGGGAAGCGGCAGGCGGCGAGAGTGTAGAGACGATGAGAGCTTGAGAAAATCAGCTGCTTCGAGTAGCAGAAGAAGACTTCTAAAGAAGCTGAACACAACAAAATGTCTGCTGCTTCCGGTTCAAGTGCCACAAAATTCTCCAAATATCTAGTGCTTAGTCTTATTGTTGGTTTATGAATTTTTGTGGTTCTTTGAGAGATTTAGGTTACAAAAATTGGAGCTGATCTTATAACCTTTATTTGGGCAGGAAGGGGCTGTCTTTGTATTGTCAGGGTTTGTTAATCCAGAGAGAAGTACATTGAGGTCACAGGCCATTGAAATGGGAGCAGAGTATCGAGCTGACTGGAATTCAGACTGTACGCTTTTGGTTTGTGCAGACTGTAGGCTTTTGGTTTGTGCCTTTCCGAATACCCCAAAGTATCGGCAAGTTGTGGCGGACTGTGGCACAATTGTTTCAAAGGTATGCGTTTTATTTCTTGTAGGATATGTATGTAAATTGCTCAAAATTTGTTGCATGCGTAAATTCATTTGATTTAATCATTTGAAATTCTAAAATTTATGGCCCAATAATTGACTCTGTGGCTCATTTACTTCCTTCTGTTTTATTAGAACTTTTTATGACCAATATTTCATTACGTGTTTAAACTTGAGGAAGGAAGTTGTTAAATGCAACTTCATCTGACTATTAGTGTATACTTTGCCAATGCATTTTTACACTTATTGCTTTGAGATGATATTGGTGGGATTATTTGTTAGTCTTCTAAATTTAGTTTGAACTCTTAAGTAACATCTGTCAACCATTTTATTTTCCTTTTAGTCCAAAATTTTGTTGATTGGGATATTATGTTTGTCTATAAATCCCAACTATGCGAAATTCCCAGATAAGTTAGTCATTTTATATTAAGAACGCCTTCCATGACTATTAACAACTATACTTTGAAATAGATGACAATTTTTCTTGTAATTTATGTAAAATCTTTGTTCAATCACCCTTGAAAATTTCTCTTCCTAGTTCCTTCAAATCAAATATATTTAAGGATGTCTCGGAATGCCAATTTGAAGAAAATCTATACATATAACATGTCTGAAAAGCATAGAAAAATATGGGGATACTTCATGTAATCATGTTATATGAAAAAGCAGTGAAGTCAGAACGTCACCTCTTCCTTCTCCGTTTTTTGATTATTAGTTTATTTTGTACTCTTAACTAACCTATATCAGTTGGGCTACTCCTGCCAACTTGTCATTTTTATTAAAATAAGATTATGAGGATTTAAGAATCTAGAGGTTACTTTTCTGCTATCTTTGATACTCTTTGGTTATTGAAACTAATTAAACTGTAGTATCTTTTACTATTAGAATTAAAGAACTGATGGGTACAATGGAACCTACTGAGTAGAACATCTAGCAGAGGATGTAGTATTTGTCAGTTTGTTTACTATTGGTGTGATGGAGATGGAGTCATGGAGCATCTCCACTGACTTGGTGTCGTCAAGTCAAATTTTCATGAGGCACATATTTGTGGCACTAGCTGCTATTTTATAGTTTCTAAGTTTGGGGAATTTGGAATTGGGATTCTTGAGCTAAGAAGGTTCCTTTTTCTTAATTCTTCGATGGTCGAATATTTTCCCATTTTAAAATGCATGATGCTTTCAAGAGTTTGGTTTCCCTTATTGTTTTACTGCTTGGACGGTTTCTATGAATGTTTCGAGGTGATTTTGTGTTTTTTTTTACACTTTTGTCTTGTCATCACAAAATTTTACATTTGTTAGACTTAAATAAAATGCCCCCCTATAAATGTGTTTGCAATTCACTAACAAGCATAGTTGTTCAACTTTTTTATTAGGTGACTTTTTTGCTGCTTGATGAAATAATTCAGTGGTTGTCAAGTCATGCCTTGTTATCTGATGATATACAGTGTGTTTGCTTCAGGAATGGATATCAGAATGTTACAACCAGAAGAGGCTCGTTGATATTGAAAGTTACCTTATGCATGTTGGCAAGCCATGGCGAAGAAGCAATAACCCCGATAAAACTAGCAGAGGTAAGGCATTTCTACTTCTTCTTTGCATGTAACTTTCTAACTCAGAATTTTCTATGATTTTGGTGACGTGCTTTTAATAATATTGTGCTTTTATATATTTTGCTGGGCAAGTTTAAATGTGAAACCTCTCAGATCCTCATCCCACCCCTTATCCACCTAAATCCTAATCCAAATTTTGGGGCTAGTATTTTTTTATTTTTTTACTTTTGTTTAGAAGATTTCTTCCATACATGTAGAAGATGCTAGTCAGTGTGGTAAATGTGCCTACAAATTTTAAACCATTAGATGACTTTTGAAGAATTTTTAATGGTTGAACTTTACAAAGGGAATCCTGGTAGCATTCCTTCCCTGTATATAAGGATCCAGGTTGCTCTGGGAATTATTAATTATCCGATGGAAACTGTAATTTTTTGTTTTTTCCCTTGTAACTCTACCGTTTAGCAATTATGTTTCTACAAATAATTCATAATTACACCAAAAGTCCAAAAGTATATAGGCAGCTTATTTGTAATTAAGAATAACAAGATTACTTGTATATTACTGTCAGACTCGGTCTCAGATTGATTGAGAACCCATTTCTGAAGGGTGATCAATTGTTTGCTACTTATTAATATTTTAAATGGCTAGTTAACTTTACTTTTTGACAAATTTCATAGATTGTCATTAAAACTAGTAAATTTTTTATGTTTTCTTTAGCACCCTGGTGCTTCTAGTTTGTGATTGACACAAGATGCCAAAGATCAGTATTCAGTTCCAAAATCTATTTTTAGTTAACTAGTTGGTACTTGGTATAATTATAAGTTTAAGTTCTGAATCGAAAGTGTGCCTGCAGAAGGATCCCCACCTAGCAAATCTCAGAATATCGAAAGAGGATCACAATCAAAGACAACTGCCTCTACATCCTCTTTGGTAATATTTGAGTTTTATGTCTGTACATGAGTAGATCTATTTAACCCTTTCCTTTCAATATTATAATATCTAATTTAAATGCTTTTATCTGAGATTTTATGAAACAGAATGGTAAATTAGCAAGCTTGGATACCATTGCTTGCTGTAATTCCACTTTTTTTCATATGTTGATCCATTTCTTCTGTCATATCTTTAGCAGCATAGGGCTTCTAATCCTGCTAAAGAGAAATTTTCTCCTTCTGAACTGAAGAAGTGGGTTGCTGATGATTTGAACAAAACTATCTCCTGGCTAGAGAGTCAAGAGGAAAAGGTGATTTTACTTATGAGAAATTCAACTATTGACAGAATTGTTATATTTTGCTGATCTTCTTCTTGAAGATAGAAAATTATGGGGAAAAAATACCTTGAAATTTTGAGTATGATTATTATTTTGTTTCAATTACTCACACTAAGTTGGCTTAAATTTCTCCTTCTTATGCTTTATGTAAATTTTACAGTGAAGATAATCAATGTAAAAAAAAAAATTACCTCGGTTTGAATATATATATACATATATTTTAATTATTCACAGAGTCGGTTGAAAAGCTTGAAATCCCATTATGTCTTGCACACTTGGTTAACTTGTAATTTCTTTCCCATGAACTTGATTAAAATCTTTCCTTTTCACAGCCAGAGCAAAGTGAGATCAAACAAATAGCTGCTGAAGGGATCTTAACTTGTTTGCAAGATGTCATAGATATTCTTGAACAGAACCAGGTAATCTATAGTGTTCTTGGACGAATTCATTTTGCTCTTCCTAATGTGCAAGACGTTCTGTGTAATATATATCTTCTTCACAATTTCTCTATGGTCATAGATATTTGCCAAATGCACGTCAAATTTATAGATTATCATAATAGATTGTTGCCTTTTTAGACGATTGGAGATATGCGATCAGCCTTCCTTGTCATCACTGCTTTTGAATGTGATTTAATAAATATATATATGTGTTCCAGAAATGGACATCTGAATGGAGGATGTTTTCTACACTTGCCTTGTCTTTTACAATGTAGTCTCAGTATTTGTAATATTTATTTGATGTCCAGGATGTCCAGCAAATAACCGAGCAGTGGCAATGTCTCCCTCATGTGGTCGCAGAGCTTGCAAAGCATGTGGGCACTGAAAAGAGTTCGGCTTCACTTTCGAAGGAAGATCTCCGTAAACAGGCTAAGGCCTGCAAACGAGTATACGAGGACGAACTACGCCGGTCAGAGAGCATAACTCTAAAAAAACGAAGAAGAAGGTAAAGACTGATGAATGTGGAAGAGGCGATAATGGGAGAAAGAAAGAAACTTCAAGTGGTGTGGCTGGGTATGACAGTGAAGAAACAATTGAAATGACAGAGGAAGAAATAGACCGTGCATACGAAACCATGACTTCTTAAAAAATCTGTATTCACAATGAGCGAAATCCACATTAATAGGAGACTGTAGGTTTCTTAATACTGCTGCAACTTCGCCCAAGTAGCTGTTTCTGAAATTTGAAGGTAAGTGTGATATCTGCTTCGAAGGTATCTATTGAGATGCTTGGGTCCGTCTTGTTCGTTTAAGTGAAAATATTTATTACAGTTTTCACGGTCTTGACGAGTTTTGATCAACTTTGACGATTTTCAACACCATGAAAGCTTTTATCAAGATTTTAATATGGCTATGTCACTAATTTTACACGGTTCACATGTCTATAATTGATTTTATTCAATTTGGATGGATTTTGTCAAAATGTTTTATGGCATCTTATGGTAATTGAAGAGAATTACCACAGTATTAATATATACTAATGGGTGGAGAAGATTCAATCTTTTCCATCATTCATCCGATCTCTTTCGTCCATTAATGGGGATGAACGGTGAAGATTCAATCTTTTCCGATATGTTTGACATGTGTTGTATTTGGATTAAATTGAATTGTGTTTAGTACTATCTTATATCTTAGGTTTGTTGTTGCACCTAGTCCGTACAACATGGTATTGTGTAATATTATTATGTTTGGTGCAAAATTGTACTTTTTTTAATTAAAAATTAATATTATCAATTTAAAAATATCATATTAAATATAAAATAAATAATAAGCATAAAATGATTTTACTAGATGGTATTGTGTTATTTTACTGTATTTGGTGCAGTTTTGTAGTATTTTTAATACAAAATTAAAATTAGCATTTAAATAATTATATTAATAAATATAAATAATAAACATAAACCAGTTTTAAATTTTGTGGTAATCAAATTTTAAATTTGTTAATTTATTAAATTAAAATTATGTCATGCTAATGATTTTCAAATAAATATTTATAGTGGATTTTCTCCTTACAATCCAATTTTATCTTTTCATTTTCCATTTTTAAATACACTTTATTCTAAAAACTTATAGCATATTTACTAATCAGGAATCCTACTTAGGAAAGGGAATTAAGTTCTTTTTTTTTGAATTTTGAATTCTACTGTTTACTATATTTATAGGGAATTAAATTTTGTAGACTTCACTCATAAATCAGGAATTAAGTTCCTGATGGAAAGGGAACTTAATTCCTCACACCTAAGGGTGGCAAAACGGGTTGGTGGATCATGTTATGCCCAACACGAACACGACCTGTTTATTAAACAGGTCAGACCCTCTGAACATGAACACGACACGATTATATATGGGTCAACACGACACGATACGATTAACCCTCTAATTATACGAATCAAATCGTGTCAGATCAACTGACCAGTTTAAACAAAGTTGAACTTGTTTAAAAAATACTAATAATTAACACGTTTAAGTGTTTAACCCATTTACTGACCCATTTAAACGGATTGAGATCCCCTACCCATCTAATTTTTACTCAGCTTTCAATAATCCACTGACATATGGCAGACAAGTAAATAAATGGCTGTGATTAATTTGTTTTATTTGTTTCACTCCCACTTAATAAAACTACACCGTTTCTCCACTTTCTCTCTCACGATTCTCAACCACTCCTCTAATCTCTCTCGTTCTCTTTTCAGACAAGATGGAAGGAAGCAAAATTGAAGATCAGGGAAATGAAAAAGTAGTTTAAATCTTTTTTCTCAATTAATTTTTTTGGGTGAAATTCTTCAATTAATTTTGTTAATGATTATGAAGAAGAAATTATTATTTCAATTTTTTGCGTATAATTTTTCTCTTGAGAAAGAAGAATTGGGAGATCTCAACTTTTATCTGAAGAATGAAGCACAGATATGTATTTAACAATTGCTTCCAGAAATGCCCCTAAACAATTTAGCAATTAAAGTATTATTCTTCTCTGTTCTTCAACCCAAAATTTTCGCCCAAATCAATCAACAAAGAAAATCCAATATTGAAAAATCAGGAACAAACAAGATCCAATCTTGGAAAATCAGTAATTCATTATTTCTATTTTTTCATTTCTCCACAGCAAAACACTACAAAATCGCAAATTCTAAATCAGAATCATGAGATCCAAACAAAATTTAATCAAAAGCAAACTGCTCCGTAGAGTCCTGGAAGCCTCAAAAACGAGACCGGAGTGACTGACTGGTTGAAGCGAGGTAGGCGTGGTGGTGGCAACAGCCGACGAAGATAGACAATCGGCGACGTCATAACGAGAACAAGAACGAAGAAGACAGTGCGCTTCTTCCGACTCGCTCAAGAACGAAGGAGGGAGCGAGAGTGAGAGAGAGAGTACAAAGAAGACTGTCGGCAACTGGAGGAGAGATTAGAACTGTGTGAATTTCTACATTTGGAGAAGAAATGGAAATTTGAGAGGGAGATACATTGATATCAGATATCATGAGTGGGAGACTGAAACGACTTGATACACAGAAGAAAATACTTATACATTGATATCAGATACAGAAGAAAAGACTTGGTTAGTGGAGTGGTTTGGGAGATTGAAACGGTGTAGTTTTATTAGGTGGGAGAGGAACAAAAAAAACAAATTAATTACAGTCATTTATTTACTTGTCTACCACATGTTAGTAGATTATTGAAAGCTGAGTAAAAATTAGATGGGTAGGGGATCTCAATCCCATTTAAACACTAATAATAGGGAAATTATATTTTTACCCCTATTAATCTTATCAACCCGCGACATGGTGGGTCAACATGAATACAAACCGTTTATTAAACGGGTTAGACGGGTTAACACGATTATTGACACGACACATTTATCCTCAACCCAAACTCGCAATAATCGTGTTCGTGTCGTGTCAACCCGTCGTGTTATGACCCATATTGCCACCCCTACTCACATACACCATAGGAATCAAGTTTCTTTCCTGATTGAAAAAGGAATTCAATATATAATTACTAAAATATTCTCACTTAAAAAAAAATAAAACAATCATCTTCTTCATGATTATTAACTTTTGTTTTTAATTTATGTAAATCATATTGGTCTCCTTTTTCTTTGAATTTTAATGTTGGTTTACATAATTAATAATTTATATTATTCTAGCTGTGTGATTTATAAAAAATGCATATTTATGTATACGTATTATAACACCATTTATGAACTAAAAAAAAAAAACTACCGCACTTTAAAAAAAAAAAAAATTACGGCATATTCATATCTCTACATATATATATATATATTATAATTATAGTGAGTAATATAAAATATATTTTTTTAATAATATATATATATATATTTCATCATGTTTTATACACAAGGGTATTTTTGTAATCAATTATGTATCATTCCGATTTTTTAGTTTAAATAAACATTAGACTTGGAATAAATTTGATTCAGTTTCCGATTCCTAAATTGTTAGTAAACACTATAACGTAGTTTCATAACTTGATTCCGATTCTCCTCCATTCCTTTTCCAGTGAAACTTAATTC
Source organism: Acer campestre (assembly GCA_954870605.1). Taxonomy (NCBI): domain Eukaryota; kingdom Viridiplantae; phylum Streptophyta; class Magnoliopsida; order Sapindales; family Sapindaceae; genus Acer; species Acer campestre. The sequence goes on from OX940799.1 coordinate 48,174,074, forward strand.
TGATTATATCCATTCCTGATTAGTAAGCGCACCCTTAAATTTTAAAATACTCTCAATTTTATTTCAAAATTATTCTTTTTATCTTATGAGACTCATTTTTAAGAACATTATATTATAAAATCAAATTTTAAAAAATAATGGACCGTCCTGTAAGCGTTTTTCAGTGGTTGTTTTTCGAAAAGAAAAATGAAAATGAAAATGAAAACAGTGTTTTGAGTTTCAGTTTCGAAATCCGAAAATGCGTCTGGTAGCATATACTGAAATCCATATTTTAAAAATGAAAATGGGAAAAACGCGTCTGGTAAGTTAACTGAAAACTATCGAAAATTGAAATATCAATTTTTTACATTTTGTTTAATATTATAACAATTATAAACAAATTGATTAAATAATTAACCAATAAAATTTTTGTAATGTAATTTATAAATTAAACAAAAGTTAACACAAAAATTGATCCAAAATCCAGATTGGCTGAGGAGGAGGAAGAAGAAGAAGAAGAAGAAGACCAGATCAGTGGCGGGAGGTGAGGAGGAGGAAGAAGAGATTGGCGAGCGAAGGAGGAGGAAGAGATCAGCGAGGAGGAGGAGGAAGAGATTGGCGGCGAGCGGAGGAGGAGGAAGAGCTGTGAAGGAAGAAAGAAGATGAAGATGGGAAGAGGAGAAGATACCGATGAGTACTCAAGTTCAAGAGAAACAAAAAAAAAAAAAAAGATTGTTAATTTTTATTTATTTTTATTTTTTTTTTGAAAAACAAAACAAAAACAAAGAAAACATCTTCTTTTTTTTTTTTTTCAAAATTTCCACTTTTAACATTGGTTTTGGTTTTCATTTAGTTTTTGTATTTTGAAAATAAGTATTTTGAAAATAAAATGAAAAACGGTTAACAAACGCGAATTCGAAATCGTTTTTGAAAAACAAAAACGAAAACGGGCTGAAAAATGCTTGCAGGACAAGCCCTAGAATAAAATCATTTTGTAATCACATTTATCTTTTGGGTGTCTTAGTGGTGGCTCTATTGTCACCCAACAAATTTCTCTCTACACTCATTTACTATTCATACCCATATCGAATATTTGAATGTTAATAAAGTTCATTCTACAAACTCAAAAATGTTAAAACAAACCTTAAATATTAAATAAGGACTTTAAATAAATTGTTTTTTTTTTTTTTTTTTTCTAAACCTATTTTATTAATTTTGACCATCAGTTGAATACTAAAAATAACATCCAAAAAAAAAAAAAACATCAAACAAACACATTTCTTTTATTTGACGAGAATTAAAAGATTTATTTGGAACCAAAAGGCATGAAGCTTGTTAAATTTAAATGAGAAACTAATATGTAAAATTACTGTGATTGGAAAATATTTGATAATGGATTACAGGCCCTCACGATCTCACCTTCGGGTTGTATTGTAGCTACCAGTGGCGGACCCAGGAATTGTAATCAAGTAGAGCGCTTGAATAAATTAAAATCGCATTTATATGAAAAACTACTAAAAAAATTAAGATCATAGTAAAATAGTTTATATATATATATATACTAGTTTTCCAACCCGAGTGTTGCACGAGCTTTGTATTAAAAACTGTTTGTAAAACATTGTGTTATTTATACCGAAATTTTTGATGCAAATATGTTTAAACATAATGAACATGTTATTTTTCCTTTAGTTACCTAAGTCATGTTAACCTTAATAGGTTATAATTTGTGGTATGAATGCTCATACTCCAACCGTTTGTAATTTTTTGAAAGTATATTCACATCTATATAATATAAAGCATACAATCAAAATAATGAGCCAAGTTTAATTATATAACAAAGGAAAGAAAAAATAAATTCAACAGTCCATTATAGCTTGAGAAATTTGATATATTTGTAAATAAATTGGAATGTGTTTATGAAAGTAGATGGAATAATATGGAGGTTGAGTTACTTTACTGTATATATGGATTAACGCCTTCCAAGCATTTTACTTGTTTTCTTATTTTTCTATTTTTGCTTTCAAAGCTCTAATTTCTTCAAGTGTCTCTTATATCAAGATTTTAACCCGAATTTTGACATATTTAACTCATTTGGTTTTCAATTTATGCTGTAAACCATTTGATTTTGTGAAAAGGGACAAAAGAAAAAAAAAAACACATGAAACAATTTTTACAATTGGCATTACCAAATATTATAAAGAAAAAAACCACTAAAAAAACAATTTGGCTACAAATTTAAGCATATGAACCCAAAATGAGTAGCCTACCATTATTTTTACATTTGAAATATTCTGAAACTTTCTCACGTTAACCCCATATGGTATTTTCGATTATTTCTTCTAGATATAGGGTGCTTCATGTGTCTTGAAGATGAACCGTTGACTTGGTGTCTTACGAGCCAAACCATTTTTTTTTCTTATGCGTCTTATATGTCTCGTAATTTTGCACTAACATAACCGCCTAAAAAAAATTAAAAATAAATTAAGTTCACCAAATCAACCTTTTTCGCAGTCATGTTTCACCAACCACGTGAGCTTGTTGAATACATAGATTAACAACACTTCAGTTTTAACTTAAATAGATTCAAAAATATTAAATGAATTATACACAAATAAATAAAAAATATATATAAAAAAATAAAATCAAATTCCCAAATCAAATCACATGTTCACTTAAACTAAGAACTTTCCATGGAGATCCATTAATACTAAATAATGACTGAAAAAGATACACCAAAATATAAGTTTGTTTTTTAATTAAAAAAATTGAAATAGAGAAGTGAAATCATAAATGATGAACCTTAGAAGACTCAATGGACTTGATGAGTAGTGGGAATTTGGGCAGGCAGTGGCCTGTTGTGTTTAGCCATATTTTCTAATAAATAAATAAATAAATAAATAATTATATGTAAGAAACAAAGAGTAAGGTAAATAGATTAACAGAGCAAAAGTAACCACCGACCTCTTTCTCTTTATGCCCTCCTAATGAGACACGATTAACTTGCAAATCAAGATTAAAATCTTCCTCAACCGTAAGATTTCATAAAATCTTCTGTTCTTGGAAAAAGAGATTGATATTCACTAATATATGTTGCATCTCTGTAATGAAAACAAATATTAACATAAGAAAGTAAACACACCATGCTTTGTTTTACAAAGCAAGCACAACTGTAAAAACTCTAAGAATATTAAACTAGAAAGTGAAAGAATTAAATTGTGAAGCAAGTGTTTGATGAAATGCTCAGGAGAGCTCAAGAACTTTCACAGAGAACAAAAACAGAGGAAATGAACGAGAGAGTTCTATTTTGTTATTTTGATTTTCTTGATTGATTTTGTTCTCAGCTCATACATTCTATTTATAATATCTGAGTATCAGATATTTTACAATCAGTTGGAAGAAAAGAATCGATTGCCACTAGGCAATGTGCTAGCTGGAATAACAAACTTCTGGCGGGAAAGTTAGTTAGTTTGTTGTAACCTCCTGAGCTGATGCAGCTGATGATGATGATTATATCATCATGATCATTCTTCTTTTGCTTTAGTTCTTCTAGAAGCAGATTATGAAGTATTTATATTATTGCTTCAGCTGTTGTTGATTGCCATCAACACTTCTATCATTGTTGCTGCATATTCTGCACGTCAACAACATTATTCTTAACATCCCCCCGCAAGCTGAAGATTGGTGAGACAGCCAAGTTCAGCTTGGACCTGAGAAGATCAAACTGAGAGAAAGCCAATGCTTTCGTGAGGATATCAGCACACTGATGAGTAGTGGGAACATACTGAACCTGCAGAGCACCAGATGAAATCTTGTCCCTTATGAAGTGAACATCAATTTCGATGTGCTTCGTGCGCGCATGGAAAACTGGATTTTGAGCTAAAGCAATGGCACTCTGGTTGTCACACCAGACAACAGGACATTGAGGAACAGAAATTCCAAGCTCAGAGAATAAAGATTTCAACCAAACCACCTCAGCTGTGGGCTGAGAAAGAGCCCTGTACTCTGCCTCGCAACTAGAACGAGCCACCACATTTTGTTTCTTAGAGCTCCACCCAATGAGATTACCACCGAGATAGACACAGCAGCCACTAGTTGATCTTCGATCATCAGGACAAGAAGCCCAGTCTGCATCGCTAAAAACATCAATATGCAGAGACTTGGAAGGTTTGAAACATAACCCCATATCAGCAGTCCCTTTCAGATAACGTAGAAGACGTTTACAGGCAGACCAATGGGCAGTAGTGGGAGAAGCCAAAAATTGACTCAACTTGTTCACACAAAAGGATATGTCTGGCCGTGTGTGGGTTAAGTACTGCAATGCCCCAATAGTGCTTCTATAAAGAGAAGGAAAAGCAAAGGGAGGACCAGCCTTGGTAAGTTTTGAGCTTGTAGGTAAAGGAGTGGAGCATGGTTTACAATTTGACATGTTTGTTTTTCGAAGAAGATCAATAACATATTTAGATTGGGTTAGAACTAGACCAGCTGATGATCTAGAGGCCTCAAAGCCTAAAAAATAGTTCACAGATCCTAAAGATTTTAAAGCAAAAGTGGAATTGAGAGTGGTAATAGTTTGTTGGATGAGAGTTGGGTCATTTCCGGTGATAAGAATATCATCAACATATACTAAGAGTTAGATTACCTTACTTCCAAGCCTCTTGACAAACAGAGAAACATCTGAGAGAGAGGACACAAAGCCCCACTTCTGAAGAGCTGTCTTCAGCTTGAAAAACCAAGCTCGTGGAGCTTGCTTCAATCCATAGAGGGCCTTGTTTAGTTTGCATACAAAAGAGGGTTTTTGGCTGTCAACAAAGCCATGAGGCTGCTCCATGTAAACATCTTTAGTGAGATCCCCATTCAAGAATGCATTGTTGATGTCAACTTGTTGGACATCCCAATTGAAGGTGACTGCAAGGCTGAATATGATTCGAATTGTCATTGCCTTGCTCACAGGACTGAAGGTGTCTTGAAAGTCAATACCAGGTGTTTGGTGGAACCCTTTGGCCACCAATCTTGCCTTGTGTTTGAGGATTGAGCCATCTGGTTTAAACTTCACTCGAAAAACCCATTTGCAGCCAACCAAATTACAGGATTCAGTAGGAGGAACCAATGTCCATGTGTTGTTACGCATGAGAGCATCATATTCTTCAATCATTGCCTGTTTCCAATGAGGTATGGTAAGTGCATCAGCCACTGATTTAGGCTCGGCTGCAGCTGCTGCATCAGGAAAGACCTTGCAAACAGATGAGTAAGTCTTGTGTGGTATGGCACCTGACTTGAGTCTAGTGACCATTTGATGTGATGAAACATGTGAGTTACTTGCTGGTGGAGGAGCTGCTGTCCCTCCTAGATCAATGTGAAACAGAACTGCAGGCAATGTAGGACACAAACTGGTATTTGAAGATGTTTGAACTGGAATTGATACTTGGTTTTGAACTGGAACAGCTGCTGGTGATCGAATTGAAGTTTCTGTTGGTATATTTTCAGATGTTTGATGAGGTAGATTATCATAGAGATGTAAGGTTGAGTGACTGAGAGGTTGTGATGAGATATTTGGTGCTGGTACAGAAGGAAACAAATGCTTATATGGATATTCTAGTTCATTGAATATCACATGGCGAGATACATACACTTTCCCGGATGGATGAAGACACCTATAACCCTTTTGGCTTAGACTATAACCAATGAAGACACATTTTGTAGAGTGAAAATTAAATTTTTGGTGGGAGTAGGGTCGTAAATAAGGAAAGGCAGCACATCCAAACACTTTAAAGAAGTTGTAGTTGGATGATCTTTTGTATAGAATGGCATATGGAGATTGTAGTTTCAGGACTGGTGTTGGAAGATTATTTATCAATAAGGCATCTGCTTGGAATGCCTCTACCCAAAACGTGAGTGGCATGTTGGCTTGGGCTAAAAGAGTGAGTCCCATCTCCACTATATGACGATGTTTCCTCTCTGGTATTCCGTTTTGCTGATGAGTATATGCACATGAGGTGCAAAATTGAATGCCACATTTAGTCAGAAAAGGAATGAGAGGCTTATATTCTGTGCCAAGATCAGCTTGAAGGCACTTGATCTTGCAGTTGAATTGAAGTTCAACCAACCTTTTGAACTTGCAAAATGTGTGCATTGCCTCTGATTTGGCTCTCAATGGATATAGCCAGCAATACCTGGAATATGAGTCAACAAACACTACATAATACCTGAAACCTTCAACTGATAACATAGGTGAGGGACCCCAAACATCTGTAAAAACCAAGTCAAGAGGACTTGCTGCTTTGAAACTTGAGTGATGAAAAGGCAGTTGATGCATTTTTCCCATTCTACATGCATCACAAAAATTCACATGATTGTTATCATAACTTAGATGCAATGAAGATAACACTTTTCTCAAAACCAACGGTGCTGGATGGCCCAATTTCAGATGCCATATAGTCTCATTTATATGAGCTTTATTACAAAAGCTTGAACTATTTACAGCAGGTGTATCAACACCTGTACAAAGTTTATTAACAACCTTATTCTCAGTATTATTCTTATTCACAGAGAAGACATTGAAAATCCTATCTTCATTCCTTTGATTGTTACTCATTCCTCTGATGTTTCCAAAATCCAATTTGTACAGCCCATTTTCAAGCTTGCCTTAAAGTATAATCTCCTTGGTACTCATTTCCTTTATCACACAAGCATTAACAGTGAATTCAACATATGCATGGTTATCTTGAGTAAACCTTGATATGTTTAATAAATTCTTAGCAATGGATGGTACACACAAAATGTGATCTAGCAGCAGTGTCCTAGATGAATTTCGAGCAGAGATGAAAGTCTTACATGTGTGAGATATGTGCAATTGTTGCCCATTGCCAACTGCTAACTTGTCATAGCCTTGATAGTTTGAATGAATCGAGAGGTTTGACAAATGAGGAGTGACATGATTTGTGGCTCCACTATCGGCATACCATGCTGGATCACCTACTGTTTCTGGAGTAGCATAGTAAGCAGTTGACTGATGGTAATTGGCTTGATGAGGAGAGTTGGTTAGTGCTGGAACATCATGACTTTGATTCTGATTTTGATGAGTCTGATACTGATTCGGACCTCTGGTAAACATTCCTCCATTTTGAGTGTTGCTTTGATAGTTTCTATCAAAACGATGATAGCAATTCATTGCTACATGCCCAACTTTTCCACATACTTGGCAAACAGGTCTGCTGTTGTTATTCCATCTGCCTCCGTTTCTACCTCTGCTTCTTCCTCTGTAACCACCGTTTCTTCCACTGTTATTGTAATTGTTAAAATTTCTTCTGTCTCCCTGATTTCCTCCAGTAAAATTCGCACTTGGAGTAGGTACATCTAGTTGTGTTGTTAGATCTAATTGAGATATCCTTTGCTCATGATTCAGCAAGAGGTATTGAACCTCTTGAAGAGAAATAGTGCTCCTTTGAGCTATGATAACTGACGCAACCGAATCATAATCTCTTCCAACTCCATTGAGTATGCTCAAAATAAGATCATAATCACTTACTATCTGTCCAGCAGCTTTTATACTATCTCCAATAGTTTTTGCTTTCAACACAAACTCAGAAACTGTATTTGATCCTTTCTTAACATTCTGCAATTGATGTTTCAATTGAAGAACTTTTGCCAGAGATTGTTGTGAAAATAGTTGTTCTAGTGTATTCCATACTTCTCTAGAACTCCTACAATCTGTTACTTGATCAATGACACTTTGACCTATGGTGGAGAACAACCAGCTCAATAGTAGCTGATCTGATCTCGTCCAATTCACATATTCTTTATTCAATACCAGTTGTTTTTCTTCCTCTTTATCACTCGACTGAACCTCAACATATTTTGGTGGTATAGTTTTTAGATCTAAAACATAATCTTCTAATTGAAATGCTCGAATTACAGGGAATATTTGAGCTTTCCATTGAATATAATTGTCATTATCTAGTTTTACCTGAATGTTGAAGTGCATTGATTTTGCCAATGCTGAGAAGTCTCCAGCTTTGGACACCGATGAAGAATCATCTTCTTGTGCAGCAGAAAGTCTGGATGTTAATGCCATGGACGATCAGTCCTTGTAAGGCTTTGATACCATGTAAAAACTCTAAGAATATTAAACTAGAAAGTGAAAGAATTAAATTGTGAAGCAAGTGTTTGATGAAATGCTCAGGAGAGCTCAAGAACTTTCACAGAGAACAAAAACAGAGGAAATGAACGAGAGAGTTCTATTTTGTTATTTTGATTTTCTTGATTGATTTTGTTCTCAGCTCATACATTCTATTTATAATATCCGAGTATCAGATATTTTACAATCAGTTGGAAGAAAAGAATCGATTGCCACTAGGCAATGTGCTAGCTGGAATAACAAACTTCTGGCGGGAAAGTTAGTTAGTTTGTTGTAACCTCCTGAGCTGATGCAGCTGATGATGATGATTATATCATCATGATCATTCTTCTTTTGCTTTAGTTCTTCTAGAAGCAGATTATGAAGTATTTATATTATTGCTTCAGCTGTTGTTGATTGCCATCAACACTTCTATCATTGTTGCTGCATATTCTGCACGTCAGCAACATTATTCTCAACAACAACAAACAGATTAGTATATAACAAAGTATTCGAAAATGTATTGCAATTGAAATGAAAGTTCACATAATAACAAAACAAAGATTGTTGTCATGGTTTTTAATCATAAAGTTCATCTACATCAGTAATGTACAGACATATTGTTGTTTTGATTTCCGAAAACACAATCTGGTAATGAACCTGCAGTAAACAGAAGATGAACAACACAGAAATCACGTTAGAAATTCGAGACCCGTGTTTCACACGGTGTCCTTAAGACGATTTTGCCGTATATCATACCGTATGTGTGTAGCAATCGTCTCCCAAGATACAACGGATTAACAGTGGAAGTGCGAAGCACAAGCCACTCCCAGCGAACTCTTACCAAGAAAACAGAAAAACAGAGAAGAGAAGAAGCTGCTGCGACTGCTGTATTTTCTGTGAAAATAAGCTTAGGTTTTATAGGCAACCGAAACTAGGGTTTAGTTGGAAAATACTTGATCAGCACGTTTTTAGTCTGATAAGGAAATTAAATTAATTAGAGAATAATCTTAGTAAGAAATCAGAATCCAAACAATTAAAACAAAAAAAACGTTGACTTAGGGAAGTGGCAAAAAGTCAACTTGACTCTCACGGTCCAAATCGGAGTGGCATTCATGCCCACACACGAGTCGTGCATTCGAAGGTTCGAGGTCCATGATTTGCAACCCCCCCTGCGCGCGCGAGAGAGAGCCTCTATGCCACACATTTTGATAGCTCATATCACCCATTCACTTATATACTACATATAAATGATTTCCCTAAGCAATGTGGGATTCTTTTTATTCCCTACACAATGAGTTCACTTTGAGACTCAATTTCTCATTCACCCATTAATCATTTTGTGATTTTGAGTATACAATTTCGAAGCTCTCACGGAGGAGAATTCGAATATGCGTTTATCTCCCATTTTCATGGAATTAATCATACTCAAATAAAGCTCTCAAAATATGAGTTTATCACAAAATTCACAAAATTTTCCAACACAGATATAATAGCATGCTATATCACAACAGATTCCATAAAGACAGTTTTATACTACATGATTATTCTATTGTGTTGCAGTACATACCAAATGTTCTCGACAAAGCTCCACTGCAATAGATGGCAGAGCGAGTGGGGGTACATCTATCCCATCTGCTTACTCTTTACCCCCAAAGACACCAACTGCTGTTTGTAAGGTCATACCCTGCAAACAATGGAAAATATGAAAGAAATTACATTAGTTATACGCTATGTTAACTTATCAAGTGATGATAAAAAATATATATGACAAATCATAAAATCTTCAGTGATAATCTGACTTGATTATCAACATGTTATTGTACCATGGAATCAATCAATCTAATGGCATTTGAACTTGATTCATCTATGGCCTGATATATCTTGGATATCTATATAGCAGTAAAATCCTTCCAAGGTAATCAATGTCGAGGTTACCGGAATTTAGCACCTAAGGAGAAGAAAAAAAAATGATATCAAAATCAAGCATCATAGTATGAATTCCATACGTTGTAATGACCGCTACCTGAGCAAGAATTTCTACATCATAATTGGGTTTCTTCTGTTTCATAGGCTCCATGATACCATCCCAAAAGGCCGTCTCCATTGTCTTTCTTGTTTTAGCTGAGAAAATGAGCAAATAAATCAATCTTGAGACTTTTTAAAATTTTCATCACTGCAAATAAAATTTTACATTTCTTTCAAAAAACTAATGCAGTAATAATAAGCCTACCAATAAAAATTAGTCACATCCAAAGGTTGTGAATCTTTAATTAGCTATTTATTACCTATGTTATGTATTCTAGAGGATCATTTCGGTTTCAAATCTCTTTATCTTCTTCTTTTCCAAGACTGAATATTGAGTGTTGTGAAACTGAAACTGAACAAAGACAATTGAATTTTGACCTAATATTTATGATTTTTTACGGGATGTGTGAGTAAGATTGTTAATGCATTCACATCATTTGGCCCAAAAAAAATTGAATACATAGTAAAATATGAATCAGTTGCAACTTTCCGGTTTCAACTTCAAGTGATAATGATTCATATATTAAATATAGCACATTTAATGCTACACAAACTCTATTATTATATATTTTCCATGTATTATGACTTTTCATTGTAATTTAATTAAACTTAAATTAAATAAGTATTAATATAAAATTGAGAAAGGAGAATAATAGGAGAATTTAATACCAAAACTCCCTCATGATGACATGTGGCACTTTGAAACTCTATTATATATATATGATATAGATAAAATAAAATAAATAGAACACTTACTCAGATGAATTAAATAATCTTACATTCAAAAGAAAATAAAAACAAGAAAAAAATATTAAAAACTAAATAATAACAAGAAAAACAACATAAATAATGAAAAAAAATTAAAAGAATGAATTACAATCTAAATTTATAATAAGAAATTTTGTTTTGCATTTATAATGAATTCAATTTAAATTTATACAAAAATTATTTATTAATAACTATTACTAGACATGTTTTTAAATTTTTTATTCTTTAAATTATTGGTAAATTATTGATTTATTGATTTAAAATAAATTAAAACTATAAATTAAAGAAAAATACTAAGGATAAAACAAAAGGAATCATAGTAATAGATTGACTATTTTAATTCAATAAAGTAAAATATGAGATTTTAGAGTTTATTGATTAAGCATGCTAGTTATGTCAAACTAAAACTATCGGAAAAAAATAATAATTTAATATAAAATAAAATTGAATTAAGTAAACACAAAGTAATGGTAGTTAAGAAATTGACAACGACGAAATAGAGAAAATGAATAAAAAAAGATGATAAAATAAATGAGACATAAAAAATTAGAAGATAAAATTGAATTAAAAAAAGGCACATAAAAAAATTAGAACATAAAATTAAATTAAATAAGTACTTATTTACCGGAGATGGGAGTCAAACCAAGCACCTGAAGTCTAAGGGGCCGTTTGGTATAGGGTAATCTTTTCGTGTGAATGGGAATCTGATAGCATTCTCATATTTGTTATTAGGTTTGTGTTTTTTGATTCCTGAGAAAGTGAATCCCATAAGAATCACATTACCCTCCAAGGGGGTAATATGATTCCCATCTCAATAGGTGGGTTTCATATTACCCTCCATCTGATTCCCACCGTGGGACCCACCCTCATTAAAAAAATATATATATATTTTATTTTCAGCTTCTTTGTTCTTCACGCAGCTTCTTTGTTTTAGAAATTCCCAATTTCTTTTCAATGAAATCCTTAATCCTTAACCTCTTCTTCTTCAATTTTCAATCACGCAAATCCTAGATCAAATATTCTCCTCTTCAATTCACCCCCAAATCCCAATCCTGACAATCGATCAATTTTTCAAAAGATTACATAAAAGTTGCTTTGTGTTTTGATTTGTTTTATAATAACAATTTACAATCAGATCGAAGCTGCAATTGGATATTTGGAACAGACTAGATATTAAATCCACCAAACCAATATATCCAAATTCCAACCACCGATATCATACCACAAAAGTGTTGAACGCATATGGGTTTCCAAAGAAACCCATATCTGGAGAGAAAGACAAAGAGAGAGATGGAAAGAAAGAGATGAAAGATTGCAAAGCTCGGGTCTTCCAAAACTGAATATATCTTGTTGGATTTTTTCCGTGACTAGTAAATCTATTTATTTTGTAGTTGAAATTGAGAAGACCGGTGATTCAATGGATCAAATGGGGACGTAATAAACTTTTGGGACCGTTGGGATTTTTGACCGTGGAAGATGGGTTTATGACAAATGGATGTTCTGTGTTTGTGTTTTCAAGGGTTTTGTTTGGTTTCTTCTATAAAGGTGAAAAGAAGAAGAAGGTGCTATTGAGATAAAAAATCAAGTCTTGGAGTGAAAGTGGAAGACGGGTTTGTGAAATATGTATGTGTTTTGTGTTGGGTTATGTTCGGTTTCTGGAAAGTGAAAGAACAAATGAGGTGTTTGTTAGATAAAAATCATGTTTTGTACTGAAATGGAAAGTGAGGTGTTTGTTAAAAATCATGTTTTGACCAAATGAGGTGTTTGTTAGATAAAATTATGTTCGGTTTCTAGAAAGTGAAAGAATGAATGAGGTATTTGTTTAATTTTTTTTTATTTTAAAATTAATTTTGACATGTTTTTACATTTAAAACAAAAAAAAAATTTCTATGTGTAACAAAACACAATTATCTAACATTCCCATGAATCCGACAAAATATTCCCATGTACAACCAAACACATGTATACAATTTTCCCAGGAATCATATTACCTAATTTCACTTTTCCAGGAATCACATTATTTTGATTACCCCATACCAAACGGCCCCTAAAACTAAGATCCACTACCCATCATACTAACAACAACTTCTTGTTAACAATTCTTAAAAAATATTTATATATACAATATACACAGAATCAATTTTTTAAAAAAAAATTGAGGTAGGGCACGGGCCCCACCTGGTCTCCACGTGGGTCTGCCCATGGTAACTACTAGGGATGGCAATTAAACCCAAACCTGTGGGACCCGTCCGTACCCAACCCGCTTAAAGAGGGTTTGAGTTGGGATAATTATACCCATGGGAGGGTAAGGGTATGAAAACCGTACCCGTCACGGGTTCGAGTTCGGGTTCGTGTATGGATGTTGAAAAAAAACCATACTCGAACCAGCGTACCCATTTAGTTCTGAATCCCTCTTCAAAATGACGTCATTTTGATATGTTGAAAATTTTAACTTAAAACATCGTCGTTTTGAGTGGAACCCTAAAATGTCATATGTTTCACAGCCTCTCTCTGATCTCAGTACGATAACACCAACCATCGTTTTCTCTCAACTCTCAGTCGAATACGGCGCTCGTGGTCGTGGACTCGTGGTCCATTCTTTGTCGTCAACTCGTCGTTTCTTTGCAGCACAGTTGGTGACCTAGGTTTGTCTTCAACTCGTCATTTCGTTATGTCGTCAACTCGTCGTTTCCAGTCTTTACAGCTGACCTAGGTTTTTCTTTCACTTTAAATTATTTTATTTTTATTTATTTTTGTTTCATCTTCAATGTTAAATTATTATCTTTGTTTTGTTCTATTTTTGTGCACACCAATTTTTATTATTATGTTACAAATCCTTTTTCTGTCTGTTTATGTATGTGGTCTTGTTGCGTTGCGTATAAGGGTGGCTTTTGTTGGCTCTGTATCTTTGCTTTGTTTCTGGTGTTGGTTTTGCACGGTGGTAGTTCTTTGGTGCTGCTTAGTTTTGTTTAAGTGCTTTGGCTATTCTGTTGTGTGATGGATACAAACTCAAAGCTTGAGCTTTGGATTGATTTATCTGTTTTAGTTATTTTGATAAAATCTCCAGGTTACCTAGACAAATTGTGTAGTTAGGTCTATCAGTCATTAACTAGTAATGCAATGTTAATATATTAAGTATACAATTGATAGATTGACCCAATACTCCAATAGAAACACATGTTCAAGAGAGCATTTTCAAACACCTACTTATCTACATTGGAAAAAAGCACTTGTGCCTCTGTTTTGTGTGGGTTACCTCTATTGCTTTGTAGCCAATGGCTTTTGTGGTCAATGCCTCTGTTTCTTTATTTATTTAAACTTAAATTAGCTTAAAATTTTCATATATTTTCTATTTTATAGATATTGTCATAAAATGTCTACAACACCATCAACGGGAACAAGTGTTTCCAAATGGCAGGGCCAAGGAAGTTTACATGATGAAGTTCATGATATTGATGTTGATTTTCATGATCTTGACTTTGAATCTTGTGTTAATGAAGAAGGGAAAAGAAAGTTGATTTCGAAAGTGTGGGAATCTTTTGTAAGAGAAAAAGTCAAAGGGGATTGGACTACCGTTTGTAAAAGTTGTAAGAAAAGATTATCGGCAAAAACTACCAGTGGAATGTCCCATTTACGTGCACATTTGGATAAATGTCCCCGGAAAATATTTCATGATGTGGGAAAAATGTTAAAAGCTACCAAAACAAAAGAGAGAGATGTAACACTTAGTACACATGAGTTTAATCAAGATATTTCCCGAAAAGAGCTTTTAATTCACCTGTTCAATTTAATTTTTAATTTTTAATTTTTTTTTTGAAATATTGGTGAATTATGTGCAATTTACGTTTTCAGGGTTAAACTGCTTGTGTTTAAATTGTGTTCTATTTGGTAGCTGATAAAATTAGGGTGTCTGACAGTTTCGATTCGTTTAGAGTTTGTTTGTTTGTTGAAAATTTGGGAAAGATAACTTCGATTTGGAAGAAATTTTGCTTAATTGTTCTCAGTGTACTTATCTGGTTTGTGTTATATGTTTATTGTTGATTTTAGCTGGTCGAGTATGTATTTGGTTAATGAATATATACTATAAAGAAAAGTTAACTGTAATTTCGGCTTCTGCCTACGGTTTAGTTTCCTAGGGTTTGTGGAATTTAATTCACCTGTTCAATTTAATTTTTAATTTTTAATTTTTTTTTTGAAATATTGGTAAATTAGATCTCTCTCTCTCTCTCTCTCTCTATATATATATATAGATCAAAATATTTAATTTTTGACATTTAAACGTTAGTCCATTTTT
This sequence comes from Acer campestre, assembly GCA_954870605.1. Taxonomy (NCBI): domain Eukaryota; kingdom Viridiplantae; phylum Streptophyta; class Magnoliopsida; order Sapindales; family Sapindaceae; genus Acer; species Acer campestre. The sequence goes on from OX940799.1 coordinate 48,189,256, forward strand.
TATTTGTAAAAATAAAAAAGATTTTAAATTTATAACAAATGATTAATGAATAATTTTTTTTTTTAATCTAAATAGTAATATCTACCAGACATACCCTAAGTTTCTTACTTTAATTTGATGAATGCTGCTCCAGTTATTTGTCTCTTTACATTTTACATTATTAAACTTGTACGAATCATGTAGTTTGGTCGAAGGTAGAAAGTTCCACTTGATTTAGTCTGTTGATCACTTTTTTACGGGGGGTTTCTTCAACTTTTAGTTTATTTAGTCACGGTGCTTCCCATGTACAATTTCTTTTCATTGACATACAAATGTGTGAAGAGCTTGAGGGCATTGCAACTTTCTGGTAAATTCCAGCTCTCTAAGCCTGATAATAGAATCTGTAGTGTTGTTTCGCAAGATTTAGTACACATGAGTTTAATCAAGATATTTCCCGAAAAGAGCTTGCAAACATGGTGGTTTTGCATGAGTACCCTCTTAGTATGATAGATCATTCCGGGTTTTAGAGGTTTGTTGGTTCTATTCAACGTAAGTTTAAAATACCCTCTAGGAATACATTGAAAAATGATATCATAAAAATTTATGAGTATGAGAGGGTTAAAATGAAGGCATTATTGGAGAGGAATAAATGGAGGATTGCTCTTATTACCGATATGTGGACATGTAATAATCAAAGGAAGGGGTTTATGGTCATTACAACACATTTTGTGGACAATTCTTGGATGTTACAAAGTCGAATCATAAGGTACTTTATCACACCTTAATCTTTTTAATTATCACACCTTAATAATGTTTTCATAATTGTATTTATTTTATTAATATAGTTTCATGGTATTATCTTCTATAGGTTTGTACATGTTCAATGTCCACACACTTCTAAAATGCTTGCAGATGTAATGATGGATTGCTTGATAGATTGGAATATTAGACATAAGGTATCTACTTTAACCGTAGATAGTTATAGCACGAATAATGCTATGATTTTTATTATCTTATATAGGCTTTCTAGTGACTCTCTTTTGTTGAATGGAGACATGTTTCGTATGCGTTGCTCTGCACATATTTTGAATTTGATAATGAAACATGGGTTGGATGTGATTAATGATAGTATTGAGAGGATTAGAGGTAGTGTCTCTTATTAGACAACATCACCTAAAACAAAGGAAAATTTTTGAAACTGTTCCATCTCGTTTGCAATCAAGGACCAACTTTTTAGTGCTCTCAATATTTAGTTGGTGAACAGTTTCAAAAAAAATTTCCTCTCTTTTAGGTGATGGTGTCCAATAAGAGACACTACCTCTAATCCTCTCAATACTATCATTAATCACATCCAACCCATGTTTCACTATCAAATTCAAAATATACTATCATTAATCACATCCAACCCATGTTTCACTATCAAATTCAAAATATGTGGAGAGCAACGCATATGAAACATGTCTCCATTCAACAAAAGAGAGTCACTAGAAAACCTATATAAGATAATAGGAATCATAACATTATTCGTGCTACAATTATCTACGGTTAAAGTAGATACCTTTTGCCTAATATTCCAATCTATCAAGCAATCCATCATTACATCTACAAGCATTTCAGAAGTATGTAGACATTGAACATGTACAAACCTATAGAAGATAATACCATGAAACTATATTAATAAAAATAAATACAATTATGAAAACATTATTGAGATGTGATAAAGTACCTTATGATTCAACTTTGTAACGTCCAAGAATTGTCTACAAAATGTGTTGTAATGACCATAAACCCCTTCCTTTGATTATTACATGTCCACATGTCGGTAGTAAGAGCAATCCTACATTTTTTCCTCTCCAATAATGCCTTTATTTTAACCCTCTCATACTCATAAATTTTTAGGATATCATTTTTCAATGTATTCTTAGAGGGTATTTTAAACTTAGGTTGAATTGAACCAACAAACCTCTGAAACCCGGAATGATCTACCATACTAAGAGGGTACTCATGCAAAACCACCATGTTTGCAAGCTCTTTTCGGGAAATATCTTGATTAAACTCATGTGTACTAAGTGATACATCTCCCTCTTTTGTTTTGGTAGCTTTTAACATTTTTCCCGCATCATGAAATATTTTTCAAGGACATTTATCCAAATGTGCACGTAAATGGGACGTTCCACTGGTAGTCTTTGCCGATAATCTCTTCTTACAACTTTTGCAAACGGTAGTCCAATCCCCTTTGACTTTTTCTCTTACAAAATATTCCCACACTTTCGAAGTCAACTTTCTTTTCCCTTCTTCGTTAACACAAGATTCAAAGTCAAGATCTTGAAAATCAACATCAATATCATGAACTTTATCATGTGAACTTCCTTGGCCCTGCCGTTTGGAAACACTTGTTCCCGTCGACGGTGTTGTAGACATTTTATGACAATATCTATAAAATAGAAAATATATGAAAATTTTAAGCTAATTTAAGTTTAAATAAATAAAGAAACAGAGGCATTGACCACAAAGGCCACTGGCTACAAAGCAATAGAGGTAACCCACATAAAACAGAGGCACAAGTGCTTTTTTCCAGTGCAGATAAGTGAGTGTTTGAAAATGCTCTCTTGAACATATGTTTCTATTGGAGTATTGGGTCAATCTATCAATTGTACACTTAATATATTAACATTACATTACTAGTTAATGACTGATAGACCTAACTGCATAATTTGTCTAGGTAACCTGGAGATTTTATCAAAATAACTAAAACAGATAAATCAATCCAAAGCTTAGACTTTGAGTTTGTATGCTTCACATTTTACTAATCACACAATAGAGTAGCCAAAGCGCTTAAACAAAACTAAGCAGCACCAGAGAACTACCACTGTGCAAAACCAATACCAGAAACAAAGCAAAGATATAGAGCCAACAAAAGCCACCCATATACGCAACGCAATAAGACCACATACATAAACAGACAAAAAAAGGATTTGTAACATAATAATAAAATTTGGTGTTCACAAAGATAGAACAAAACAGAGATAATAATTTAACATTGAAGATGAAAAAAAAAAAAAAAAACATAATTTAAAGTAAAAGACAAACCTAGGTTAGTTGCAAAGACTGGAAACGACGAGTTGAAGACAAACCTAGGTCACCAACTGTGCTGCAAAGAAATGACGAGTTGACGACAAAGAATGGACCACGAGTCCATGACCATTAGTGCCGTATTTGACTGAGAGTTGAGAGAAAATGATGGTTGGTGTTATCGTATTGAGATTAGAGAGAGGCTGTGAAACATATGACGTTTTACGGTTCCACTCAAAACGACGACGTTTTAAGTTAAAATTTTCAACATATCAAAACGACATTGTTTTGAAGAGGGTTTCAGAACTAAACAGGTACGTAAGTTCGGGTATGTTTTTTTTTCAACATCCATACCCGAACCCGAACTTGAACTTGTGACGGGTACAGTTTTCATACCCATACCCATCCATGGGTATAATTATCCCAACCCGAACCCTCTTTAAGCGGGTTGGGTTCGGGCGAATCCCACGGATTCGGGTTTAATTGTCATCCCTAGCAGAATCTTTAACATACATCTTGACCAACTTTGCTTCCCTAACTACGCAACGATGATAATCTTACAATGCAAGAATACTTTAGCAATGATTTTATAGAAAAAATGTTTTTCCACTTGCGTTAAAAATATTGCCTTTAGATTAAAGGTTTTTTTTTTTTTTCTTCCGAAAGTTTTAAGTCATTTTGATTTAGATAGCAGAAATGATAGGTTTTGACTGATGTTGAAGGTAAAGTTGAACAAGAATAACAGGGATAAGATGCTTTAAGAAATTTTGGAAGCTAAGTTTGACAAAGATTATGAAAGGATGTAGGAGGTGGTTG